>PJEN01001612.1:0-68598 GCA_004024605.1 Pteronura brasiliensis | reverse complement strand
CAACAACAACAACAACCAAAAGCACCAGGTAGCAGGTTACCCCTCCCTAGGTGTTTGCTCCGTATCAGGCACTGTGCTGGATTCTTAGAATCACAGTCTTCTAGAATCTTCCCAAACCCCTGGTCAGGCAGGGTCTCTCGTTAGCCCTATTTTACAGGAAGGAAATTGAGGCTGAGAGCTTAAGTTACTTAAGGCTCAAGGCCACAGAGCCTGGAAGTGGTGGAGCCAGAGTCGCTGTCCAGGCTTACCTGTGGTCTGCATCCCTGAGCCGTCGGAGCAGGTGGAAACTTGGCTCCCAAACTCCGGTGTACATAAAAGGTTACATTGCATGATTTTTCAGACATGAATTTTGTCCCTACTCTGCCCTGTTGGAAGCTGAGCCATCACTCAGACTCCCTCTCTTCCTGTCTGAGTTCGCACTGGCCCTGATTCTGAAATCCTACAGAGGTCTCTGGAACCCTATGCAAAGCACACCACTGGGGAGGGGCCCTGTCTGGGTATGCCCTTCCCATCCCTGCTGATCTGGTGCTTGAGCACCCCGGCACAGATCGTGAAGGCTGCCAGGCTGCACTGCTGTGGCATCTCAGGTTTGCAGTCCAGGGAGGCGCCCTACCTCCCTGGTGTATCCTTGTCCTCACTGCCCAAGCCTCCTCCTGCTTTCCATCCTCTCTCCTCAGCCCTGCCCTGCCCCCTGCTGGGAGGCGCCTGTGGACTTTAGAAAACGGAAGGTGGGGTTGTGTTCTGGCAGCTTCTGGTTCCACCCAGCAATCCACCTGTGCTCAAGAGAAGGGAACAGCAGGGCGTATGGGTCGCTCAGTCATTAAGTTAAGCGTCTGCCTTTGGTTCAGGTCATAATCCCAGTACCCTGGGATCGAGCCCTTCAGAGCTCCCTGCTCAGCAGGAAGCCTGCTTCTTCCTCTCCCATTCCCCCTGGCTTGTGTTCCCTTTCTCACTGACTCTGTCAAATAAATAAATAAAATCTTAAAAAAAAAAAAAAAAAAAGGAACAGCAAAAAGGAACACAGACCCAGGCACTGTGCTGGAAAGGGGTCAGGAGAGGGAACCCTGTAGGGATAGACGATGCACGTCTATCACCAGGAAGGGTCCTGTCCCCTACTTTTCTGTGGTGGGTTTATCTGGCTGGGAGATTCGGCCAATGGATGGCTGAAGCTCCTTAGCCAGCCAGGATAGACCACTCTAGCACAAGCCGGAGTGGGGGCACTGGGGTGGTAAGAAGGCAGAGGCCTGACCTCTGACCTCTTCCCAGGTGCCTTCCCACCACCCCCCTCCAGATTCCTGTGCACAGTGGGTGGTGCTGGGGGACTGTGTTTGGCAGCAGGAACCAGCCTGAAATCCCGTCAGCTGAACACACACCATTTCTTAATCCCAGCCATGTAGACAGCCTTAGCTTGGGGAGGGAAAGCTGTACTGACCAGCTCTCTCCCACTGTTTCCTTCCAGAGCCTGGCAGGGCCTTCCCTTGGCTGGGCTCCGAGCTGCCTGCTCGCCCGGTCTGGCAGAATCCCTGCATCTGCCCTACTTCATACGCCAGGGAGGCTGGCAGCGTGCCAGAGCCAGGCTCACGTCAGTGGCCGTCTGGGAGGGGGAGTGGGCAGAGTCTCCAGAGAGGCCTGTGGCCCTGTGGGCTGAGAACAGGTGAAACCAGGGCACCTCCACGCAGGGAGAGCCGCTGGCGTGCAGGGTCTGTCCTGAGCCTGGGAGCCCCCCCACACAGGGTACCTGGGTGCTCTCACTCCATGAGTTCCCGCCTCCCTGGCTTGCCAGAAGGGTATAGCATGCCTAGAGCCTGGGGTGCCCTGTGCAGAGTGCCTTGATGTCCCCCCGCCCCAACTGCCAGCCTGGGCCCTGGCGCTCCGTTAGTTCAAGCCTTGCCTGGACTGTCTGACCCCGCATGTAGGGTCAGGGCGCCAGAGCACTAGTTTATCCACCGCGCCAAGGCTCTGAGGAGCACGTAATTGTTGCACATTCCTGGCTCCGTCCCAGAGCTTGTGATTCAGGAGGTTTGAGGTGGAGCCCATGCAGTCGGTATTTATTTTTCGACCACTTTCAGTGATTCTGCTGTATGACCAGGTTCAGGAGTCAGTGTTGTGGGAAACGAACCCCATGGCAGGGTCGGGAAATCTGGATGGCCCCAGTCTCTGGGCCTCTGTTTCCTCATCGGTGAAACAGGGTCAACAGTTCTCACTTCGCTGTCTCCGTGGGATTAATATCCAGTCAGATGAGGTAACCAGATAAGGTCTCCTGGGCATTTGTACTGCAGTAGAAGCCGGGGCCCAGGCAACTACTCAGTCCCGGGCAGTCATCTTGCCAGACTCACTGCCGGCCTCCAGGAAGGCAGACGAGAGCGTGTGGATGGCTTTGTGCAGCTTGGGCCTGCTTGTAGCGGCAGCTGCTTGGCACTGCTGGTGAGTGCTCACGGGAGCTTGTATTTGAATTCTGGGGTAGGGAGGACATGTGCTGTGAGCCGTGGGCATCCCTAGGGCCAAGGCTCGGGAAGCGTTATCATCCTCAGGCTGGATCTCTTCCCTCCTCGCCCACACCAAGACTCTGTTTCAGGTCTCAGTCACGGCCCGGGAAGATGTGCCTGCCTTTGGCCCCCCTTTGCCTAGCCCTCCTGTTTTCCAGAAGGTAAGAACTTCCCCTCTCCGCTCTTCTCTTCTCCAAGACTCCAGTTTTCAGGATCTGAGTGGCAGTGGCTGGAATGGGGGCTAAATCTGGACCGGAGGCCCCTTTGGCAGGCTTGGGGGAATCTCCTCCCTTGGGGGGGGGTCTCTCTCGCCTCTCCTTGTGCTGCCAGTGTGGCCTAGCACAACACCCCTTGTCAGGGTATTTGACTCCGGGGTTGCCTTTGTGGGAGAAGAAGGGTTTTCACACGTATGCCACAGTCCAAGCAGCCTCAGCAAGACTGGCCTCCAGTCATGGAAACAATGTGTGGGGGATTGATTTCTCAGGACTGGGACACCTGGTTTCCACCAGTTGGCATCTTAGCAGGTGGTCCTGGTCTGGGCTAAAAGATGACCACATGTCAGAAGGGGATCCTTTAGGGGGTCTCCCCAGAACCCCTGTTCTGCATACCTGTTCCTGTGGCTGAAAGCCCTTTCAGCCTCACCTGAGGCTGGTGGCATTGCAGAGCTTCTTGTCTGTTCCAGGGCCCGGAGTTCAGGGAGTTTCTGCTCACCAAGCTCACCAACGCAGAGAACGCTTGCTGCAAGTCAGACAAATTTGCGAAGCTGGAGGTGAGAGCGCTGTTTCTGCACATCTTCCTCCTGCCTTCCTGGCTGCTTGTTAGCCAGCCTCTCCTGGGGGTCTGTTCTTGGAGTTGCTCGAGGCGAGGAGCACTGTCTTTGTCCACCCCTCTAAGCCTTCAGCCCCGTGTTGATATAGGAACTCTTTCTTCTTGTGGAAACTCCACCCAAACCTTAGGTCTAGCCAACCATTCACCAGTCATTTATTGAGCACCTGCTGTGTGCAAGGCTCTGTCCTGTTCCCTGTGATACAGGGGCAAGTGAGGCACGGTTTCTGCCTTCCAGAGCACTTGGGCTGGTGGGAAGGGGCCATTACTTAAGAGACTGGTTCTGGTACGTGTCGGCACTGGGCCATGATGGATCTTCTGCCCCTGAAGAACTGGGATGTGTTCAGAGAGGGCTTCTTGGAGGAGGTGGCCCTTGAGCTGCTGGATCTGGATCTCTGAAGAGCCTTTTGCCAGGAGGAAAGCTTGGGGAGGGCTATTCCAGGTATGGGAAACAGCAATAGGCAAAGGCCAGGCAGATCAGAGCATGACATTTGAGGGAGCCCCAGAGGGCACGAGGGGGGCCTGAAAGGAGGACTCATGTTGGGGTGGAGACTCAGTGGAGGTGTTGTTTGGGTCAGGTCAGGAAGGGCTTTGAACTTGAGAAGTGATGAAGTGCTCATAAAGTCCTTAGAGTGATGGTTTGCTTTGTGTGTTAGATTACTCTGGCGGCAATGAGAAGAGCAGCTTGCTAGGGAGGAGGGCAGGAAGGGTGGCAGGTTAGAAGCTGTTATAGTATCCCAGGACAGGGGTGTCTGGGTGGCCCAGTCCTTAAGTGTCTGCCTTGGGCACAGGTCATGATCCCAGGGTCCTGGGATCGAGCCCAGCATCAGGCTCCGTGCTCACTGATCTGTTTCTCCCTCTCCCTCTGCCCCTTCGTGTGTTCCCTCTCTCGCTGTGTCTCTCTCTCTGTCAAATAAATAAATAAAATCTTTAAAAAAAAGGGGGGGAGGAATAAAAGGAACCCAGGATGGATGAGGGCAGCTTGCTCACACGGGCTGCAGGAGGAAATGGTTTGGGGTCAGGATCCTGTGTCTAGGGTAGGGTGAAGTGGAACGGTGGGGTGGCTCTTGGGTCTTTTGCTGGGGCTCTTCACTGACCTGGGGGCCTTTGGGAGACGAGGTCTGTGAGAATCTGCTGATCTGGAAGTGCCCACAGGGTCTGCTGCTGGCATGTGTGAATGGTGCCCCCTGGAGGTCGAACTCATGGCCCTGGCCCAGCACCTGGATGGAGACGAGCAGTGAAGGCAGTTGGGTACACCAGGTTGTGGAGCTTGAGGCAGAGATCTGAGCTGGGAGTCAGCAGGGTAGAGCTGTGGGGTGGCCCATGGAGAGGGGGTAGGGGAGAGATCGGAGGCCAGCCACAGAGCTTTCCTGGTAACTGCAGTGTTTGTGAGCATGGAGCCCTCGGTCCACACTGTCCCCCAGATGCTGGTGGCTAGGTGTTGGCAGCCCCCAGGAGAGGGCGCACCTCTCTCCTCCTCCATGCCCACCCCGTAATTTCCGCCCTCTTTCCTTTTAGGACCGGACGAGGGCCGCCCTGCTGGACAACCTCCACGATGAGCTTCACAGCCACACTCAGGCTATGCTGGGACTGGGCCCAGAAGAGGACAAGTTTGAGAATGGGGGCCATGGGGGATTCCTGGAGTCTTTCAAGGTACGGGCACGAGAGTGGCTGGCATATTGCACGGTGGGGGTGGGGGAATGCACAAGGGAAAGGGCCCAAGGTCCATGGGGTCCTGTCCCTAGAGCCCTCATGGCAGCATTGCAGTGTTGACAGAGGGCGGGGCCTCAGGAAGCACGAGCGGTCAGAGCAGCCAGCGGTGTCTCCAGTGTCCTCTCCATCCTTCCTTGATGTGGATCATGACCTCTGGGCCCAGGGAGTCTGAGAAGCAGGGACAGGGAGAGAGTTAGCAGTGGGAGAGTAGCCAGTACAAACCAGGCACATTACTGCCTTCAGCATCGTCTTCTGTGTCAGGATGAGGAGCCCAGGGCAGGAGGACCCGAGCAAAGACATAGTCTTCGGGGTCTTTAGCAGCCAGTGTGTGGTACTGCCATGAGTTTTTCCAGCTGGGAGGGTGTTGGAGGACCTGGCCAGGGCCAGTGCGACGGAGTTACAGGCAAGTAACTCCCTTCGGACTTTGCAAAAGGAAGAACTTCCAATCATAACATAACAAGCTGCTAAGAGAAGCAGTAAGCTTCCAGTTCCTGGAGGTATTCAAGTAGAGCTCGGCCAGCCCCTGAGCCAGCGTGAGGTACAGGGGGTGTATCGTCCCATGCTTACTGAGTGCTCTGTGGTCCACACAGCCCCGATAGCCAGCACCAACTCTGGCTGTTCTCCTGTGCTCTCAGCAGGGCAGATCTCGTCATTCCCACACACACACAGTGGGAACCGGCCGAGGGAGGTGGCAGGACTGCTCAACACCTTACAGTTACTTAGAGGTAGAGGAACAAGCTCCGGTTTTCTGGTTCTTAGGTTAGCATTCTGCTGGACTGCCCACTGCAGAGTGACTGGTAAAGGGACACTATGTGCCTGTGTTAGAATCCCAGCTTGGTGTGATCTGCGTCTCTGAGCTATGGCGCTCTCCTCTACAACACGGGAGTGATAGATCGGACCTCTGGAGTGGCCACAGGAGATCCCCGAAATAAGACCTGCTGACTGGGAGAGTGCACATTGCCTGGGACACAGTGGATGCTCAGTGAGAGCGCCAGCGGCTGCTGTTGGCTCCGGTGGATGCTGGACACGCACCATCCCATGTGAGGCCTCACAGTGCCTCCTGTGCCCTGTGAGGAAGGCCATTCTGATGGGGATACTAATTCATTCCTGTTTTAGGAGTCGTGTGTCATTTTACACATGAGGAAATGCATGCTCAGAGAGACAAAGTAATTTAAATCCGAGTCTGCTGGGTTGCAGAGCCCGTCTTCTCCACTGTCCTGCCCCTGGTTCCTAGGTCCGTTAAGATTCCACCCATGCCTGGGCAAGCCTGGGGTCTGTCCCTGGCAGCCCAGCTGGCCTTGCAGAGAGCAGGGCACGGCTCCGTTGGCCCTCCTTTGGGGCAGTTGCTGATATTCCTCCGGGGGTGGGGGTAGGAGGGTGGGAGCTGAGCTGCCTGTCCAGGCTGGTGGGACATTTCTGGGGCCTCTGTTTCAGGCCTCATGGACAGCGGCAGCCAGGGCAAAATAGGAGAAAGTGGAGATCAAGAGGAAAGGGGTGTGAGGGAGGGGAGGGGCTGGGGAAGAAAGAAGGTGCCAGGTCAGCTAGCCCAGTGGTGGTGGGGTGGGGAGTGAGGCCCAGTAAATGGGAACACCCGTGTAGGCTCCACCCCTCCAGAATATCACAATGCTCCCAGGTCCCACAGTAGCTGGGATTTATATATGGCTTCAGCTGCCATCATGTGGCATAGTTTGCAGGTTTTAAAGTAGCGTGTGTTGCTTTCAGTTTTGCAAGTTTCTTTCTGTATTTGGAAGTTCAAGTTTTTTTTTTCAAGTTTCAAAGGTTTTTATAAACTAGAAAAGCCTGTGGGCTCTGGACACTACCCGTGGTGCCCATGGAGAAAATGGCCCAGCAGCTACACGTGAGCTGGGGGTCTTGAAGGAGGGCGGCCTGAGGCCTTTTGTCTGGTCCCCTGCCTGTGGAGGAGAAGCTGTTCATCTGCCCTTGACTCCAGTGGCTCCAGCTGAAGGGGTCTCTAGGAGGGGAGAGGCTTCAAGACTTTATCGTTACTCGTCTTTGATCCAATAGTCCAGGGCCTTTTCTTTTTCAGCCCTTAATCCTTACACTTGCGGACTAAAGATCACTCGCTTGTGCCTTCTGCTTCCACGCTTGTCCCTGAGGTAGCTCTTATGGCGTGAGGGAGGGGCTGTCACCAGCAGTCACACAGAGTAAGCCTTCAGGGTTCTGATCATTAAGATGAGCTTACCGGGGCGCCTGGGTGGCTCAGTGGGTTAAACTGCTGCCTTCGGCTCAGGTCATGATCTCAGGGTCCTGGGATCGAGTCCTGCATTGGGCTCTCTGCTCAGCAGGGAGCCTGCTTCCCTCTCTCTCTCTGCCTGCCTCTCTGTCTACTTGTAATCTCTCTCTGTCAAATAAATAAATAAAATCTTTAAAAAAAAAAAAAAAAAAAGATGAGCTTACCGGAGTTGGGAACATGGGCTCTTTTGCCCTGTCCCTTCCACCATGACCATCTCATCTCCCAGGCTGTGGAGGCCGAAGCTAGGGGCCAGCCAGCACAAGAGCATGGAACCCCGGGGGCCCTGGGGTTTTCTGATTCCTGGGCTTTGCCTGTGGCCAGGTCTATGGTCTGAACCAGTTCAGGAAACCACTCATTTTGGTATTTCTTCATTACTCATGAAGTTCCTTACCCACACCTCCATAGGATCCATCTTGGAACAAGTGCACAAAATGATTCCAGAAGGAAAAGTTGTGTTTTCTGTCTCCTTTTGGTCAAAGGTCTCCTCTCCTGTGGAAACAACTGGGAGTTCCCAGGGCTAAAAGCAGTCTCAGCCATCCATTCCCTGGCCTCTTGGGATGATTCTTCCCTCTTCCAAGAAGCAGACCGATTGCTGCCCTAGATCGTGCTGCCCGGCACCTCCCACCATGCAGGCTATTCCTCCGTCCTCACTTTGATTCTGCTGGCTGTCATTTAAGCTTTTCTTCCATGAGAAATGGAACAGTTGGTTTATGGATGTCCAGACCTGCTTCTCAAACTGAGTGCTTTGAGATAGTCTCAGGAATTTGCCAGTTCTACCAACACTTAAAAATTTTGCATTTTCACTTAGATGATAATCTAAAAATATACATATTTCCAATTATAGAGACCAAACTTTTGCAGTGAAACTCACAATTAAAAGAATTTGTGTGGCATAAGTAGGTATCTTGCAAATGCAGTTGGTGGGACCACTGTTGGGGGGTAGGGGGTGTCTGTGGATAGATTCTTGGTCTTGCAGAAATACTTTCCTTTATAAAAGAGCTCTACGTTATTCACCTTTGAAAAGTATTGATCTCTAGACCGTTGTTCTCAAATGCCATTCTCTACCACTGCTAGCTGTTGATGTAATTTTTATTGGTCTGTAATGAAAAGAAAAAGTAGCGCTCCTACATGATCTGTATGCAAAGCACGTGTGAGCCACATTTTGAGAAACAGGGAGCTAGCGCAGTCCCCCATTAATGTCATCGTGCAGAAGGAATGGAGGACCAGGGAGGAAAAGGCCCAGGGGCAGAATGGGGACCATGGCAAACAGGGACCACTGCAGGTGCATTTCTCCCAGAACTCTGGGGGGGGGGGTAGTGGCAGTTAAGGCACCAGCGTGCTCCAACTCCCAGTTGGGGTTGGAGCTGGGGCAGCTGGGGCAGCCTGGGTGGCTCATGGGTTGGAGCTCTGGTCTGTGCAGATGTGAGGGAACATTGCCCTCTCCTGTCAACCTCCATTCTTTATTTGTCCTTCTAGGGGGAACAGAAGACCCTGTTCCAGTCCTCAAGGTCCTTCAGGGTGCCTCCCAATTAGGTGTGATCTCAGGAGGCAAGCAGTTAGCAACTTTCTCCCTAAGCAGCCCCCTCTCTGTTGCTTGTGTGATACAGATAGGTATCCTGTCATCCGCCGCCCCCCCCTTAGTGCTCATGTTTGTGCTCCGTGTGCATTAAATTTGTGGAATTGAAACAACTCCCAAAACACATCTGGAAGCATAAGGAAGCACAAACCCATAAGAAGCAAGGCCTGTGCTGGGCCCAGAAGAGACTTGTTCCCTGCATAATGCTAACTAGTAGCTCACATCCCTGCTGACATGCAGTGATAAAGAGAAAGTGACACCATATCTGTTTTCTTGCCCTTCCCCACCCAAAGGAGAGCCTGTTCAGAGGTAAGCCATGGGGTGAGCTGAGGGGTGGAAAACCATCTGGACTGAGGAGGGACACCAGAACCAGAGGTGGTCAGCTGGGAGGAGAGCAGACTCTGGGGACAGTGGTGTCCTCAGACAGTTGAGGGACAGTTGGGTGAGATACGAAACAGACTGGCCTAAGACTCCAAGCCCTAGAACTGGTAAGACTTCAGCTCGGTGCACAGAAGACCTTTCCAAAGGTCAGGCTCTCTACCATGGGAAAAGGCAGTTTTGAACATAATGAGCATCCCGGCCTTGAGAAGACGCAAGCGGAGGGGAGTCTGTCCTTTCTCTTCTTGGCCCTTTCCCTGACTTTTCTGCCCTGTTTGAGAAGTCTAGTGTTTCCAGCTCAATATCACATTGAAACGTAAAATACTTCAGACCATATCACTGGGTGATTTTGTCCAACTCAGGCTCCATATCAAGGTTTTGGGTTAGCCGTTGTGTCCCTCAGCTCCATCCCTCAGAGTGGGGGGTGGAGAGCTGGCCCCCAGCGGGCAGCTTGTACACCAGGCATCTGGCACGCATGATCTCCCAGCGTCCTCATGCAGGACTGTCAACACATTGTATAGACGAGGAGGCCATGTCCCAGAGAGGTTCATACATGGTGTTGGGAAGACCAGGATGCAACCCTCTTTCTGTTAGCTTCAAGTAGCAGATGGCCACCATGCCCATCCCAGGGATTCTCTGCCAGCCCATCGTCTCCTCAGACTCCTTGTTGACTCAGACAATAGCACCAAGGTTACTTGAGGAGAAAACATCCTTCCTAACATCAGCCCTGGAGACTCTTTTTGGAGGAGAGGCTAGGAGCCCTTGATTTCTAATCCTCCAACCACTAGTTTAATTCGGTGTTCAATCTCGACCCCTTTTTGGGATACCAGGGACCCTTAAATCTGGAGCCCAGGGGCCTTTCTTCGGGACCTTTTCTGTGAGTGCCTGTCCTGTCTGCCTCTAAGAGGTGTGGGGATTCAGTAAGTCCACATCTGTGAAGCTCTGTAGACCAGATCCTAGCACACAACATCCGGTCTTTCTTGGAAAGAGACCGCGAGGAATGTGTCAGAACACACATGATATCGTTGATGGTGGCGGCACCCACAAGGGCCCCAGCAGAATATCACGGGGCTGAGGTTTATGGAGAACTGACTCACTTAAGGAACCTTGCTTTTTTTTTTTTTTTTTTTTATTTGGGGAACCTTGCTGTTTATCTCGGCGCACCTTAGTGTGGTGCCACAACCGGTCCTGCTCTCAGTTTTTCAAAGGGTGTGCGACTTAATGTTGACTCTGGGTGATGGAATGAATAGAATGTATGGGCTGGAAACTGTCGCCAGGCGATTCTCTTCTGTGGTTTAGAAAGGGAGAGCCATGATGTCCCTCAAGTGGTGTCTTTGACTCACCCAGGAGGGGCTGGATGACATCAGGGGTAGGAGGCTGGAGAGCTCCGTGCCTCATTTACAAAAGTAGCGAGTCTCCAGGGCAGCCGTGTTTGCAGATGGCCCTTCTTCCTGAATTGGCTTCCCGCATCCATACTGTTATCCTTCTGAGCCTGTTTTCTGAAGCTGCATTCCTGAGGACCTCAGCCGGCTCCCACAGTAAGGAAAATCCACGAGCCCACTTAACGAGGAGGCTCGGGGTGACTCATGGCTCTGTGGGGTCCTCGGCACCCGGATTCTTTCCCTTCCCCACTCTGCCATCTTGGCTTGTTGCCTTCATCCCACGGGCTTGATCCCCACACCCCAGAGTGGCTACTGCAGTTCTGGTGCAGAATGTCGCCTCTCTTTTGGCCGTCCTCAAGCTCCCAGCCACCATCGCCTCAGGCCCCACTGGCAAGGGGAGAGATTTGGCAACCACCTTAGACTGATTGATTTAACCCCTTGTTCCACTGAGGAATATGGCGGGGATGGCCATTTTACGTGAGCAACACATACCTCCATTTGTGTATCTTGGCATGTGTCCGCCCTCTGTTCTACCTCCTACTAGCTGGGGGCCCCTGGTCAGGTCCCTTGGCTTCTCTGAGCCTTAGACGTGAGATGGGATGGAGGAGAGCCACACCATGGGCTAGTGGTGAGATTACACTTGAGCTCTTCGCAGAGAGCCTGGTGATCATAAGCCCCCAGTAAACGTGGCTACTCCTCTTTTCCACGTGCTGCCCATGTGTCTGTCCTTGTGCCAGGACCAGGGGAGTCACAGGAGAGGAGTCAGAGAAGGTCAGGCCTGACCTCTGTCTTGAGGAGCATCCAGTCAGGGAAACCAGATGTGTTCCTAGAATTAGGGCAGTTCTCTAAAGCCCAGGGCCTGTGGGAGGGTTCGCTCTATGTTAACTAGCTGTCCTCACTGTGGTTACTGCTCTTGGGTCTGGTTCCAGAACAGCAGAGACCTGCAGAGTGGTCTGGGGGTGCAGTCATCACCTCCCAGGCCTGTCCCTGCTGTAGGCTCAAAGCATTCTTGACTGTAGCTGTTCTTATCCATGCACACGGACCAGCAAGTCCCGACCATCCTGGTTTTCCCTCCTGGATGTGTCACTGTTTGCCGACGTGCCCTTTGCTCTTTGGTGGCCCTAAGTGGGCACAGGGCCCTGTGTGGCCTGAGTGTGCCCAAGTGAAGGGCTGTGTCTACAGACCCCCGGGGAGGACAGGGGCATCTGGTGGGCTGAGCGCCAGCGATTGGGTCCCTGTCGCTTCTCCCTGCAGAGGGCCATCCGTGTGCGCAGCCACTCCATGGAGACCATGGTGAGCAGCCAGAAAAAGCAGCACAGCGGGGGCATCCCTGGCAGCCTCAGTGGGGGCATCTCGCACAACAGCATGGAGGTCACCAAGACTACCTTCTCGGTGAGTGCCTTGGGCCCTGGGACAGCACACGGTTCCCAGGGAGGGTGCCTCTTCTGGCCCCCCACCCCTGACCCGGGCCTGCGAAGGAGGGTCTGTTCACCCAGGTTTGGGCCCGGAGTCCAGAGCAGGGACTGGGGAGATCGAGGCTCTTTGGGGGTGACCCTAGGCCCTGCCTGTGATTCGCAGTCTCTACCCCAGGCACTGCTGGGGCTGGCCCAGGCTAGAAGCCTGTCCATTGTCCTGTTCTAAGGGTGGGCCCCCCCTTAGAGTGGTTCTGGGGCATATTTCTCTGCCCAGTGTCTTGGGACTCAGGAGGGGTGTCCTCACTTTGTTATTAACGATCACAGTAGCCACCCCGCCTTGCTGTGCACTAGGGACTGAGCGAAGTAATTCATGGACATTCTCTCATCTGATCCTCGTAATAGCTATTTGAGGTAGGAACTGATGTATTCTCCATTTCAGACTTGAGGAAAGGAGGCCCAGAGACGCTTAGTAACCTGCCCTGGGGCCCTTAGCTAAGCTGAAGGGCTGGGATTTGAACCCATATCTCCCTGACCCAAAGGCTTTGCCGTTAATCACTGTGTGTGCAGTTCCCAAGGCCGGAGCCTGGTGTGGCTGTGGGTTTGGGCCTGGTCTCCTTGCATAAGCAACTGGCCAGGTGAAGGAACCACATAGTTGGTCCATTTATAAAAAACAAAGTGACTTTGGATTTATATAGACAAGGGTTTTCTTTTCAAATAGAACACACCCACCTTGATACTCAGGATTAGTGTTCTAAGTGATCTTACATAATTCATTGAACTTACCAGATATTTTCATAGCTGTTATCTTGTTCCACCGGGAGGGTCTATGAAAGGAGCAGGGCGGGACAGTTATCCCTGTTCTGTGGATGAGGAGATTGGGGCCTGCATTAGAGGCTTGGTGGACTCTGAAGAATGACCACAGTCTCCCTTTCCTCAGTTCCATGCTCATCCCCCTGCATGTGCTGACACAGAGCCATGTTCTTGGTGGGTTCTCGGCAGGTTCCTTTGGCCTGTGGACCTGGCTTTGCTGCTCTCGTTCCATCTTGTTATAGAGATGCCTGGCTTGGACCCACTTATTTGTGAGGAATGGATGGAGAGTCAGAGCCCTGAGTTCTTGTCCCTTTCCTGACATCAATTTGCTCTGTGACCTTTGCCCAATCCCCTCGTCCTTTGGCTCCTCAGCTTCCTCAGTGGTAAAGCGAGAGGTTGGACCAGGTCTCTCCCAGGGCCCCCTCAGCTGTGTGGTTCTCAGTCTTTGACCCCCCGAAACACCCTGACCTTGGTATGCCGGGCTGTCTTTATGGTGTTCCTCTAAGAATTCTGGTCTTTGGTGATTATTATGTGGGGCCGCGAGCTTTGGCTTAAGAACACAGGGGAACAGGCTGCCGTGGCAGAGTCTTGGGGTCTCAGTCCCTGTTGCGTGGATCCTAGCCTCCCGAGCGGCCTCCCTATTTTCTGGGATCTCCTGTAGACTCTGGGGTTGCAGGAGCTGTTTGTAGACCAGAAAAGGGGGTGAGAGGAAGGAGTTGGGGTCCGGGGTGGGCTGTGGGCACTCATTTTGGTGGTTTCATTGACAGCCTCCGGCAGCGGCAGCAGCAGCAGCGGCGGCGAAGAACCAGTCACGGAGCCCCATCAAGCGGCGGTCAGGGCTCTTCCCCCGGCTGCACACAGGCTCTGAAGGCCAAGGCGATGGCCGGACACGATGGTAACTGTCCAGCATGTGTTTGTGGGTCCTGCCGCCACTGCCAGATGCCCAGCCTTGGGGATGGCTTTGTGCAGCTCTGGTAGATGGCAGCCTTCTAGCCTTGGTCCCCGCATTGGGTCACTCTCTCTGCTCCACCCCCTGAGATTTGGCCAGGCTCTGTTTGGGACTTCCCAGAACTGTCTGTCGTGTCTGGACCCAAACTAGAAACATTGTTTGGACTCTTTTCTTTTCTTTACCTCCTTTCCCAATGCTCACTCAGATGTTCACTCTTATCGAAGCCTTCTGCGATTCTGCCAGATAGTTCCCTGAACTTACGTTAGGGCTTCTAGAATGTTTTCCCTTTTGTTAAAAGCAGCTTTCATATTGCACCATCCTTAACCTGTTCTTGCTAATTGTCTCTCTCGTCCTTTAATAGTGAGCCCACTTGTTGTTTAATTCAGTAAGCAGTGTTCGAGTGCTTGCTACATGCTGGGGTCTACGCTCAGGCAAGAACTACAGAAGCCCCACACCCGGTTGACTTCCAGGTTGCTGCCCTGGATGGTGGTGGTGGTGGTGCCCTGAGCTCAGGCATGCAGGGTGAAGGGCAGGTTCACTGAGGGGGATGAAGAACTCTGTTTGGGACCTGTACTTGTGAGAGTCCTTATGGCCTACCCAGAAGAGAAGTGCAGAATTCTGAGTGGTCAGATGGTAGGCCTTGAGCTTAGGAGTGAGGCCTTGGCTGCAGAAGGGAGTCACTGGGGCACAGGTGGTGTTTAAAGACAGATCAATGAATACGACCCCCCAAGGGAGTGTGTAGAATGCCTGGGGAACACCAGTATCTCAGGACAAGGGGAGAAAGGGAAGGAAGACGAGAAGAAAGCCTGGAGAGGAAGAATTCCAGGAGGGAGGGTCCATCGTGTCAGACGTGCAGAGAAGCCCTACACCAGGGCCTAAACCCCTGCTTGGGGGGACAATTAGGAGGTTATTAGTAGCCTCATTAAAAGTGCACTGAGGTGCTCATGCCTCTGAGATGGTTGTCATCAAAAAGACACGTAATGACAAGTGTCAGCAAGGATGTGGAGAAATTCGAATCCTTGGGCTTTGCTGGTAGGAGCGGAAACTAATGCACCTGCTTTAGAAAACAGCCTGGCAACACTTTGGAGAGTTAAACGTGGAGTTACCATATGACCCAGCAGTTCCATTCCTGGTCTACGCCCGAGAGAATGTATGTCGGCATGAAAACTAGCACACAGATGTTTCTAGCAGCATTACTCATAATAGCCCAAAGTGGAAAGGATCCAGATGTCCATGGCTCAGTGAAGGAATAAATAAAATGTGGTGTTTCTGGAAAATGGGATTTTTTTTTTTTTTTTTGCAATAAAAAGCAGTAAAGTACTGCTATATGCCTACAACTTGGATGAACCTTGAAAAGATTGTGCTGAGTGAAAGAAGCCAGTCAGAAAAGACCAGAACAGGTCATGTGATCTCATCCGTATGAACTGTCCAGAACCAGCAAATCCAGAGAGATGGAAAGCTGATCTGTAGTTTCCAGGGGTGGACAGAGAATGGTTATGTGTGGGTCTGGAATTTCTTTAAGAGAGTCTAAATTGCTCCAAAATGAGATAGTGGTGATGGTTGTACAGCTCTGTAAGTAGACTGAAAGCCATTGAATTGGACACTGTTAATTGGATGAATTCTATGTGGATCGTATCTCAGTAAAGCTATAAAAATTGCGTTGAAGACAAGGCCACCTTGTCCCCAGCAGGGGGCACAGGACAGATGGTGGGCGGCGTACTTGGTCTTTGTTGAACTCCAAGAGAAGGAATCCCTTGAGCCCTTGGCCAAGAGTAGCCCGTTGGCCAAGATGCCCTTCCCAGCCACCTTGTCAAGGCTTGGCGGCATCTAGCCAGGACTCTTGGTCGATCACTCTTGACTCACCCAGGAGCCTGTGGTAGCCACTGAGAGAGCAGGGACCCCTGCTGTCCTCTGCAGCTCGAGTGGGCCTTGGGGGAATGGAGGTCCTGGTGGCTGTGCTTTGGCAGGGGATGCTGTGACCCCACAGGCCCTGTGGCACTGAGAGCTGCTTGGGCCTGTCTCGGGCCTGGGGGTGGGATGGGGGCTTAAGGGCTGGCCCTGCGACCTCACCCCTCTTTATTCCTCTTTCCTTAGTGACAGTGCATCCAGCAACCCCAAGACCCCAGATGGTGCACACTCTTCTCAGGAGATGAAGTCTGAGGCTTCATCCAACCCCAGTTCTCCGGAAATCTGCCCCAACAAGGAGAAGTAAGAGAGCCAGGGTGGGGGTAGGGCGGAGGGTGGGGGCAGGGCCGGCTCGGCTGGAGCTGCCTGGAGCCGCCTGGAGCCCTGGAATGCGCTCTCAGCTAGAGCCAGCCTTTTTGCCTTGAGAACTCTGTGAAACACAAAAGCCAGCAGGCGGGGCCCACGGGGGAGGGGGATTCACTGCCAGGTCTGCCCTGTCTGTGGGATGGGCTCGGTGAGTGACCAGGCCTGTCCTGCTCCCGTTCTCACAGGCCCTTCATAAAGTTGAAGGAGAATGGCCGAGCCAACATCTCCCGCTCATCCTCCAGCACCAGCAGCTTCAGCAGCACGGCGGGGGAGGGGGAGGCCATGGAGGAGTGTGACAGCGGGGTAGGTGTGGTTCCCTCCAACCCTGGGGAGCAGGGAGAGGCACCCTGGGTCCAGCCAGACTCCAGCTGTGTGCATTCAACTAGCTGCTGTGGGTAGAGCCCCATGCAGGCTCTGGGGATGGGGGTGGAGGGAGGCGGGGAAGGGGAAGTATGGAAACAAGAAAGAGATGGGCCAGTCAGCTGTCTCTTCTCCTTGGGAGTGACACAGGAGTAGCAGCAGAGGGCCAGGGGCCACACTGAGTGGGGTCCCTGCTGTGGGGTTCCTGGCCAGAGAAGAGAGGATTGGGGCACTTCTGGGGGCAGCAGAAAGACAGAGCAGGTCCATGCGGAATGTGGGAGGCAGTGTCGGTGTCAGACCTGCCATGGCACAGGCCACCCTGTGGGGCCGCTGAGGCTGGAGCTGGCCTCACTCACCCAGCTTCTCTCCCCAGAGCAGCCAGCCATCCACCACCTCACCCTTCAAGCAGGAGGTGTTTGTCTACAGCCCGTCCCCGAGCAGCGAGAACCCCAGCCTGGGGGCCGCAGCCACCCCCATCATCATGAGCAGGAGTCCTACAGGTCAGTGGGGTCTGGGGCTGTGTGCCCTGGGGCCGGAGGGGCGGGGCCTGTGTTGTGACCGTGCGCTTGAGCTCCAGCCACACCACACCAACTGGTTTCAGCTCCAGCCCCCAAGTGTTAGGCCCTTGAGCTCTGCTGGCTCATTCTGTCTGTTTGCGGAGTGTTCTTACCATCTCCTTACTCATGGGGAAACCGTGGCTCCGGAAGCTCAGTGATTGGGTAGAGGAGTTGGGATTTGCAAGTGGAGGCTCTTTGGCTGCACCCCATCCCCCATGCTGGGTGCCTGGGCTGCAGCGATGACCATGACAAGTGCAAGGGTACAAAGTGGGGTGAGTGTTGCAGATGGAGGGAAATGTGAGTGGTTCTTTGGGCTGTAGTTCGCAGAGGAGACAGGTATGAGAGGAGATGGCAGATAGGATGCTGGGCTGGGGCCACCGTGGAGACCCTGGCAAGGACTTGGGTATTGTCCTGCTGGCAAGAGAAGCCACTGGAGGGTCTTACGTAGTGGAGTGCCATCTGGACTAAGTGGCCGCAGCTGGCTGAGTAGACGGCGTGGGTGGGCAGTGGAGGCTGGGAGGGATATCAGTGAGGGGTCACAGTGGGCAGTGAGGGTGGCTGGGCTGTGGGTTGGGGCTGTCTGGAGCAAGAGATAGATGTAGATGTAGATGCAAGAGATATCAAGGAGGTAAAATCTTCCACTCAGTAGTGGGGGTTCAGGGAGAGCAAAGAATCTGGGCCCTTGGGGCTTCTGGGATCCCTGTGGTCAGACAGAGTATGAGGCAACAGCTCTGGGGAGGAGGGAGGGGTTGGCACTCGAGGGGACGTGCATGATAGGTATGGTAGGGCACCATCGCCCAGAAATCAGAGCCTTGTCTGGCCCTCGAGGAGGGCAGCGTCGTGTGGGGGCAGGTGCAGGACTGTGGGGTTTGGATCCAAATCCTTGATATGCGACTTACTGGTGACACCAGGCAGGTTACTGAGCCTTTCTGTGCCTCAGTTTCCCCAAGCAAAGGATGGAGGGAGCAGAATAGTTCCTACCTCGTTGTGGTTGGTTGTGTGAAGATTAGATGAACTCACAGTCATCAGAGACTTAGAACTGTTAACCTGAATGTTGGTTGGCAGGAATAAAACAATAGTGTAGTTAATAGTGCTCAACCTGGGGCATCCTGTTCCCAAGGGCGCATTTGACAGCATCTGGATGTATTTCTGCTTCTCGTGATTGTGGGAGGAGAGTGCCCTGCACCTGATGGGTAGAGGTCAGGAATGCTGCTAAACATCCGACAAAGGATGGAGCAGCACCCCCATAAGAAAGGATTTTTTGGCCCGAAACATCCATCAGCTGAGGCTGAGAAACTGGTCTGATGATAGAAGCATAGAGAGAGCCCATTCCTGGGCTTCCTGTCACATGGCCCCCTCTGCTGGGCAGCTGCAGGGTTGGCTTCCAGTCCTGGCTGGGGCAAGGACAGGCTCACCTCTCTGAGCCTCAGTCTCCCCTTCTGTAAAACCCCCAAACACCCGAACTCCTTGTTCTAATATAAATGCCGTGATTTTTAATAAGGTGTAATTAAATATTGAAGGAATGAATGAAAAAATCTGTAACCAAGCCTGGCTCCTACTTGATATTAAATAAATACCAAATCAAGTAAGGTTCTGAGAAGTGGGAGGTTTCGAGAGGGTCTGCCACTTGCTGAAGGTCACCCGGGGCACAGGGGGACTCTGAAGGGACCTGGCGACCCCCTCCTGGGTTTCCTGCACCACACACGGGCTGCTGTCATCCCCTTCCCCTGTGCAGTACCGAACCCCTGGCCTCTTGCTGCCAGCCTCATGGAGGCCGTGCTGGGGACCCACAGGACTGGGGTCAGTTTGCAGACCTTTGGGAACCTGTTATAAGCTGCTTGGCTGCATCTGGGGAGAGGGGGATCCCCTGGGAAGGCCTGATGTCCAGCATCTGTGGTCTCTGATCCCTGATCATCAGTCATGTCACATCTGGGTGCCCGGGGTCCTGAGAGGGGATTGGCAGGTCTGACTGAGAGGTACTCACAGTGCTGGCTGGAGCCCCTCATCCGAAGCACCAGAAGGAAGCCAGTGGCCTCTGGCTGCAATGTACTGACCTGTAAACTCCCCCAGGCAGAGGAAAGCCAGAAAGCCGAGTGGTCCCCCTGCCCGGGTGTGCTGGGCATGTTCCACGCCCAGCTTTCCCATGGCACACTCACGCATGTGCACACACACTTGTGTACTGATACAGATAATGCTGCATTAGACTTCTTTATTCTAAATCTCATATTGCCAAATGATTCTCACCAAGCACTCTGACTGCTCTTTGTCTAACCTCTTTATGTGTGGATAACTGAAAGTTGCAGAGGACCAACAGGTGTAATTTTTTTTTTTTTTTAAGATTTTATTTCTTTATTTGAGAGAGCAAGAGAGAGAGAGCAAGCACAAGCAGGGGAGGCAGCAGCCAGAGGGAGAGGGGGAAGCAGGCTTCCCGCTGAGCAGGAAACCTGATGTGGGGCTCAGTCCCAGGACCCTGGAATCCTGACCTGAACCGAAGGCAGCTGCTTAACCCACTGAGCCACCCAGGCGTCCCCAGCAAGGTGTAGTTCTGACACGACTGACGATCCCTCTTTTGTCAGGAATGCAAGCCAGCCAGCCACTTCTTTGCTGAGTCACATCCTAATTCTTGAGGGCCAGATGAGAACTGACTCCCATGTTTGTGCTGGTCCTAATGTAATGGGTGCAGACACGACGCATTTTCAAATCTCATCAGTATTTTTTTTTTTTATGTTTTCGTCATTATTTGAAGCCTAGACAATGAAACAGCAGGTCAAGCCCTGATTTTGGAGCGTCCACTGCTTTCCATGCTGGGAGGGCTCGACCACGGCTGAGCGCTGGCCCGCAGTGTGCTGCCAGACAGATGGCCATGGACAGAAGTGACCCAATGACAGCTGATAACAGTAAAAATCAGTGCAATAATTAGGGAGAGAGGACTTTTGGGTATTTACTATCTTTGATGAATATCACTTATTGAATTGTAAATTTCTGTAATTTAATTTAAAAAAATGCCTGGGTTTACCAAACAGCTCACGTTTCTAAAGATTTCTAAAGATTTGAGAGTTGGCTCTGATAAAATGCCACAGGTCAGCTGGAGTGCCTAGGGGACAGAGGAGGCCCCCCCACTTGCACCCCCCAAACAGCCCTAGTGACCTCTGCGGACCCGCCCACCTTTCACGGAAACTTCTTTTTCCTAGATCCCAAAAGCAGAAACTCTCCGAGGTCAAACCTGAAATTCCGCTTTGATAAGCTCAGCCACGCCAGCTCTAGTGCGGTAAGGCTTAGGGACATGAGGGTAGGGGTTGGGGGGGGATGGGGGAGTGGGGGGGAGCCTCCCGTATCCCACCTTCCAACCCCCTCCCAAAGCCAGCTGTCTTTCCTGGGGGCCAGAGGAAGGGGTGGCTCATACAGCACACTGGGAGAAGGAAAGTTCTGGTCAAATCTGGCGGTGATGCCGCAGTCCCCACATGGTACAGGCATGTACCATGCATGGTACGTGGCCTAGGGGTGCTGGCCAGCTCTGCCACACCTCCTGTGTTAACGTCACACCCTCAGACACATGCAGGTGTGAGTTGGGAACTCTTGGCTCCTGGGGCCTCACGTCCCTTCCTTAGCTCACCAGAGAGCTGCGAGCTGAGCGCACAGAAGCTTCAGTCGGTGGGGATTATGTTGTCTAGTTATTTAAAACTCTTGTATGGGTTTTTCTTGAAACAGGGTCACTAATGTGAAAGAGGAGTCCTTTGCTTGTCAAAGGTGAGTCAAGTGTTTGTCCTGCTGTGGCCACGAGGGGAGATGTGTCCACGTTAAGATCAGAGTACTCGTGGTCTACTAACCCAAGGGATCCTGAGCTGGGGAGGACCGCTCGCCTCCTCCCTGAAGCCTCTGGGATGGGGCCCAGGTCTGGGTGGAGGAAGACAGCAGACAGCCTCGGGTGCGGGTGGGAAGGGTTGCCAGGTATGATCTGCCCAGACTCACTGAGCGGGTCTCCCTGCCCTGGGAGGGGACGGCTTCCAGTAGACAGACGGGCGGTAGCCCAGACCTCACCTTCTTCCCTCGGACAGGGGATTCCTCCATTTGTCCCCTTGTCTCCTTGTTCTTGGTAGCCTTTCCCTCCTTGTATCTTCAGCCAGGGCTCTGGCCTGAAATGTGTCCTCCCTGCATGTTCAAAGATGTCCCAGTCCCTCAACATTGTGTGGGATGACCCGAGGGAGGCTCTTCCACTGCGGGAGTGCGTGGTTTTCAGCAGAGTTGGGCCTGGTTCCAGTTTGTCACCACCAAGGCCTGACCCCCTGCTGGTAAATTTACCAGAGAGCCATTTGCCTTCCCAGCTTTCTCCCCGCTGAGGGGGCTGAGTCACAGCTGGAGCCAAGTGGGGGCCACTTTGTATAAACCCGATCTGTGAAAAAGCAGAAGAGATAGTGGGAATTCTGACATTCACCTTCACCCTGCTCTGTTCACCACATCGGTGTTTATGCCCAGTTGCTCACGCTGTCTGATGTCTGGCACCCTTGTCTTTGGCCCCTCATGTTCCAAGCCCTTTCAGGGGACTGAAGCCACAGGCACAAGTTCTCCTTCCCTTCCTTATGCCGTGTTTGGTCATCCTCTCCCTCCTTCTCTCCTCCAGGGAAGCCCTGATTCTGTTTTGGAGAAGGCCCTTTCCCAGCAGTTTGGGGGTGCCATCCACGACTCTGACCGTCACAGCCCTGCTGCCCCACCAGCCACCTGCCCACAGACCAGCCATCTGTCCCCATGTCCTGATCTGGCCACTGCCCTGCCTGTCCCCTAGCCAAGACACCCTGTGAGCACTCTCTTTCTCTGGACAAGGCCTCCTCCCTCAAGTCTCCTCCTGCTCCTGACCGCCCATGTGATGTGTACCCATCCATCATCTTGTTTTGTGCACAGAGGAAAGAGTTGGGCTTGGGGGGATCTGGGCCCCGGGGACTTGGTCAGAGACTAGTGGGGCAGAGAGTGGTGAGGTGGGGCACGGGGACCATCAGCATAATGCTGCATGGGGAGGGGGGCAGCCCGTGCCCTGGACGTGGCAGGCACAGTGAATCCATTTAGTGGTGGTGGAACCAAGATTTGTAGTTATCCTCCATGATGTTGTGACAGGAATCAGCAGTGTTGCTCCCACATCTGTGTGCTTGTGTGCTGGGGGCTGCTTTCTTGCCCACCTGCTGACTTTGGGCCTGGCACTGCCCCTGGTCCTGTGGCCAGTGCATCCTGGGTGCCGGCAGCAGAGGCGAGACAGCTGTGTGTGTGGAGGTGGCCCTGCGTCATTGCTGTGGGACAAGCCCTGGGCAGGTCTCTCCCCTCGGGGTGGGTGTTTTCCCCAAGGAGGGATGGGCAGCCCCCTGAGCAGGAAGGAATTGAGGAAGAACAAGCTGGCGAGCTGTGCTCTGGGACCTTGGCTGGGTGGGGATTAGGCCCCCCGCTGGTGGTAGAGGCTCGTGGAAGAGTTGCCTGAGCCCACCACTGAGGTCAGAGCCGGGGAGGCGAGGCGGGGGGCTGACCTGTCCACCTCGGTCGATGTGTGGACGCAGCATGTAGGCGTGAGGAAGGAGTGACGTCCCTCTGGGATTTCTACTCTTGGCGTCTGTGGTGGGCCCAAAGCTACCTTGGGGCTCTTTCCAGCTGCTGTGCCCTTTGGCCTGGTTGGTCCTCTGATCCCCTTCAACCGTGGGTCTGGAGGCGGTGGTCACGTTGGCGGGATTTTTATGATATGGGCCCCAGCTGGAGGCAGCTCAGAGGGTGCCTGCCGCCTGCCCCCTTGGCCAGAGCCAGCTCACTCTCGGGAGAAGCTCCCCCTTTCCCTGCGTCTCACCCATCCTTGTCTGCAGGGCGGAAAGTCACTTCTGCAGCCCGGCCCCCGGTGGAGGGTAAGGCGGGGTGTCCTCCGCAGAGCCCTGTGGGTGCTGGCACTTCGGGTGCATGGGGCCCTGTGACACGGGATAGCCCTGGGGCCTTAGGCTGGGCCCCTCCTTCTGGGAGCAGGTGACACAGATTTCTACCACCTGTTTCATCTGCATTGGGATCTGGGCCTATTCCAAAGTCAAAGCAATCCCAAGTTAATGTCATACTTGTTTTTGACTGATGTGATAGTTTCCCCATTACTTTGCCATTAGAGCAAAACCTTGATCCTTTGTCTCTCACTCTTGTGGACATGGCGGGATCCTGTTTGCAGGCTGGGTGGACCTGTCCCCTCACACTATTTGGGAAATGTGTTTACTTAAAATACTAGTCCGGTAAAATTTCTTCCAGTGAGAAGGTCAACAAACGTCTGTTTAGGTTTTATTAAATATCACTGTAGCAGCACCCACTGCTGGAATGAGGTCTGCGGATTCTGGCAGTGTTCTGTTGGCTGGCTTGCTGAAGGAACTTGAAAGGTCAAACTGCATTTAAAAGAAAAACAACAACAACAAAAGCCCAACTATTCCAGGTTCTGGCTTGCTTCTCAGGTAGCTGGTATTTACAGCTGCTTGGTGGTTGTGTTGTGTTGTGGTCTGGGGGTCCTCTGGAGTTTCCTGGTTGTCCCCACCCTGTTCTCATACCTGTGTTGGGAACCTCATACCTGCTTTCCTCTGCTGCTCCGGCTGCTCCTTCTGCAGCCCCCACCTGCTGGGAGGGCTGTGTCCCCGCCTCCGAGCCAGGATAGCTGAGAGTGTCTAGGGACACTGGAAGGCACAGACATGCTCCCTACAAAACAGACCTGAGAAGTGGTCTCTACCTGCTCTTAGCTACTGGGGAGTGCGCTGGGCAGAGTCTGAAATGTTCCTCTCTCTGGGTCCTGTTTTACCTTCTTTAGAAAGCCCAGTCCATCTATGACTCCTAGAGTACACACGAGCAGCCCCTGAGGTCCTAGGGCTGAGGGGGAGGAGGAGGACAGGGAGTGGGCAGTCTTATGTCACCCCCCTGGACCATGGGGTGGACAGCTTGGGTTCATGAAGGCTGCTTCCCCCATATCCTCTTGCATCTGCTCTGGCCCAAAGTTTCCTTTTATTGCTGCGCCCAGTCTTGGGGCTCAAAGATTTGCTCAAGTCTCCTTGGTCCCTGGGACCAGACTCATCCTGACGGTGCTCATGCTGGTATTTGAGGCACTCTGCTTGTGATCTGGACACAGGAGAAGTGTTTCCTGGACATGTCTCTGCCTCTGGGAAGGGCCTGACTCGCGGAAGAAGCTGCACTGGTCAGGCTTTGCAGGGCACCCAGATGCCTCTGCTCAGTGATGCTTACTTAATTAACGACAGATGCAGAATGAGCTTGAGAGAGAAGGTTGGAGCTAGAGTTTCTAATGAAGGGAAACGAACGAATGAATGAAAAATGAGTGAAAACTGTTTTATGGTTTCAGTCTTGTTGGTATCATCTCGATGTCTAAGGCTTCCGGGCCTCTTTTGACATCTAATCCATCCATACTGTCATCCTGCTGAGAAACCTTGGGCCCAGTGAGGGGACATGGCTCACTGGGGGTCGCACAGCCAACGAGTGGCAAAACTGGGATTGGAGCCCACAGCCCAGCCTGTTCTTCAGCTCCGCCTACATGGCCAGTAGAACCGGTGGCTGCGCTTGCTGGGGTCCTGAGTTTTGGAGGAGCTGGCCAGCTAGTGCCTGGGCACTGGTTGGGAGCTGTCTTCGGTCAAGATGGGATGTCAGTCTCTTCATTTTATGTGCTCAGTTTTCCAGGGAGGGCGCTGGGGTTTTGGATGCAGCTTGAGCAAAGAAAGATTTTAGTGGACCATTCCTGGTAATCTCAGTTCTTCAGCTCTGGTCTGTAATGGGGGTGGAGGCCAGGGAAGAGAGCAGTTAGCAAGCCTTCAGTTTCCCCATCTCAAGTTCAGAAAAAAAGTGGTAAAAGAAAACTCTTCTCCCTGATCTTTAAACAAGGGTCGTTAATAAAATATAGGCTCCTGTGCTGATGTGGGACGAGAGCCAGAGTCACTTTCTTACACTGACTGGTTAAGGTGCCAATGCAAACACTACCTTCCTCATTTGATTCTGAGTCAGCCGAGACAGGTTGTTATTGGGGAACGGCCAGGGTCAGGTAGGTGGCTGGCAGGGGACCCATGGCTCCTCCCCAAAACTCTAGCTCCCTTTCTCCAAGGTGAGAGTGGGTCAGTGGAGTCTCTCAAGTCTGCCAAGGAACATTAAAAGCTCTGCTGTCTGTTTTACACTGCCCCTCGCCCACCCCAACCCCATATCTCCCTCCTTTCAGTCGGACCATCTGCCCCTTTGGGAGAAAGGAGACCACCCCCACCAGGGCCAAGGATGGTGGAGCCCTGCCTAGTGAGAGGCTGTTGGGACAATGGCTGTGTCCTGTGCCTTAGCGGCACTGGGGAGAGGGTGTTTGGCTGGAAAACTGGAATTGAAAGGCCATCATCTTTGATTTTGTAATATTTCCACTTGGAACGGTCAGTTCCTCCTTCCCGCTCCTTAGCATGTATGCCAGCGCTCCCGTCATGGGCGTTTCCCTTCTACACTCCAGCCCGGGGAGTGCTGATGTTCTAGTGTGAAGAGATCCCTTTGTGTGATAGAACTTAAGACGTGTAGCTCGGAAATGATGATCCGTGTGCTGATGACTTTTCTTTCTTTCCTCTTCTTGAGGAGGTGATTCGTAGACCCCGACTGCCTATGTAATGTAAATAATGTACATTTAATTTATTGCTATGGTAGCACATTGTATTTGTTAATGTATAAAACAAATTCTAAAAGGTCGACAAATGTATATTTTGTTGCTTAAATGTGTCTTTGCAGAAATTGACAATAAATAACATATTTTGTGTCCATCATCGTTCAGAGTTCTTTGCTTGGCCCCAAGCCCTGAGCCTCATCTCTCATCAGAGGTTGAATATTGGCCTATCTGTAGGGCCATATCTGTACGTGTGTGACTTTGGCCTGAAGAGTATTCTAGAATACTTGAATTGGTTGCCAATGTTTAGAAAATGGTTGATGTTGAGACCACAATGAAAATGAAAAAAAAAAAAAAAAAAAAAAAAAAAAAAAAAAAAAAAAAAGAAAAAAAAAGAAAATCCCAACCCAGAATTGTCATATAAAATCTGAGTTTTTTTGCTTCTCCTAAAAAACCAGATGTTGGATCCACTCCGTAGGCATGGTAAAAATTGGTCAGCAATTCCCAGAGGCTACTCCTCTGGTGAGACCTGAGTCACTGCAGTCCCCACCCTTCTCTACCATTTATACCTGGAGCATTTCATCCATTCCTGTTTTGTGCATGGCCCCTGTTCGCATTTGAGTTTGAGACCCCTGCTGTCTGCCAATTTGTCTCCATCCTGCAGGTTTCCTCCTCCTACCCACTTTTTCCACATTCCCAAGTCTCCTCTTCAAGGGTTCTTTTGTGATGAACTGCCCTCTCTCCTAGCCACCTTTGACTCCCAAATGGCCCTCCTCTGATGTACATTTTGCTTTACAATATTTGAATGTAGGTTTTACAAGTAATATCTGCACTTTTTTTTTTCTTAAGAAATTTGAAGACAAGGAACAGGTCTTTTTCAGCTAAGACTTGGTGGTGTGATCTTGGGCAAGTCACTTCTCTGGGTTTGTGTTTTCTTTTATGTATAATCAGAAAAATAGCCCACAAGCAAAGCATGAGGATGAAGTCAATCCATAATTGGGAAAGAACTTTGAAAAAAAAGGGGCCAGTGTTATTCAAGCATCGGAGGTTCAATAATTGTTACTATGATCATAACAACAGCTGGGTGTTTTACTTACACACTCAGTTCTATAACAGAACGTCCTAGTTCCTAAAAATCACAACACCCAGCAAAACCGCAGGCACAAGGCTTATGGGAAGTGGGGCTTGGGACACAGACTCAAAAACATTGCCAGTGACACATGCAAATAAAAAGTTTAATGAAAATGGTAGCATAGTTTTACATATGTTAAATGATTAAGAAATAAATACTATGACAGGGCTTTTTCCTTTGTCACAGACCTGAGGTAAGATTGTGGAAGCAGGCGTGTGGGTTCTTGTGAAGAGGTGGAAGGAGAGTTCCCTGCAGTCAGGTGGACGGCGGTAGCACAGATGCAGCTGCATGAGGCTCACGACACGTGGTCTGCAGGGGTCTCTGGCAGATGTGTGGGGTGTGTGCTAGGTCTGTGTGCTCCCATGCAGCTCAGTTCAGCCAGGTGCAGTTTTCTGAGTTCACCTAGTACTTTAGGTGGGTGAGTTGTGTAATCAAACATGCAGCTTGGGTAAGACTCTAATGTCCCCCTACTATATCAATTGCATTGGGTCCAATTTCCGTTTTCAAAACAAGTGTTGGAACAGGACTGACTATCTCATTTAGGCCCCCAAGCCCCCCACGGAGGCAGGTGCTATTGTTATCCCCATTTCACTTAAAGCATCAGAATCCAGTTGCAGTTTGGAACCTAACTTTGATGCCGATTTGCATGGATGTGCTGACTTCACTATGAAGGTAAGTATAGGACACACTCAGGAAGGTGTGTTTCACTCCCTTTGTTTGCCCTGCCCTGCCTGGAGGTGCTGTCCCAGAGCCCATGCCTGCAGCATCCTGGGTTGTGGTGGTCACACCTGGCTGTGCGGTTCCTCACTGGAGCCCCATTTCTCAGGAGTTTCCGGTTTTGTCTGTGGCGCCCCCATCAGGGCAAGTGAAGCTGCATCTTTCACACAGCACCCCCCCTTCCACACCCCACGATTTGGCTGGTTCCTGGGTTCAAGCCTTCTTCCTAGGATCTGGGGGATCACCGATTCCCCAGAACCTTTGTGGGGGTGGAACGTTTTCTGCCTGTGGGGGAAGTGCTATAGGAGGCATGAGCACTCTTCAGGTGGGCCAGTTACTGTCCACCTCCGCTGGTCCCGCAAGCTCACCTTTCATCTGGGTTCTGTGTTTCTGCATTCTGTCCACTAGATGGCGCTCGTTCCCAGGGCTCCTGAAACCCGTTTCCCTCTGCTGCAGTGTCCAGCGGCTCGCAGCAGTCATCGAACATATTGGGGAACATTATTCTTCCTGCCACACGGGAAACGCTTTCCTGAGGAGCCTGCTCAGGCCATGCTTGGGATTTCTTTCAATCTCGTTTCTTGAGTGCCCGCTGTGTCTGGTGGTTCTATCAGCTGTGCTCTGACCCGTGGGGACAAAGGGCTGGCTCCTGTAACAATTCCCAGTCCAATTCTGAAACTTTGCAATAGCTATTAGTTATGAAAACCATTTCGTTTCGGTTCAGGCCCAGTCCTGTTTGTTTTAAACTTCAATTGACATTCAATTCCAAGCCCCCTCCCTGGCCAACCCTCCAGAATCGGCTGGCTGGTGGGCTGGAGTTTTGGCTCAGGGTGAGGCAAGGACTCCCTCCTTGCCCGAACTTCAGTCAGACTCCTCTGAGTCCTCTTTTCAATGAGGTGTCATCCTTGGTCTGTCTTTGGCCTGCCCAGCTCAGTTTTAGCAAAGAATCCCGTTAAACTGGTTTATTGAGAAGCCCCCCACTCTTGGTATCCAATCACATTGCTCCCACTGGCCCTTGCTTCTTAACCAAGTTCTTCTTAGTAATTTTCCATCCAATTTCTCATCCTGCCCATTGCCTAGAAATCCCCACATGCCCCTGTTGTACTTGAAGGGGAGTTCAATCTCTCTCTCCTCTATTGCAATAGTTTTGAATAAAGTCGTCCTTGCCTGTTGAACTCTGGTGCAATTTTTCTTTGACAGGTGGCTTGTCTGTTGCACATCCATGCCCCTCCTTCTCCCCTGCTCTTCTGCACCCAGCGCTGGGTTGGGGAAGAGACCTATTTTGAGACTGTCTCCAAAAGAGCAAACTCATGCGTGTTAGCATGGGCACTTGAGATAGGGAGAAGACATATATGAGAGGGAAAAGGCCTGAGAGACAATGGGGAGAGCTCTGCAGAAGGCCGGAAGAGCTGGCAGACTGCGACACAGGTCTGACCTGAGCAGAGGAGAGATGGGAGGGAGTGAGACAGGGTGGAGGCATCTTTGCTATCAGTCCAGTTCTAAGAAAAGCTCAGCAAGGCCACTGGAGAGTCCTCTACCCAAGGCCACCCACCAGGGGAGTCCCCCATATCACAAGAATGAGCCCCAATTTACTATCCTTGCTGCACCCAGCAATTGGGTGGGAGTGGCCTGTGGGAAGCCTGGCTTTGATGTGAGCCATGGAACACAACAACAGATTGTGGGATGTTGTGCTGGGACCATCAGTCAGTTATGCCCCTGTCATTGGAGACCAGCCACATGAACTTCCTCAGTTTTGGCTGATTACAGTTTACCCTCACTTGTGGGTAGGCCCACATTAGTGGAGGAGGAGGTTGAACCCTTCTCTTGGTTTTCTCTCTCTAGTGCCAAACTTCCACAGGTTCTTTTGCTTGGCAGGCCTGCAAGTGCTGCTGGTTTTGTTTGTTTGTTTTAAAGATTTTATTTATTTGAGAGAGAAGGAGACAGAGATAGTGATAGAGATAGCAAGAGAGAGCACGAGGGGAAGAGAGGGAGAAGAAGCAGACTACCCGCTGAGCAGGGAGCCCAATGCAGGGCTCAATCCAGGACCCCGAGATCATGACCTGACCTAAAGGCAGATGCTTAACTGACTGAGCCATCCAGGTGCCTCTGTTTTTGTTTTGTTTTAAGATTTTATTTATTTATTTGACAGAGAGAGAGATCACAAGTAGGCAGAGAGTCAGGCAGAGAGAGAGGGGGAAGCAGGCTCCCTGCTGAGCAGAGAGCCCGACGCGGGGCTTGCTCCCAGGACCCTGAGATCATGACCTGAGCCGAAGGCAGTGGCTTAATCCACTGAGCCACCCAGATGCCCCTCTCTGTTTTGTTTTTAAAGATTGTATTTGTTTATTTTGAGGGAGAGAGAGAGTGGGAGGAGGAGTAAAGAGGGAGAGAGAGAGAATCTCAAACAGACTCCACACTGAGTGTGGAGCTTAATGTGGGCTCAATTTCATGACTGCAACATCACGAGCAGAGCTGAAATCAAGAGTTGGACGTCTAACTGACTGAGCCACCCATGTGCCCCCAAATGCTGCTGTTTTGTCACGAGTCTCCTGCCATTGAGAGATGGGGCTCAGGCTTCCTCAGATCCTGCCTTCCTCAGCTCCTGCCCTAAGACATCTACCTTGTAGTCTTCAGTTACTGGTTTAAGAGCTTCAAGCCCTGCTACTAATTTCCACTCTTTTATCAGGATATTCCTTTATCCTCCCGATGCCAGCAGTAACAATGTCTGCTGCTCTATGCCATATCCAAGTACTCTTTCTCTTCATTCTGCACTTACCTTCTCCCTTCTCCAGGCCCTAGTGATGACACGTGGTCTTGGCCATCGTTCAGACAATCACCTTACCATGACCCATGGGGGGATGTGGTTGGAGGCCCCTCAGTGTTGGAGGACCACAGATGGACAAGTCAAATGTTCTCCCTCCTTCACAGAACCAGTCTTCCTCTTAGATAACCCAGGGAATGAGGAGGGGTGTTGGGTTCATGGCCGGTTCTCATGAAATGAACGATGTTCATCTCATGAAGTGGTGCTTTCTGCAAGCCTGGTGAGGCTCCTTGGCCAGCTCCAGTGACTCCAGTTGTTCTCTGAATTTGAAATGTGAGTTTGGTGGGCCACTGCTACGGCCCATTCAAACATGTGTCCTCAAATTTTAATGTTGCCCCTGTGTTCCTATGGTGGAGTAGGTAGGGGCTGAGGGCAGGCTACCCAAAATAGACCACTTTGGCATGAAGATTATTCTAAACTCAAGGCAATCAAGACCCTATGGCCTCAAGAGAAACTTTTGCCCCTCCCTTAACTACATAGAAGATTTGAAATTGGGGGTCTTTCTCAGAATAAAGGTGTTGAGCAAGGGTAAATTTTTATTTGAGTGACCCATCTGTATAGCGGTGCAAACATCTGATTACCAAACATCTGTTCATTTTCTAATCGCCCTCCATTCCTTTCATCTGAAATCGCAGACCCCTACCCTTCTTCCTAGTTCAGGATGACATATAGACCTCATTTTGCCTGACTGTCTTTGGAATTTCCATGCCTATGTGGACTCCTCTTACAGACACTATTAAATTTGATTTTTTCCTATTAACGTGTCTCATGTCAATTTGCTTCTTAATCTGGCTAGAAGGACCTCACTGTTTATGGGAACCAGCGTTAAGTTCCAGAGATGAACTCTGAAACATGGTTATGACACCTGAGGGCAGAGATCCTCAGAAGGGGACTTTTGGTCTTTATTTCTGTGGGCGGAGGTAATACCTGCTGGAAGCATCAGGGTCTTGAGAAACTTTGTAGAAGGTTGTTCCTAACTTCAGACCAGCGCCTTCCACTCTTGGAACAGGGGTACCCGTCTGGGGAGGTCTTCTTCCCTGGCAGTTCAACTTTAGGGTGCATAAAAATCACATGGAGAGGGGCGGGCGCCTGGGTAGCTCAGTTGGTGAAGCGTCTGCCGTTGGCTCAGGTCATGATCCCAGGGTTCTGGGATTGAGCCCCACGTCAAGTTTCTGCTCAGCAGGGAGGCTTTTTCTCCTTCTCCCTCTGCTTGCTGCTTCCCTTGCTTGTTCTCTCTCTCTCCCAAATAAATAAATAAATAAAATCTTAAAAAAAAAATCACCTGGAGAGATTGTTAAAATGCAGATTGTAGGCAGCATTCCAGAGGGCTGGGTGGGACCCAGGAGTCTGCATTTTTAACAAGCACTGGAAGATTCTAAGCAGTCTTTTGCTTCGGGAACCACTGATCTGCAGTGTCTGTGTGTGTTTCTCTCCTATTATGGTGGTCTCAGGCCCAGTGAGAAAGGGGGGAGAGGAGCGAGGGTGTGTGGCGGGGAGGGGGGTTGAGTGATGCCTGCCCCGCAACTAAGGGGATTGTCATTAGAAATGTCATTAGAAATGGAAGAAATGTCTGTCCCAACAAGACATAGGATCCTGGGGGACAATGAAAGGGAATCACCAGTCGGAACAGAATAGAGAAGCACACATACACCATGAAGCTTGTAAGGAGTACATTAAGATGAAAATGGATTATGACTGTGTGAACAAGGCTGTTCTGTAAGGAGAAACACCAGGAGAAAAGATGAACATCGTGCATGAGACAGAGGAATTTGGTGAAAAGAAAAATCAGATGTTGAGAAAACAAAGTTAAATTAAAATTAAAAATTAAAAGACGGCTAGAGCATCTTCATCCAAACACATGATCAGATGAAAGATGTGACATGAGAGTATAGAAACTTCCTGGAGACCTGGGGACAAAACGGAGCTGATGGAAGCAGCTGGAAAGAACCCCCATGGGTGGGATGTTCCTTACCATTGACTATGTCAAAGGCCAAATAATTCAGTAACTATGGTAGGTGAAGACTGTGGCTGATGACTTGACTCCATCAAGTGGGGTACTAACACCAAGCAGCCCACATCCAAGAACCCATAAGACAAGCTGCGGCAGGAAGAGCTCCCCATTGAAGCATCATGTGGGTGAATGATTAGACAGCAGTGAGACTGTGTCTCACTGTTTATGAGAATGATGGTAGAAAACCTGCCCAAATTATTAGATCAGATGGATTTTACTAATCGCCTGCATGACAGTACATTCAATAAAATTAAATATGAGACTAACGAGGAAGTCTTTATAACCTTGCTCTAAAATATCAATTCATAGGTTTTACAAGAACTTAATACTAATGGGAATCTGAGGAAATGTCCAGGGAAAATGGACAACAGGGCCCAGATGAAATCTGGGAGAGCAGTAATTAGAGAGCAGTAAAGACTCTAAGGAAAAAGGATTTTAACTTGTTTAATTATAGTATTTGTCCCTAAGGAAGAGTGCTTCTGAAAACTCAATGGGGTAAGATTACCACAGGTGCAAACAACTATAACCTATTATAAGGCCCTGGCAATGATAAAATGATTAACTGAGATTTTAATTCGATGACCTATTATTGCTGGCCTGGATGACTTTGTTGCAGGGCTTAAAGCCAGCTCCAGCTAGTTTAAGCTGACAAAAGTGTCTGGCACCTGGCAGTTCCCAGTGTGCGTATGTCGCCACCCCAACATGGTTAATGATGCCGAGCTGTCCGCTTTCTCGACTGCTCATCAAATTTCTGGGTATCTGGAACCCCTCGTTCCGTTCCAAGTTAGGGCATGGATGTGACTGGTGTTGATCCACAGTGGGTGATGTGAGTTCTGGGTGGTGACTCGCACAGGAAGGCTAAATCCCACGGGGATGTTGCTGGTCTCCTGATGCTTTGATGACTATTTGCAGCTCTCAAGTCACCACACGAATTGTGTGCCCTGTGTTGCTCTGATTAATGTATCAGTAAGTGCCATGTTTGTTTAATTACCTTTGATCTTAGACATTGTGTGCACTCCAAGGGGTGGTTTGAAAGCAGGATTGGGCTCTCCCATATGAAGGAATGAGAAGATCGCATTCCATCCCATACTTGCTGTGTCTCTGAGAGGAAAATTGCTAATAAATATCTATATCTATATCTATACCTATATCTATATCTATATCTATATCTATATCTATCTATATCTATAACAAACAAAAAAACAGACAGAGGAGTCTCCTAGAATCAAAGGACGGGGATGCATCCCGGCGACTGGAAGGACAGCAAAGTCATCAGACCTCTCACCTGTCTCTCGCCCTCTGCTTTCTTCTCTGTGCAGCTACATGTTTTGTTTCAATGTAGGGTTGTAGGTCTTTTCTTGAAGGATCTGTGATGGTTTTTTATTTGGCTTTACTCTCTCCCTGAAGACTCGCTGAGCTGGTCTCCTGACCAAGGTTTCCATTCACTGCCCAGCCTGCGAACGGATCTGGGTCCTTTCAATGTGTCCTTTGCCGGCGGGCCATGCTGTTAAGCTTTGTCAGTAGAGGGAGCAAGAGAGACACCGTAGGAGGAAAAGAGGTCTGCTTCCGGTTGTCGGGGGCTTGTGCGGGCGGGCTCTCGAGGCTCCCTTGGCCGGCGGCTGCACAGGCGCATGCGCGGGTTTCCGCTCAGGCGTCTGCGCGGAGCAGCTCATTCAGCCGCATCTCCAGCGCTCAGCTCCTCCAGCGCTCAGCTCCTCCAGCGCTCAGCTCCTCCAGCGCTCAGCTCCTCCAGCGCTCAGCTCCTCCAGCGCTCAGCTCCTCCAGCGCTCAGCTCCTCCAGCGCTCAGCTCCTCAGGGCAGGGCTGCCAGCAGCGCCCAGTGGCCGGTGGCTTCTTCTGGCGACAACCTCTTCTTGCACCCTGGTGGTTCCTGACCTTGGGAGTTTCCTGGGTGAAATCTGAAATTGGCCCCTGGACATGGGGAGCAAGGACAGACCCAAGAAAGAGGCAGTGCCCAACAGATTGGTAGGTGGCAGTTTTAAGAAGCCAGGGGACTTGCCCATGGGGTTCGTCCTGGGGGGCTGCGCAAGGAGCAGATCTTCACATCCTCCTGTCAGACTCCTAAAAGTTTATACAGAGGCCTTAACCGGGTTCAGTCATGTCTACTAGATGGTATATCCAGTCCTGCATGTCCGGGATGGTCTCAACAACGCATTACTGTCTCAAGTCTGTGTGCCTGAGGCAGCTTTTAGGGCAGGTAGGCAGGCAGAGTGCACGAATAGGCCTTGAGATAAAGGGCAGGGAAGGAGGAGGAGCCTCCAACTGCCTGGGTCCAGCTCAGGGGTCAAAGGGCGGTCATACCCTCTGGATGACCTCCTCCAATGCTCTGCCTCTTGGGGCTGGCTCCTGTAATACACGTAGCCCTCTTTTGCAATGTGACCTGAGCAGTCTGCAAGGGTTTTACTAGCAGGCTTGTTGGGTGACTCTGGCCACACTGGAGGCAGGTGCCACAACAACAGTTTAGACACAGGCAAGAAAAAACATAGAGGAAGATAATGATTCCCAAAATAAGTTGTGATTTTTAAAATTAAGAGCCCCATGACCTGAATTATTGATTTATTAGGTCCTCTAGGTTGGGGGTTGGATAACGCAGGATATTTAGTTGTTTCTTTATGTGATTTAATAAAGATGGTACATTAGCAGATTTCTCAGGTATAAATGCCCAGCCTTCTGTTTGTATGATGGCCTGGTTGCCTCCTTGCGAGTCAGTGATAATGTCCAGGTAATCCTATGTTGGGGGACAGCTTTTCTCATTAGAGATATTTTAGTGTTTAGTAAGGGCAGGCTTTTCCCTTACTGGCTGTCAGGTAGGGCTTGCAGGGTGAATTTAGTAAGGGCTTCCATGTTTGTACAGGCCACTGGAAGGTACAAACATGGCAGCCAGATGACCAGTGGAAAACAGGACATGCCCCTCTGGCCTTGAGGAGAGGGAGGTTGGCAATTGCTGCTCTGATGGGGCTGATTCTCCCTTGTGCCCAGGGAAAGCCAGGTGCAGTGGCCTAGACACACAGGCGGAGACCATGGCCAAAGATCTGTGCCACCAAACCACTGGGCTCCATTTGGGGCTCCCCAAAAAATATCTGGGCAATGTGACCAGTCAGTGTCAAACTAGCTGCCGTCCTTTAGTGTGACGGAATGACCAGCTAGTTTCAGTGACATCCATATTTCTGGTACAGCTGGGTTGGTTCTGTTTAGAGTGATTTTTCTGTTCCTGACATGGGATGCCGGGTGATTCAGTGTTCGAATGTCCATAACCCAGGGTGAGCCCTATGACTATATCTCAACTCTGAGCCCAGTCACCTGTGGCTCAAATGGCATTTTTTTAGGGCCCTTTTGGTCATTTTGATGTGCTGTCCATGTTGTTTGAGTCTCAGGAAAAGAATGTCCAGTGTTAATGATAGTGGGTGCCATAGTCCTGGTTTCTGGAGTTGTGTTAAATAATATCAGATGAATTAAGAGGACTAGTCCAGCTTGTTCTTTTTTCACATACTGCTTTTGGACTTCTTAATTCTCTCCTTGGAGTGGTGATAATCCTGATGAGCTAGAAGGGGGCAGCTGCTCATATACCCGATAGTTGGAGTAGTTCTTTCATTGGGCATACAAGTGGGCCCACTGTAGAAAGGTGTTTATATTAGGAGTCTGTCTGATGACTGGACACCCTAGGAGCAGCAGAAGTCTAAGGGTAAAAGAGAAGTAATTGTGTGGGAAACTCTTGTCCTTCTGAATTACATATGTGGCCCGATCATTAGATGTTATTGTGGCTGTAGCTTTAGAAATTTGACCTGGTTGTGCATGCCATACATGTTGGCTGGGGACGGCAGCAGGCAGGAATAAGGAGATGGACTGGGGGTGGGACACACCAGACCAGGATGCTCCCCTCTTTCAATGGGGGCATGTTCTGTTCTGGGTGTAGTGCATTTTAGCAGGCCTGGCTTGCAGCAGGACAATGGGCTCCCATTGGTGGGAAATAATTCATCTATCCTGGTGGGATGTCTTATTGAGAATTCCGGGACAAAATGCCTTTTCAAGGCGTGATGGGGGATGTTCTCAGCAGGATAGAATGTTAATTTATGGGGAGACTCAGGGCAAAGGCTGTCTCCCTCGACTTCAATTTTTTTAACTTTTAAATATTTTATTTATTAAGAGAGAGAGTGCAAGAGAGAACATGAGCTGGGGTTGGAGGGGCAGAGGCAGAGGGAGAAGCAGGCTCCCCACTGATCAGGGAGCCCCATGACACATTCTTGATCCCAAGACCCCAATATCATGAACCCAGCCAAAGGCAGATGCTTTTTTTTTTTTTAAATACAAATTTTATTTATTAGCGAGAGCATGAGAGGGAGATCATTAGCAGGAGGGGATGTGTAGAGGGAGAAGCAGACTCTCCAATGAGCAGGGAGCAGGATATGGGACTTGATCCCAGGACCCTGGGATCATGAGCTGAGCCGAAGGCAGACACTTGGCCGACTGAGCCACCCAGGCACCCCCCACCCTTGACTTTTATACCTTTATGGCCCATATTGGGTGCCTTGGCAGAGGGGTTCCTAGTTTGGCATATTGGGTAATGGGCCTTACTGATTGATTATGTAGATGTATTAAAAGCCTGGGATAATACTTTAGTTCACTTGGTCAGGTGGTTTTACTTGTTAGTAAATTAATCTGCTGCTTTAATATTTCTTTATTTTTTTCCTACCATTCTTGCCGCTTGCATGTTATAGGCACGTTCTTCTGTTTAACGTCATGTGTTTGTCCACTCTTATATATCATGGCCTTTGAAATGTGTTCCCTGATCACTGTCTATTTGATGAGAGGAGCTGTACATGGTGCTCAGCTTCTACGATTCCCAGCTGGTGGAAACTTGGAGGAGGCCAGCCATAGAGTGCACCTGAAAGAAGGCATATGTAGAATCCTCACCTGGAGGGAGGGGGCGAATGTGATCAGTTTGCTAATTCTTCACCATTTGGAAACTCCAGTGGATGGTCCCAGATCCCTTTGGCAGTTGCCTTGAGGATGGTTTAGAACACACAGGATTTATTACTGCATTAACCAGCCCACTGTATTTTATTTTTTTTAATGATTTTATTTATTTATTTGACAGCGATCACAAGTAGGCAGAGAGGCAGGCAGAGAGAGAGAGGAAGGGAAGCAGGCTCCCCGCTGAGCAGAGACCCCCCCTATGCAGGCCTCGATCCCAGGACCCTGGGATCATGACCTGAGCCGAAGGCAGAGGCTTTAACCCACTGAGCCACCCTGGTGCTCCAGGCCACTGTATTTTAAGGGCAATCTGGCATTCTTGGTAATAATGCCATTTAATCTGGGTGTTATGGTGGCCTCTCTTTCTATGTGTCCCATCTGCCGTATCTACTGAGGAGTTAGTTGCTAGGACATCAGTTCCCTGATGGCGAGAGAGTGTTCGTGCCTCACGAGCTGGGATGTGGAAAACAGTGAGGACTGCCGCAGGCTCTTGCAGGCAAACCTAAATGTTTTTTCCCATATCTTGACCTCCTAAGGGCTTATTTATGATCATCTGCACCTCAGCTTTTCATTGTCTAAGCCATAGGGTTAATCTTTTTAAAACCACTCCACTGTCTATGTAAAGGGTTAAGGGCCAGCTTCCTTCTGTTTCCATTGGGCTGGTGTCAGTGTTGGGTTGCGGAGTCTCCACACTGCTTGTGGGATATCAGGCATCAGCAGTGTTCCTTATGCCCTTTTTATAGACTGCAGGGGCTGCCACAGAATAGGGTGGGGGCATTTGGAGGATCTCTGTATTCTATAGGGCCTTGTAGCACCCACATTTCTGTGGGCTGGTGGCCTGCCACTTAAAGTGGGAGTTTCAGTCATGGCAGAAGTGGGTCCATGGAACATGGTCTCTACCCATTCCTTCGTAGAAAGGGAAGCTCTTACCATGATATGTGCACATTGCTAGGAGCTCTTGCTCTATGGAGGTATATCAGGGTTTTGCCCCTTTTCAGGGCTAAGACCCAGATCCCAGAGGTATTTTCTCCTCCTGTTGTCTCCTGCATAGTGCCCAACCCACACATTCTAGAGTCACAGAAACATCTAATTCACATGGTAGACCTGCTTTGGAGATGTCCAGAGCTTTAATCTCTTTCACTAGTGTTTTTGCCTCTCAAAGGTGGCTTGCAACTCTGATCACCTGTTGTTGTTTTTTTTTCTTTTAAAGGGTGGAGGCACCGTGCCAAGTGGGGAATAAAAGTCCTGCCAAACCCCCAGTCTCCTACAAAGGCTCGCATTTCTTTTATGTACCAAGGGGTTGGATAGGCTTGTATCTTATCAATCCCAGTTTCTGGGCCAACATGCATCTTACCTGACCAAACAATTCCCCCAAATTTTGTGGTGGTATCTGGGCCTTGAATTTCTGGTGAATTATTCCTTTCCCTTGCAGATGTTCCAGCAAAATCTTCAGGGTGTCCTGCAGCAGAGGGGAGTCTCCACATGTTAACATTATATCATTGATGTAACTGTTGTGGGGAAGGAGAACAGGATCAGGTCTCATGTTACAATCACTAGACATACTGGAGTGCTGTGAGGTAGCCTTGGGGAAGGTCCATTGTTGCCCCTCCCACATGAAGGCAAATTGATCTTGTGACTCAGTAGCAAAGGATATACTGAATAAAGCACTGGCTAAAACTAGTACAGCACGGGGCACTCCTAGGACCATGGCCAAAGTATTCAAGGTGGTGGCAATGTTGGTCACAACCACGTGGACGGGTGGCATTATCATTTATTTATTTATTTATTTATTTATTTATTTGACAGACAGAGATCACAAGTAGTCAGAGAGGCAGGCAGGGAGAGAGAGGAGGAAGCAGGCTCTTTGCAGAGCAGAGAGCCTGACGTGGGGCTCTATCCCAGGACCCTGGGATCACGACCCGAGCCAAAGGCAGAGATTTTAACCCACTGAGCCACCCAGGCGCCCCAACATTATTCTTGTTCGTTTCTTGGGAGTCCTGGACATCTGCCATGAGCCACTTGGCAATACTGGGCTGTTGAAAGCACTATGAGCAAAGCATGTAATACCAGTTTGGTGCAGTTCTTGGATAATTATCCTAGTTCCTTATGCTCCCAGGCAATTTATACTATTTTTCTCATGGGTGGTGGGCTTACTAGTTCCCAGTTGGCATTGCCCCTCAGGACTGGTTTGATTACTCTAACCCAGAGGTGGAATTCACTGATGGAGGTTTGCAGAGTTTGACTTTGTAGGATATGCCCAATATGTTCTCTGGTATTGAAGGGATACCAGTTGTCATGGTGGAGTGTCAAAGGGACTTTTTTGAGCATAATTATTTGCCCTCCCTAACTACTAATGGCACTGAGGGGGCCAGGAAACCTCTGAGGGTTACGGTGTCTGAGAGTACACTTGGCTCCAGTATCAACCAGAGCTGTCATCTTTTGTTTATTTCTGGGGGACTAGTAAATAGTGAGCCCAACATGCGACCTCTGATTGCCTCTCATGGCCGTCACCTGGAGGCAGTCTTGGCTTGTATTTTGCCCTCTCTACACAGAAGTGATGCCCCGCTGGGAGTCTCCCAAAGGTGCCTCTTTCCTAAGGCCCATTTCTGTGGTCTCCTGGCTGGCTCACCGGTTGTAGTTGGCAACCTCAGGAACTCCCTGGGTGAGTTCTGAAGCTGGCACCCTACAAGGAGGGCAAGGAAAAGAGGCAGACTCCTCTAGCTCAGTAGGTGGCAGATTTAATAAGCAAGGGAACTTACTTATGAAGCTTGTCTTGGGACAAGACTTGGGACTTGACTGAGAGAAGTACATCTCCACATCCACTTGCCACAATCTTAAAAGTTTATACAGAGTCCTTAACTGGGTTCAGTCACATAAACTGTACAGATGGTTTCAACCACCCACTGTTCTCTCAAGAGCTCCCTGAAATTCCCTGTGGGGAAGACAGGTGGAACGCACATTTCAAGGACACAGGAGCAAGGGAGGAGCCTCTGACCACCTCCATCCAGCTTGAGGGTCAACTAGCAGTTGTTTCCTCTTGGTGACCTTCTCCAACATTCCCATTTCCCCACCCAGGGTCCAGCGGGTCTTATAATGTTGTACCTTCAGATAGATACCACCCCAAGTAAAGAGGTTGGATTTCCAGCAAGTTCCACTGGTGTGGAAACACAGTAACTTCTCTTCTTTTTCTATCCAGAGATACCAGGCCTGTAAGGTCTGAATCTTAGTCCTGGGGTTAACCTCTTCCTTGGGCAGCACATCTCAGCCCTAGGGGTAGAGGCTGCTCCTTATTTCTGCTATTCCTGTATCCTTTAGAGGTTTTTGTAGCCAGCCCCTCATTACCCTTCTTAGTAGCCAACCTCTCATTATGCCAGTCCTCTGTTACAGCTAATGATTCTTTTTATTAAATCTTCCCTATTCAAGTTACTGTGCAGTTTGCCTCTTCTTGGTGGGACCCAGATGCAGGCCAGCTTTCTCAGTTTCTCTGGTAAAAAGCCTTTCCATAACACACAAGTCCAATTGCTCTGATCTGAGTCAGCCCTGGGCCAGTGTTTACTTCTAGTCAGTGTCCCATGAGAGAGAATCTGATTGGCTTAAGGAGGTCAAGTCATCATCTCCTGGTCCAATAAGCTACAGCCAGGGAGCACATGACTGCCACAGATAACCCCGTGGGCAGGTTACCAATAGAACCCTCTTATTAGACAGAGGGGGTGTGTGGAAACATGGGATATGCTGATAACCTAAAAATACCTGACCACTTAATGAATGTGGAAAAATGAAGAATGATGTGGGAGTAATATTGATACTGCAAAGGTTCTTACTGACTGTTTTCCTTCTGAGTGGTTTTTTCCCCCCACCAAAAAGCTTTATTAAGGTACAATGGACAAATAAAAATTATATATATTTAAGTTGTACAACCTGATGTTTTAATATATGTATACATTGTGAAATGATCACCACAATCAAGCAAATTAACATACCCATAACCTCACCTCACTACCATTTCCTCCTCCCTTTCCTCCTCTGTTGTCTTCTTTTTTGGTGTGTAGTGGCTGGAAAATTTTCCCTTTTCCCCTTCTAGGTTCTTTGGCTGGTCTAATTAAATTGACATAAGATGGATTACAGGAGAAAAACAAATACAATTTAACATGTATGGGGGACCCTTGCAAGGGTCAGGCAGCTGAGGCTTATATGCCATCCTGAGCAAGGAATAGGGTGGGGCTGGAGCGTCAAAGGAAAGGATGGTAAGAGGAGCAAACTGTTGATAGTTTGGTGTTTGTGCTGCCATGTGGATAGGCCTTCCAGATAAAAAGGGCTCTCTGGTAAGAGCCTCTTTCTGGGTCACACCCCCCAGTCTGAATTCTTTTAGGTAGTTAAGGTAGAGGTAAAAGTTTTTCTTGAGGCTGCTTGGTCTTATTGCCTTTAGCTCAAAATAATCTATATGCCAACTGGTATATTTTGGAGTCTTGTATTCTGCATCCACTCTCTCCTGCCAGATGAGGAGACTTAAGATTGACTCTCTTGGCAAATTTCAAATACACAATGCAGTATTGTTTACTGTATTACTGTGCTATACATTAGATCTCCAGAATTTATTCATCCTGCATAAATAAAACCTTGTACCCTTTTGACCAGTATCACCCCATTAACCCTCTATCCACCCCCTGGCAACTATCATTCTGTCTCCGCTTCTATGAGTTTGACTACTTTAGATTCTGCATATAAGTGAGGTCATGAGTATTTGTTTTTCTGTGTCTGGCTTATTACCCTTAGAATATCTTCTACGTTCATCCATATTGTTGCAAATGGCAGGATTTCGTTCTTTTTTATGGCTTAATAATATTCCATTGCATAAGTACCACAATCTCTTCATTTCGTTTGTGGGTAGACACTTAGTTTGTTTCCACTTCTTGGCTTCAGTGAACTTGGGAGTTCAGATACAGTGCCAAGCTGCTCTTCACACAGGCTATATGAATTTACTCCTCTACAAGAACATTTGACAATATGTTATTTCCCTCTCAGTAAACTTTTACATTCTTGCCTATCTGATAGGTGAAATAGAGTATTTCCTTGTAGTTTTAATTTACATTTAAAAAAAACTTATGAGGGTAATTGAACATCTTCCCTGTGTTTAAAAGGTATTTGCATTTTATTTTCTGTGAATTGTTAATGCCTTGTGCCATTTTCTATTGTGGCGTTAGGCTTTTTCTTACTGGTTTGGTTTTTAGATATTAAGGACATTAGCCATTTGTCATTCACATTGGAAATAATTCCTTCAGTTTGTTGTTTTTTGACTCTATGCTATTTTAGGCTGTGTAAAGTTTTAAATTTTTTCTTTTTTTTTTTTTAAGATTTATTTAGTTATTTGAGAGAGAGAGAGAGAGAGAGAGAGAGAGCAGAGGCAGGGGCAGAGGGAGAGGGAGAAGGAGAGAATCTCAAGCAGATTCCCCACTGAGCACAGAGCCTGATACTGATACCGAGCTCCATCTCACCACCCTGAGACCATGACCTGAGCTGAAATGAAGAGTTGGACGCTTAACTCACTGAGCCACCCAGGTGCCCTTTCAATTTTTATATGTAGTCAAATTTATCAGTTGTATCAACTAGGACTGTATTTAGCTATGGGAAATAAAGAGCCAACAGTTTGAACAGATGGGGGAATATTTGTTTCATGGAACATGCAGGGAAAACTGCATTGTCTAGAGCACATCTTCCTGCATTATCTGATTCTAATATCTAAGTTTTAGATAACTGATAGCAAAGAAAAATAATTAGAGCCTATAGACATGCAAATGAATGATGTCCAGGTAGAGAAACAAAACTCTCCCACTGTCCTGACCCTGTGGGAAGGCCAGTTTGTACATTTATTTCAGTATTCCTGATCTAAAAATGTGTTCTTTGGATTCCTCTTTGTTTCCTCTTTGATGCATTAAATAAAATATTTAACATCTGTTCACTTTTATACTGTATGAGAGCCATGACTTAACCTTATCTAAAAAATTGTCTTTTAGCAAGTATGAAGCCTGGAGATAGGCAGTTTCAAAGCCATTAGGGAATCAGGCTTTCTCCATTTTTCTATTTCACTATTCTTAGTACACAGTCTTCATCACTCTGGTGGTAACCACATGGTTGCTGGACAGTGCACCTCCAGTGCTCCCATCTCCGTTCCAGAGTGAAAAGGGCAAAAAATAAAGACGTTGGCCTTGTACCAGGGAAGAAAAGCTTTCCCAAAAGTCACTGTTTCTGCTTATATCTCATTGGTCAGATCTCCAAGGGAATCTAGAAAGAAGACTATGACTTCTAAGTACATTGTTCATTTCCTTCCACTTTTAAAACAAGGCTTGTTAGTAAGGAGGAAAAGGAATGTGGCTATGAGGGAGATAAATAACGTCTGCCAAATCAGTCTTGTCTCAATTGTTTCATGATTTAGTGGCTAATCTACATAGGCTATCCTTAATCTAAGATCGTAAAATGTTCTTTTTTTAAAATGTGTTTTTAAACTTTTATGACTTTATTTTTTAAAACAAATTAAACTTCTGTTTCATTTGGGATTTGATATAAAGAGCAGGGTGAATGTTTTTCTCTAGATGGCTATCCAGCTTACCCAGCACTATTTATGGAATATCTCAATGTTTCCTCATTGAGTAGAAATGCCACCTTTGTAAAAAAAAAAAAGTCACCTTTGTCACTTATTAAATTTCCATAGTTAGGTCCAACTTTGTATTCTCTTGCATTATTCTTTGCTAGTCCTAATATTTAACTTACTATAACTAGATACTATTTTCTTGGTAGGTCTGGACTCTCCATATCTCTGATTTTCCAGATTTTTTCCTGGTTATATAATTATTTAAATTAAAATAAATAAATCATAGTTAAAGAATTTAGATACCACAAGTAGGTTTGTTGTTGTTGTTTTTTTAAAGATTTTATTTATTTATTTATTTGACAGAGATCACAAGTAGGCAGACAGGCAGGCAGAGAGAGAGAGAAGAGGAAGCAGGCTCCTTGCAGAGCAGAGAGTCTGATGCGGGACTCCATCCCAGGACCCTGAGTTCATGACCTGAACCGAAGGCAGAGGCTTAACCCACTGAGCCACCCAGGTGCCCCCACAAGTAGGTTTTTTTTTTTTTTTTTAAAGATTTTATTTATTTGACAGAGATCACAAGTAGGCAGAGAGGCAGGCAGAGAGAGAACAGGAAGCAGGCTCCTTGCTGAGCAGAGATCCCAATTCGAGGCTTGATTCCAGGACCCTGGGATCATGACCCGAGCCGAAGGCAGAGGCTTTAACCCAGTGAGCCACCCAGGCGCCCCCACAAGTAGGTTTTAAATGAAAAAATAGTCACCTGATTTTATCCTTCCCCACTCGCAGTCTTGTTAACCAGCGAGAGTCACTTTTAACCCTACAAACTTTGCCTATCCCACATTGTATCTGCCGTATTGTTTGATATATGCTTATGCTGCTATTTACTGACTGATCAATTTTAGTCGTATTTATCATCTTCCTTTTGAAACAGATGTGGAATTAGTTCTTTTAACCCTCCTCCCCTCCTTCATCTTCCCAAAATAAAGCAGTATTTTTAGTTATGTGAGCAAATTGTATGAGTCATTATAATGATGGAAATTTTGTTCACTATAAAGTTAATCCTTTTAAAAAAGATTTATTTGTTCATTTTATTTTTATTTTATTGTATTTTATTTTATTTTGGAAACAACAGACTTTTATAGGAAGCTGAAAAAGGACTAGAGAGAATTAGGAAAAATAAAAAGAACATATACAACTGTATCTTTAAGAATTTTCATGGAACGTTATGACCCATCAAATCAAGGTATCCACATTTTCTAACAAAAATGAACTGATCTGAGTAAGGGCAGCATGAAAATATTCTAATGCAGTGCTGCTCAACAGAACTTTCTGTGATGATGGAAATGTTCCATTATCTCTGTTGTTGAATACAGAAGCTACTAGCCACATGGATACTTATAATGTGGCTAATGCAACTGAGGAACTGAATTTTTAATATAGTTTAAACAGCCACCATGGCTAGTGATTGATTACTAATTGAACAGCACAGTTCTAATGCCTCACGGGTCAAAATCAGTGGTTTCTTCAGGGGATTTCTCTCATCACTGCTGACGTGTGTAGAGGCTTGGGGGTGGAAAGAGAGGAAAGCTCTTAACAACTCTATTTAACACTTAAGTTCTGAAACTCTTTTTCAGAGGGAAGAGATGAGGAAAGGACTTTGGAGGAGACCTGAGAATGCCCTTGAACTCCTGGCTAATGCCAACGGAAGTAGCAGGCCTAGGATTTGGCTCACTCTGATGGGAAGAGAGCTATGGTACAACTCATAGAATCTGAGACTTAGGCCATCTGTGCATGGAAATCATTGCTGAGGGACTCACAGGGAGGTAGGGGTGCTCATTTTCAGACAGGGTTTCCAGGGCTAGAAGAGGATTTAGAGGTGGAGGGAGGACCTGGGGGCACTTTCTGGCCACCTGCAGGCTGTACTGGCCTTTTGGGGATTAAGGTCTTGTTCTTGCTCTTGAACACTTTGCTGGGATCCAGCTTGTTCACGAAGGAGTTGGTCTCTTCTGCAAGTAGGTCTGTGTTGTAGGTGATGGGTTTATACATGCTGAACCGCTACTTGGCCTGTGGGCTAATGCCATAGCTGGTGAAGGTGTACTTCCACTGCGGCAAGCCCAGGTGCGTGATGAGCAGGCAATAGTAAGCGGTGAAAGTGTCTGTGAGAAAATGCCAGTATAATGCTCTGTCCAGGAACCAGATCTCAGTGTCTTGTGCTAACACTGGTTTCCCTCTTTTGTAGACAAGGCAAACCTTCCCATTCCCATTGCAAGGATCCAGCTCAAATACCATGCTTCGAGAATCAAAGTGAGGCTTCTCTAGCTGGTTCTCACTGGCTTCAAGTGCATCATCCTCCAGGTCTGCCAGAGTTGGTGCATTAGGGAGTGAATACATAGAAGACATGGTTGAGTTGCGTCAGTTTTTATTTATTTATTTATTTATTTATTTAATTTTTAAAAAATTCTTTTCGGTGTAACAGAATTCATTGTTTATGCACCACACCCAGTGCTCCATGCAATATGTGCCCTCTGTAATACCCACCACCTGGCTCCCCCAACCTCCCACTCCCCTGCCCCTTCAAAACCCTCAGATTGTTTTTCAGAGTCCATAGTCTCTCATGGTTCATCTCCCCTTCCAATTTCCCTCAACTCCCTTCTCCTCTCCATCTCCCCATGTCAGTTGAGTCAGTTTTGAGATGCTGCTAATTGCCATCCTGCCCAACGGAATGGTGTGCTCATCCAGCTTCATACTCTATGTCATGTGGAAGCCATTGGTCATCAGGTAAAAATTCTTCACATCCTCAGGTAGCACACAGTTATTTTTTTGTTCCCTTGAAGAAATCATATGACGTTCAGCAGGTGGTTTCTCTATGATAGTCACCTCTGTCACACCTGGGGAAGATTCTAATATGCAGGTGATCCCCAGGGCCAGCTTCTCCAGGTGTGTCTCGCTGCATCCTGGGGGCGGTGTCTCCTCCATGGCTTGCGTCCCCGCTCCTCACGCGGTGGGTGCAGCGGTGGGGACCTGGCTTGAGAGCTGGGCGGGTGGGAGGGCTGGAGGCCGCCCCAGAAGTCCGGCCATCAAGTTCACGGCATGCTGGGGGGAATTGTAGTGCTTGGCGCCAGAGCGCGCTGCGGGGCGGAGATGGGAGCCCTGCGCTGCTCTGGGAGTAGTAGTTCCTCGGCACACTTGTTCCAGCCGCCCGGAGGTCGCTCCACCTATTTATTCATTTTAGAAGGGGGAGGGGCTCAAGAGGAGGGAAAGAGAAATTCAAGCGGACTCTACGCTGAGCATGGAGCCTGACATGGGGATCAATCTCATGGCTCTAGCCAAAGCTAAGAGTTGGGTGACGCACTGGCTTCACCACTCTGGCACCCCTTGCTCACTCTAAGTTAAATAGAATTATACTTTATTTCTTGTACAGCTTTACTGTTCCCCCCAGAGAGAATGGTTACCTCAACTTTACTTTGCCTACTTTCTCATATGCATAGTCTCATTTTGTTCCTCAAGTCCGGTTGAGTCATTTTTTTTCCAGGCACTGAGTCCTTTGTCTTCTGCTCCATCTGGCTGGATTGCTTTCCAAGCCGACTGCACAGTCAGTATCCTGGGATTGTTTTGCTGCTCTCCTAGGTTAAATCTGTGAGTTTCTGAATTCCACGAACTCTTTGTTTTGGATTTACTCCCTGATTCTGCTGAGCCCTGTCCCTAGTACCTTCTTAAGAAAAAAACGGGAGACAAACTTTTTGTCCTAGATTCCTGGCTTGGCTGGAAATTCTGGACTGAAAATATTTATTTTCAGAGATTTTTAAGGCATTGCATCAGTCTTTTAGCAACCAGAATAGCCTTTTATAGTTGATTATATTTCTTTTCTGGAAGCATTTATAATCTGCATATACAGTTGATCTGAGATTTAAAAAAAAAAAGATTTTATTTATTTATTTGACAGAGAGAGATCACAAGTAGGCAGAGAGAAAGGGCGAAGCAGGCTCCCTGCTGAGCAGAGAATCCGATGTGGGGCTTGATCCCAGGACCCCAAGATCATGACCTTACCTGAAGGCAGAGGCTTAACCCACTGACCCACCCAGGTGCCCCAGTGATCTAAAATTTTTTGACAACATGTCTTGGGGTAAGTTTTTAAATAGATGGGTTTCATTGTTTTGGACTCTTAGTGAATTTTACAACATTGATATCTGCGACCATAAGATTAGGGAATTTTTAAAGTTATTTCTTTAGATTTTATTGAAAGTTTATAATTCCATATAACTTTATTTTTTTAAGAAAATATTTATGAGAGAGAGAGAGAGAGAGAGAGTGATCAAGCATGGGGTAGGGGCAGAGGGGGGAGGAGAGAGAAATTTTAGCAGACTCCTCACTTGAGCTTATAGTCTGACATGGAGTTTGATCTCAAGATCCTGTGAAATCATGACCTGAGCTGAAACCAAGAGTCAGTTGCTCAACTGACTGAACCACCAAGGGACCCCAATTTCATATGACTTTAAAATCAACTTTTCTAGGAGGAGGAGTTAAGATGGTGGAGTACGGGGACTCTAAGCTTGCCTTGTGCCTCAAACACAGCTAGATAAATAGCAAATCATTCTGAGCACTCAAGGAGTAAATCTGAAGGCAGAGAACAAAACTGCAAGTCTAGAAGTAGAAAAGGAACAACCTCAATAAAGGTAGGAAGTGCAGAGAAGTGATTTGGGGGGGATAAGAACTGTGGGTGCTGTGGAGGGGAGGGAACCCTTCTTACAGAGACTACTGCAAGGTATTATAAGCAGCAGAGTGCAAAATCTGAAGTTTTAGAAGTCTGCCTCACCAGGGTCATGACTGGCTTAGCAGTGCTTCTGTGGGGAAGAGGGAGGAAACCCTGGAATGGACAGTGTGGTCTGAGAATCCCCTGCCTTGCACGGGGAGAAACAGTTCCCCTACTTGGAGTGCATTCGGGAGTGGTGGCAAGGCCTCTCTGGGGACAAAAGTATGGGTGGCACTAATGTATTGTGCCTTTCCCAGGCATAGGAGCAGGGATGACAGCAGAGGGTAGCAAGCCTGGGTATTGGCTTTCTGCTCCACTTTGCGATAAACTCTGAACCACTGCATGGTCATGCAAATGCTTTCCTGGGATGGGCTGGCAAATGGCAAAAGCCTGGTGAAACCCTCTCCCAGAGGATCACTGTGAGGCCACAAGGTGTGCAAGTCCCTAAATTTGGAGTCTAGAAACCCAGCCTTGCACCTGAGATAAAACACAGGAATACTGTGCTGCCTGGCAGGCAGACAGCTCAGGCACAGACAGGGCAAAGGCAGGAATCTGATGGAAGCTGGGGACACAAGAAGGGTGTTTGCTCTGCTGTGAGGACTTCCCAGACACGGTGGTGGGCTCAAGCTCTCTGCTCTGGAGAGCAGAGAGCAGGCAGAGGCCATTTTGCCTATTGCTCATCAGCACTGATGGACCTCTGAGAGCTAAATAGTGTCACCAAGTCGAGACTGCAGCCACTTACACCAAACCTTGCCCTGTTGTGCCCTGCAGGCAAGTCCACCTGAGAATCAGCACAACAGGCCCTTCCCCCAGAAGACTAGCGCAAACCCCTCATATACTCCACGTCTACTAAACATAGAGTTCTGCAAAGCTTAAGCTCTAGGGGAAATAGGATCTAGCTTCCTTTTTATTTTTGTTTTTTAATTTAAAAAATTTACTTGTATATATATTTTTGGGTCCAGCTTCTTTTAATAGGCAGACCAAAACACACCTAGTATATAGTTGTTTGTTTGTTTCTGGATAAAATGATGAGATGGAGGAATTCACCCCAAAAGAAAGGACAGGAAGTAGAAGTAACAGCCAGGGATTTAATCAATACAGATATAAGTAAGATGTCTGAACTAGAATTTAAAACAACAATTATAAGGATACTAACTGGGATTGAAAAAAGCATAGCAGACACTAGAGAATCCCTTACTGCAGAGATAAAAGACCTAAAGTCTAGTCAGGCTGAAATTAAAAATGCTACAACCAAGTTGCAAGACCAGTGATACAGAAGATAAACGTATGGAAAATAATGAAGCTGAAAAGAAGAGAGAAAGAAAGGTATTAGATCACAAAGGTAGACTTGGGGAACTCAGCAACTGCTTTAAACACAATAACATTTGTATCAAAGGAGTCCCATAAGATGAAGAGAGAGGAAAAGGGGCAGAAGGTTTATTTGAGCAAATTATAGCTGAAAAATTCCATAATCTGGGGAAGGACATAGACATCAAAATCCAAGAAGCACAGAGAACTCCCATTAAATCCAGCAAAAGCTGGTCATCCCCAAGACATATCACAGTCAGATTCACAAAATACACAGACAAGGAAAGAATTCTGAAAGCAGCAAGGGACAAAAAGTCCTTAATCTACAAGTGAGGATAGATTAGGTTCACAGCAGGACAGATCTATCTACAAAAACTTGACAGGTCGGTTGGGAGTGGCAGGATATAGTCAACGTGCTTAAAGGGAAAAATATGTAGCCAAGAATATTTTATAATAAAGCTGTCATTCAGAATAGAGATAAGGAGTTTCCAAGTCAAACAAAAACTAAAGGAGTTCATGATCACCAAACCAGTCATGCAAGAAACATTAAAGGGGATGGTTTGAGTGGGGAACAAGAGACCAAAAGCAACAAAGACTAGAAAGGAACAGAGAACCTCACCAGAAACACCAACTTTACAAATAATGGCACTAAATTCGTATCTTTCAGTAATCACTGAATGCTCTAATCAAAGGACCTAAGACATCAGAATGGATTAAAAAAAAACCAACCAAACAAACAAACAAAAAAACAAGACCCATCCATATGCTGCCTACAGGAGATTCATTTAGACCTAAAGACACCTGCAGATTGAAAGTGAGGGGATGGGGAACCATTTAAAGAAAAGTTAATACCTAATCTTCTTAAATTGTTCCCAAAAAATAGGTTTCCAAACTCATTCTACAAGGCCAGCATGATTCCAAAACCAAAGACCTGATTAAAAAGGAGAATTATAGGCCAGTATTCCTGGTGAACATGGGTATAAAAATTCTGAACAAGATACAAGCAAATCAAATCCTACAGTACATAAGAGAATTATTTACCACAATCAAGTGGGATTTGTTCCTGGGCTGCAGGGGTGTTTAATATTCACAAATAAATTGATGTGATGCACCACACTAATAAAAGAAAGGATAGGAACAATTTGAACCTCTCAATAGATGCAGAGAAAGCTTTTGACAAAACACAGCATCCACTCTTTTTTTTTTTTTTTTAAGATTTTATTTATTTAGGGGCGCCTAGGTGGCTCAGAGGGTTGAGCCTCTGCCTTCGGCTCAGGTCATGATCTCAGGGTCCTGGGATTGAGCTCCGCATTGGTCTCTCTGCCCAGCAGGGAGCCTGCTTCCCCTCTCTGCCTGCCTCTCTACCCACTTGTGATCTCTCTGTGTCAAATAAATAAATAAAATCTTTAAAAAAAGATTTTATTTATTTAATTGAGAGAGAAAGTGCACCCAGGAATGGGGTGGGGGCAGAGGGAGAAGGAGAAGCAGACTCCAATATGGAGTCAGAGCTCAATCCCAGGACTCTGAGATCATGACCTGAGTTGAAGGTAGGTGCTTAACCAGCTGAGCCACCCAGGTGTCCCTATAGCATCCATTCTTGATAAAAACCCTCAACAGAGTTAGGGATACATGGAACATACCTCAACATCATAAAGGCCATATACGAAAAACCCACAACTAAGATCATTCCCAGTGGGGAAATACTGAGAGCTTTTCTTCTGAGGTTAGGAACAAGACACTCTCACCATTACTATTTAATGTAATATTGGAAGTCTTAGCCTCACCAATCAGACAAGAAGAAGAAATAAAAGGCATTGAAATTGACAAGGAAGAAGTCAAATTTTCACTCTTCACAGATGATGTGTTATTCTATGTAGAAAACCTGAAAGACTCAACCAAAAAATTGCTAGAACTGATTCATGAATTCAGCAAAGTCACAGGATATAAAATCAACGTACAGAAATGTGTTGCAGTTCTATACACCAATAGTGAAGCAGCAGAGAGAGAAATCAGGAATTGATCCATTTATAATGGCACCAAAACCCATAAGATACTTAATAATAAGCCTAACTAAAGAGGTAAAAGATCTGTACTCTGAAAACTATGGAACAATTATGAAAGAAATTGAGGGGGTGGGTGGATGGGATAACTGGGTGATGGGCATTAAGGAAGGCATATGATGTAATGAGCACTGGGTGTTACATAAAACTGATGAATCGCTGACCTCTACCTCTGAAACTAATAATATACGTTAATTAGTTGAATTTAAATTTAAAAAAGGAAAAAGCATAAATAAAATTAAAAAAAGGAATTGAAGAGGGCACAAAGAAATGGAAAAACATTCTGTGCTCATGGATTAGAAGAACAAACATAGTTAAAATGTTTATACTATCCAAAGCAATCTACACATTCAAAGCAATCCCTATCAAAATAACACCAGCATTGTATACAGAGCTAGAACAAACAATCCTAAAATCTGTATGGAACCTTAAAAGACTCCAAATAGCTAAAGTAATGTTGAAAAAGAGAAGCAAAGTGGGAGGCATCACAATTCCAGACTTTAAGCTGTATTACAAAGCTGTAATCATGAGGACAGTATCGTACTGGCACAAAAACTGACACATAGATCAATGGAACAGAATAGAAAACCCAGAAATGGACCCTCAACCCTGTGGTCAACTAATCTTCAACACAGTAGGAAAGAATATCCAATGGAAAAAAGACAGTCTATTTAACAAATGGTGTTCGGAAAACTGGACAGTGACATGCAGAAGAATGAAACTGGATCACTTTCTTACACCATATAGAAAAATAAATTAAAAATGGATGAAAAACCTAAATGTGGTACAGAAAACCATCAAAATCCTAGAGGAGAATACAGGCAGCAACCTCTTTGACCTCAGCTGGAGCAACTTCTTACTAGACATGTGACTAGAGGTGAGGGAAGCAAGAACAAAAGTGAAGTATTGGGACTTTATCAAGATAAAAAGCTTTTTCACAGCAAAGGTAACAGTCATCAAATCTAATGGCAACCTATGGAATGGGAGAAGATATTTACAAATGACATATTTGATAAAGGGTTACTATCCAAAACTAAGAACTTATTAAACCGAATGCCCAAAAACCAAATAATCCAGTTAAGGAATGGGCAGAAGACATGAATAGGCATTTCTAAAAGAAGACATCCAGACAGCTAACAGACACATGAAAAGATGCTCAACACCACACATCATCAGGGAAATACAAATAAAAACCAAAATGAGATACCCCCTTACACTGGTCAGAATGGTTAGAATTAATAACACAAGAAACAACAGATATTGAGGAGGACGTGAAGAAAAGGGAACCATCTTGATCTGTTGGTGGGAATGCAAACTGGTGCAGCCACTCTGAAATACAGTATGGAGTATCCTCAAAAAGTTAAAAATAGGAACTACCCTACAATCCAGTAACTGCACTACTGGGTATTTACCCGAAGGATGAAAAATACAGTTTAAAAAGGGTACATGCACCACAATGTTTAAAGCAGCATTATCAACAATAGCCAAACCATGGAGAGAGCACAGATGTCCATCAATTGATGAATGGATAAAGAAGATGTGGTATATATATACAATGGAATATTACTCAGCCATAAAAAGAATAAATCTTGCCATTTGCAATGATGTGGATGGAGCTAGGATGTCTTATGCTAAGCAAAATAAGTCAGTCAGAAAAAGACAAATACCATATGATTTTCACTCTTATGGGGGAATTTAAGAAACAAAAAAGGTGAACATATGGGAGAGGGGAAAAAGAAAAAAAGGGAAACAAGCCATAAGAGACTCTTAAAATAGAAAAGAAACAGGGTTGATGGAGGGATGTGGGTGGTGGATGGGCTAGATGGGTGATGGGTTAGGAGGGCACTTGTTATGATGGGCACTGGGTGTTGTATGTAAGCACCGAATCACTGAATTTTATTCCTTTTTTTAAGATTTTAAAATTTGTTTTAGAAAGAGAGAGCCTGTGAGTAGGGAGAGGGGCAGAGGGAGAGGAAGAGAACCCCCAAGCAGACTCTCCACTGAGTGCAGAGTGGAACGCTGGGTGGATCCCAGGACCCTGAGATTGGACCTGAGCTGAAACCAAGAAATGGATGCTTGACTGAGTGAGCCATCCAGGTACCCCTGAATTCTACTCCTGAAATCAATATTGCACTGTATGTTAACTAACTAGGATTTAAATAAAAATTTGAAAAGAGAAAAAAATCAACTTTCTAATACTCAAGTACCTCTCAAATACATTTGGAAGTTTTATTAGGGTTACACTAATGTTATAATTTAAATTAGAGAGATTTGACATCTTTATTATATTGAGCCTTCTTACCTACAAACAGGGATTTAAGTTTTCTTTTATGTACTCCAGTGGCCTATAGAAGAAAGTGAACATTTCTTGTTAATTTCTTCCTAGTTAGTATTCCTTTTTGGTGCTATGATATATGGGATATTTTTATTTCTATTATATTTTCTACCTGATTCTTTGTATATGGAAACACTAATTTTTTTTCTTTAATGCCCCCCGAAACACTAATTTTTGTGTACTGATTTTGTACCCAAATTATGCCATTCTCTTATTGTTGTTAATAGTTTTCATTTGAGTTTATATCTCCAAGTACACAATCATATAATCTCTATATACCAAATTTTTGCCTTCCCTCTTCCATTGAATGGAATCTTCTTTTCTTCCACAGAGCATGTCTTTGATATTAGCATAGATAAAAAGCTATAGTCTTCTTTCATGTGTTCCCTTCTTTCTATTACCCACACATAACACTTTGTACACAAAAATATATCTTTCCTCGGGATGCCTGGGTGGCTCAGTTGGTTGAGCCGCTGCCTTCAGCTCGGGTCGTGATCCCAGGGTCCTGGGATGAGTCCCACATTGGGCTCCTTGCTCAGCTGGGAGTCTGCTTCTCTCTCTCCCTCTGTCTGCTGCTCCCCCTGCTTGTGCTCTCTCTGTCAAAAAAATTAATAAAATGTAAAAAAGAAAAAAGTAATTCAGTGACTTACCATTGGCTCAACCTCTGCAATAAAAGATAATTTATTTAAAAAAAATACATCTTTCTTCAAGACGCCTTTCTGAATTCTTCAGGTTTTAGTGGATTTTTCTGGATTTTCAGGGATAAATAATTTAACTTGAAATAATGATATTTTGTCTTTTCTTCTCCTTTTCTACTCTTAACTGCTCCACTCCCTGTCAGTCTCTCTAAAACATTAAATGAAATTGGGGAGACTTGGAGTACGATAGTCCCCCTACCTGGGGTTTCCGCTTTTTTGTAGTTCCAGTTTCCGGAGGTCAGCCTTGGTCTGGAAGCAGATGATCCTCCTTCTGACTTACGGGCAGGAGATCAATGGAACCTAATCATAACCCTTGCATCATTCACCCCCCTTCATTTCATCACCTCCGCGTTTTATCATCTCATACCACCATAAGAAGGATGAGGACTGCAACATTAGGTATTTTGGGAGAGAGAGACCATATTCACATACCTTTTACTACAGTATATTGTTAAAATTATTATTTGTTATTAATCTTACCGTACCTAATTTATAAATAAAACTTTATCATAGGTAGGTATGGGAAAAAACAGTATATACAGTACGGAAGTACTATCCCTGGTTTTAGGCATCCACTGCCGGTTTTGAAAGGTACCTCCTGGATAAAAGGGGACAACTGTATTTGTATCCATTTTGACTTTCATAGGAATTTCACAGTGTGAGATGCTCTGTGGTTTTCTGAGTCTATTAAATTGCTCCTTGAATTCCTAGTTTACTGAGAATTTCATTTTTTAAACTCGGTAATTGATGTTAAATTTTATCAACTGCCATTGTTTTTTAACGATCTGATTGATCCCTGTAATTGTGCATTACTCTCTTGCTTTAATCCTGAACTTAATTTTCTAGTGTTTTATTTAGAGCCCTGCATCAAATGCTTTAACAGAATAGAGAGCCTGCCCAGTGGGATCCCACGCCAGGCAGTCCTGAGAAAGAATTACTTAGTTTTCAAGAGGGCCCAGACTATTTTGCTTCCATGTGGGAGAGGAGGGTCGGCAGGATCTTTTCTTAAAACCTGGGAACCCTGGGAAGGTTGACACAGGTTTTGTTTCTCATAAAGACGCTTGCCATCTCCATCAGGCCGCCACCAAAGGGTTGTTTGAGCACCGACTTTCCGGAGCTCTTCATTAGCCTCTTCTGCGGAAGTCCCGCCTTTCTCAACTCCCCATTGGGTTTGGCGAGCTCCTCCGCTTCCATTGGCTAATCAAACAGGAGGGCCATCCCCAGGGCTTCCCATTGGCTGTTGTGCCTGCAATTGCTGTCCTCTCCTTGGAGGAGGCAGGGAGGTTCTCCGTGGCTCTCAGGCTAGAGTTATGTGTTGGACCTGGTACACTGAGGAACGGTTTTATCGCTTTGTACCACTGTCTGAGTTAAGTCCGCGACAAGTGGGGCCAGACCAGCTTCGGGAGACAGCTGGTCCCGAGGTCGGGTTGGGGGCGTTCAGCAGTTCGCCGGAACATGGAGTGGGGTGGGGAAGCGGAGTCTACTTGGACTTGAGATCTGGATGCTCTGACTGGGCGAGGGGACCCTGGGTTGGAGTCCTTAATGGAGGCCGGGGTGGTGGAGACCACTGTATGCAGCCTCTGCCCTCCCCTGCAGAGCTCTGCACACGAGAGTCACCTCCCACCGGAATCACCCAAGGGCCCAGTTGACGCCCAGTACGGGAGGCCTAACCCCACGCAAAATCGATCACTAAAATGCACCATGCTCCACGGTAAACATAACTGATAGGTGACTCTGGAAGACATGAGTTGTCGCCAAGTTGATGTGTTAGGTTTTGTAGACCTTGAGATAAATATTTAGTAATTTAATTTTGCATTTTTGCTCCTTGATGCCAAGGGGGGCATATATATATATATGTGTGTGTGTGTGTATATATATACATATATATATAAAAATTGTATATATACACACACACACACACATATATATATATATACATATATATGTATATATAAAAAATTGTATGTATATATATACATATATATATATACACATACAATTTTTTTTTTTGATCACTCAGTGTTTTATCAATACTTGGAAAGGTCGTAGGCCCAAAGCAGGGAAACTGTATAAGGTCCAGCGTCTAGAGTGGTTTGTGGATAAAAACGGTAGCGCTGCCTTGTCCCACCTTCAACACACTCCAGGTTTTGCTGGGTCCTGATTCAAGGAGAACCAGACAGATGTTGCTTTTATTACCAGGAGAAGCTGGCCCAGCCTCTCTGCATACTCGCAGAGCTGGATGCTATAGAATACGCATGTAGATAAAAGGCTGAAGGAACTGTGGGGATCCTTGCTAAACAACAAAATTGAATATAGAAAATACTTTATAAACCTGATGGGGACTGGGACAGAGGCAGTGGTCTAGACCCATGGCTTGTGTGGGGAGGTAAGATGTTAGTTGCAGTGGGCACAACATGCAACGTGGCAAAAACTGCTCTGGCAAAATCACTGGCTACCTGTTTGGGTCACTGTTCTGTTACTCAGCTCTGAGGACAAAGAACAGAGAGACTTAGTACAATGACCAGGTAATTTTAAGTAGTTTATTCCGTAATACCATGTAGACAGACACACCCTTGGGCCAGAAAATCTGTGGAAGAAAGGATGAGTATTTGAAAGGATACAAGTCAAACCTTAATTTCTGGGATATCAAAGCAGATATGGGGAGGGTGGTGAAGATTTATTTTTTTGACAATTAAAAAAAAAGTACATATACTACATATACATAATACATATACATGGACAAAATAGAAGCTGCGTAAGTGAGTAGTCAGTGAAAAGTATGCCTCTCTCACTGTGATGTCCCTGTTCACATACCTGGAGGGAACCTCCTAAGTTTCTCCAGTATCCTTCAGAACAGTTTACGTAAATAGGCATTTATGTATACACACTCCTTTTAACTTATATGCACATTTGCATTGCTTGTTTTTGCAAGGAAACCGATTAAAAAACAAGTGAATGGGGACTGCATTGATAATATGTATTAATTAGATAGGGGATAGGATTTTTAATTTCTTTCTTTTTTTAAGATTTTATTTATTTATGTGACGCAGAGAGAGAGAGAGAGAGAGAGATCACAAGTAGGCAGAGAGAGGGGGAAGCAGACTCCCCACTGAGCAGAGAGCCTGATATGGGGCTCAATCCCAGGACCCTGAGATCATGACCCGAGTTGAAGGCAGAGGCTTAACCCACTGAGCCACTCAGGTGCCCCCAGGCTTTTTAATTTCTAATCAAATGGCATCTTAGATATTTGGCTGAGAGTGCTCAGAATATGCATTTCTAGTCATTCTCAGAGCTGGGATCTGAAATGTATGTTGGGGGGGCAGAGAGATTTTTAGGTCTAAAAGATAATTTTGGCTCAGAGCTAAGTGGGTAGCATGTCTGATTGTGGAGGTTGTTTATTCCACTGGATCTGCTGCATGAGAGGGTTCATGCCTATTTTTCAGTCACTGTTAACCCAGAGATAGGTTGTGCTACTGTGTCAGTCTTCTCATTGTTCTGAATTCCACCTTGGATGGTTGTGTGAATGTATATGCTCCAATTTGATAAGGTTTCTGAAGACTCACATGATTAGGAAGTAGCAGCCACATCTTGTTTCAGTTGACTGGGGTCTTTGTCCTCTCACACATCTATCCATTCACTCAATAAATATTTCTCAAGCATCTACTATGTAGGAGGCAGTGCTCTACCTACTGGGGAAACTGGCGAATAAAAGTAGATGGAAGCCCTTAATCAGCTGAATGTGGGCTGGTAAGGAGTGAAGGTGGATGTCAAGATGTTCTGCTTTTGCATATTTGATACCCCGACTTACCTCCCCAAAGTACATAGTTTTGGCGTGGGTCCCTGCAAGTTTTAGTTTGGAAATTTTCTGATCTATCCACTTCTTATACTTCTTTTAGTACCCTGTGCAGGTCCTTCCTAGAAAGGGAACAATTTGGTAGTCTCCTGATTTGGCTCTGTTTTAACTCTTCACCTCCCGTTTCACATCTGTTATTTAGACTGTCAACTTAACAAAAAGCTGAGCATCATCACTCCCATGCTTTTATTACCAGGAGAAGCTGGCCCAGCCTCTTTGCATTCTCAGCAGAGCTGGATGAGAGCCCTTACCATGGGCTCTTCATTGCCCATGGAATAAAATCTGGGCTCTCTAACCCGCTATAGGGGATCCTGTGTGACATTGCCTCTGCATGTCTATGAAAAAAATGGAGATTCGTTGCCCACATCCCATTCAAGGACAGACTTGCTGTCCAGCTGTGGGGAGTGCAGCAGTCATCAGAGAGCATCCAGCTGTCAACTCCTTGAGGCTTTACCTCAGTTGCACAGAGCCTCCTGGCCTGAAAACATGTCTTTCCTAGGGTAATCCACACCTGGTGACCAGGACAGGTGGGGATATAGAGTGTCTATTTTGGGCTGATGTGGGACAACTCTAATGATCAGTATTCACTCTAGGTCTGCCTGCTGTGTTGGCTAATACTTGGTAGGGCTTGCTTGCAGTTTTGACTTCATCTACCCAGTTAAGCTTCCACCCTTGTTATTTCTCAGATGTTGATCTCTAATAAGCACTTTCCACTCCAAACTCCATCTTAGTACCTAGTGAGCCCAACCTGTGACATTGCCTGAACAGCTTTATCACCCAATGGTCTAATTATTCAAACTGCCTATAACTTTGCATGTACCAGGCTATTTAAAGGTCTTGTACTTTTGTTTATGCCACACCCTTTGCCTCATTTTCCTTTTTACTTTTTTTGTGGCCATAACTTCTTTTTTCCTATCCTCCCAGGCCCACTTCAGGGCATGTCTCCTCCATGGTCCCTACCCCTTGGCATGGTTTGCTTCTCTGCTTTCCTACTTCCCTGTGTTTCACAATACTGCTGTACTTTGTGGCATTGTGAAGTGTGTTTTCCACTTAGAAGTGATGGACTCTAGAGTAGGAAGGCATCCAGGACTGCCTGGCACAGTGATCCATCGTTCTGTAGTGGGATCAGCAACAACCTAACTCTGTCGGGTCAGGTAACAGTGATGGGATTATTTGACTGCGGGTGGGAGGGAAAAAATATAGAAGGTTGGGTTGGAGATAGAAAAGTGCCCCTAGTAGCTAGTGAAATCTGGGGAAAACAGGGGGCACTCATGCCCACAAGACCAGCTGCTGAGGTGTGTTATCTCAGCTAAATTTGTATTTAGATCCAACTGTCAGTGAAAAGAGTGCAGAATGCAAACTTCCATTTTAACTTCCACCCCCAACCCAGGCAGATGATATACAGAGACAAAGGACAGTTAAATAGGGAATCTCAGCTACAAACACAAGTACATATATCAAGAATCCACCAGCCATTGCAAAAGCACAAAATTTATGGAAATGTAATGATAAACAATAGACAAACAAAAAGGAAGAAATTATACCCAAGGAAATAGACCTAACTGAGCACAAGACCAGGACTTTTAAGTAAGTATAGTAATGTGTTCAGAGAAATACATCTGCGTAGAACATTGCTTGTCCAGTATTTTTGCTTTAAGCTTCTTTGCTGTAGACATCTGCCACAAGCATTTTTACAAACACTTTTGACATATAACTAATTGGCTGTAAAGCAATTTTGTTATGAAAGATAAAAACTGGTTGACAGTTGGGTTTCATTTTTCCACTGATATGGTTCTCCCATTTTTTTAAGTCTTAGCTTTTATAGTGGTCTATACAGTGGTGAAGAGTTTTGAACTCACACTTTGCATAGAACTTTGCAATGTCTATACATGTGACAGTATACCAAGAGCAAACAAGAGTGTAGAAAGCTTTCAAAATGCAATACAAATATGCATCTTATTATTTGGAAACTGATCCTTCTCTTAAGGAAGGAAGAAGTTTCAGTGAAAAAAAAAAGTTCAATGCCAAGTGAGATGAATGAACAAGCAAAGAGCAAAAAGTATACTATGAGTAAAAGACTTTGGAGACAAGGTACAATCCCCCAAATAAAATCAGTTATATGTGCAGGGTTTAAAAAAAATTTTTTTTCTTTTAATTTGTCAGAAAGAGCAAGTACAAGCAGGGCGAGTGGCAGACAGAGGGAGAAGCACGTTCTCCACCGAGGAAGGAGCCTGATGCAGGACGTGGGATCATGACCTGAGCTGAAGGCAGATGCTTAACTGTACCAGGCTTCCCCAGTTACATGTACAGTATTGACATGAATCTACACTGTGCATGTCAAATGTATTCAAATATTTTATATTAAAATATCTTCAATTTTGTTACTAATTTTTCATGTTTTATGTCTTTTTACATGAATGTTCCTCATTTTTTGTGATTTTATCTTTTATGGCAAAATAGCCTTATGGCCAATTAATTATGCAGCAAAAATGTTTGTGGTGAAAATGCTTAGAACAAAGATGCTTATGGCAAAACTACCTAGAACCAGCATATCCATGAAACAAGGACAGTGGTTATTGCTTGCAAATGAAAAATGTAATTGTTAAAAAAAATTGAGTAATTGGTCCAGGTAGAGAGTAGATGCAGCTGAAAATAAAGTATTGAGGTGAAAGGTCAAGCTGATGATTTTTTCTTAAGACCTGACACATATAGGGATAGAGAGATATGAAAGTATGAAATGTTTGAGGGTGGATGACTCCCTTCCAGTTATGATTCTGGGTCAGAGAGAGGAAACTTTACAAGTTCTACTCATGAACAAGACACAGCTTTCTTGGCTCTTTTATTTTTCATTTACAGGAAGTCCACATTGAGATTCCACCAACATGAGTCCTCAGACTTCAACTCCTGCATCTATGGGAGTTAAAAATCCCATCCCCTAAAGTTCCCAGTAGTCCCACAGGTCACTAACTCACTCTTCATGGCTTTTTGTTTCTGGCATCTGATTATTTTTCCTTCTAGGCTTTCAAACTTGGCTATTTTAAAAATTCGAGGTGTATTATCAGATTTCTTATACAGTTAGAAGGGAAAGAGGTGTTTCCCCACATCTGATCAAACCCAATGGCAAATTCAAACTTTCAAATTATTTACAAATTAAAAAAAGATCATGAATAATTTCAAACATGTAGTACAATATAGGAAATGATTTTAGATAGAGATGCAGTCCTTAAGAAGTTAAATGATATTAACTTGTTACCTTATTGTGTCACTTCTCTCTCCAAAAATGTTTAAAATGTTATAAATGGCACTGAAACATTATCCCAATTCCTTCCCCCATTCTGTCATCTTTCTCAAAAGAATGATTTTCTTGAATTTGAAAATAGTCACTAATTCATTTAAAAAACAATGTGCCCATTACACATTATCATAAGTAGGATTTTAAATGAAAAGCAGTATATTTTTCAAAACAAATAATTTGAAGAATAGCATTGTTTTACACTTTTTTCAAAGTGTTTTCATATCCGGCTTAGTAGAAGATAGCTCATATCTGCATCTACATTCATGTTATTTTGTTTGAAGTATATGAAGAAAATCCAGCAGCCTTGTACAAACATGTAACTGGAAAGGGAGGAATATTTTAATAGTCTTTTCAGTTAATTATGGATATTCTTCTTTGATACTATATAAAAACTTGATAAGTGGTAGTTTCTTAGAGATCAGTGACAGTGTAGAATCTGATACCGTAAGAACGAACTTTTTATCCTCTATGACATTAAAATCCATCAGTTTTATCTTGCATTTTGAATTGATCTTTTACCCATGTGTGGCTTTGTCACATAATGCATTGGTCACTTGGAAAATATTAGCTCACTGAGTTATCTGAGTTATGTATATCTAACAAACATTCAGGCACTTCATTACGTATTGTTGACATGTCCTCATTCTGTCTGTCTGTCTGTGTATCTCATCACAGGTCTCATTGTAAAAGTCCTAACATATTAGGAAGCTGTTGAGCTTACAATGACATACAAATTTTCCAAAATTCTTATATTCACTAATCTCAAATATTACTGATAATGAACACCATCAATATTTTCCTTACAGGGAGAGGCTTATTTCATTTGTTTTTGAGACAATATATGCCAAATACCCAAGTCTGAATAACCATTTATTCTTTCAATTTATTCTTTCAAATAAAAGTGGTGTTCCAAGGAGTGGCTCATTCAGTTCAAACTCAAAGAACACACAGTTGCTTCCTCTCAGGACAACCATTGTACTTTGGGACGCAGAAGTGCTTCATTGTGTGTTTCCCATTTCATCACACAGAATGTTGAAAAGATATGTACTCAAGCCTTGAGATTTAGTAAACTTACTGCTTTATCAGGGATATTCTTTTTGTCTAGAGTTTTATCTAATGCTTTGTATCTAGTAAGATGGCTATATTTTTAAAATCTGTTAACATAGTGAGTAACATTTATGGATTTAAAAAATACCAGATGATCTTTACAGACCTGTGATAAATCCAAACCAGTCATATATTAACCTTGTTACTATTATTATTTTTAAAATACTCTGTTGGATTCAATTTACAAGTATTTTGCTTAGAATTCCTGTATCTATATTCATAAATGAGATTAGCCCCTGCAATTTTTCTTTCTTGCACCTTTTTCTGCTTTGGTATCAGGTGATACTGATCTCATAGAATGAGTGGGGAAGTTTTATTTCTTTTTCCATTCACTGGAAGAATTTGTGAAAACACTGGATGAATGAGAACTTGCTAAAACTTGCCTGTGAAACCGTTGGGGTTTGATGTTTTCTTTGTGGGGATATCTTTAACCACTGCTTCAATTCTTCTAATAGTTATAGACTTTCTGTTTTTCCATTTATTTTGAGACAGCTCTGCAAGTCATATTTTTCCGTGAATACATTCATTTTGTCCAAATGTTCAAAATTGTTGGCATATAGATGTTAATAATACTCTTAACCATTCTAATTGCAGTTTTATCCCTCTTTTTCCCTGCATAGTGTTTGTGTTTTCTCTTTTATTGATTAATCTCTTGATTAATTGATTGATTAATCTCCCAGAAGTTTGTCCATTTCATTTAAAGAACCAAACCATATTTGATCCTCTCTATTGTATTTTGTTTTATTGATTTCTACTCTCAACTTGTCTCTTTTTTCTGTGTTCCCTGCACTCATTCCATTGTTCATTTATCCCAGAATCCTAAGAGGACACTTAGCTCAATAAACATGAAGCTTTCTTTTTTTCCAATATAATCACTTAAAACTGAATTTTTCCCTGAACACTTCATGTTTGCCATGTCCTACAATTTTTGACATGCAGTGTCTCTATTACTCTTCATTTTCAAATATCCTAAATATATTGAGGAAATATAGAAAATAGCTAAATATTTTCAAATTTCCATATTGACTTCATTTCTAATTTTGAGTTAGCTAGCGTTTTGTGCCTACAAATTTGGGATTCTCTATTTGCCTTTCTGTCATTAAAATTCAAACCAAGTTATGATCAGATTCTATTCCTTGATATTTTTTGACACTGTGTGTGTGTGTGTCCTAGTACCTAATAATTCCTGCAAATGTTCCATATGTGCTTAAGAAAAATATTCGATTTCTAATCACTGCATGTAAATGCCGCAGATCAAGCGCATCAATCATGCTGTTTAGATCCTCCATATTTTCACCATTTTTCCACCTGACCCATCAGTAATCATAGGCCTGCCAATATTTCCTTTCATGATGATGATTCTATACATTTCCCCCAAATTTATTTAAACCAGATTTAAATAATACATTTAGAGATTTTTTTTTTGAAGGAACATGCTTAAATTGCTTTATTTTAGTGACTTTAGTAGAAGTGAGGCAAATATAAGATTTTGGGGCATGAAGTTATACGGTTTTCACTTCAATGATCCAGATTACCTCGTGTCAACCTCTGGAAAGCTTTCCCTAGGAACAGTCTTCTCAGAGCCCCATGCATGTCCTTATTCCTCAGGCTGTAGATGAAAGGGTTCATCATGGGAGTCACCACAGCATACATCACTGTAGCTACTGAGTCCTTCATGGAGTAGGTTTGGAGGGGCTGCAGATATACCATGCCAAGTGTCCCATAGAAGAGGGAGACCACAGCCAAATGGGAAGCACAGGTGGAGAAGGCTTTGTACTTGCTAGAGGCTGAGGGTATTCGGAGGATGGCTCTGACAATCCAGACATAGGACATGATCATGATCCCTAGGGGGGTGAAGAATATGAAGCAGCCTGAGGTAATCAGCACTACGTGAATGATCTGGGTGTTGGAACATGCCAACCTCAGCAGGACATACATCTCACAGAAGATGTAGTATATCTTCTGGGAACCACAGAATGTCACCCTGGTCATGAGGAGGGTGAGGAAGAGGCCATAGAGGACAGAAAGTGCCCAACATAAGGTGAGGAGCAAAATACAGAGCCCAGGGCTCATGGCTGTGACATAGTGGAGGGGGCGGCAGATGGCCACATAACGGTTATATGCCATTGTGGCCAGGATGAAGTTGTCCAGTGTCACCAAGGAGACCAGGAAGTAGAGCTGTGTTAGACACCCCACATAGGAGATGGCTTTATTCTGAGACTGAAGGTTTACTAATGTCTTAAGGATTGTATTGGTGACAAAAAAGAGGTCTGTGAAGGAGAGGTTGGCTAAGAATACATACATGGGAGTGTGCAGGCGGGAGTCAGAGGCAATGACCAGGATGATGAGCACATTTCCTACCACTGTGACCAGATACATGGACAGGAACATCCAGAACAGAATCCGCTGCTCTTTTGGACTCTCTGAGATCCCCAGGAGGAGGAACTCTGAGGTCCCATTCTGGTTATCTCTATGCATTTCCCCAATTACCTGCAAGATTAGCACCAACAGACATTTACAAATTGAGTATTGAGTAAGGACATCGAGGTAAACAAAATCAAATATTTTCTTAGGATTAAAAATATCTTAGACTAAATTTTATAATTTTTTAATGTGAGCAACGAAGTAATAACAAAAGCATAACATGGAAAATCTTTATTCAACTTTTTCCAGTGGCCTTTAATCTGACATACTCAATGTTATAGAAATAATGTCTATGTCTTATTTTAAATCCTCTCAGCTTATAATATTCTTGAAGTACTTAAAGATTAGTATGTTATAGTTTTGATATTGCACAGACTTAAGTGATTTTAAAATAGGTGTATGTGTTATAGGAAATGGATATGGTACAATGGACAAAGGAGGGAGATAAGGACAAATATTGTAAGGGAAAAGAAAAAAAAATTAACATTATTTGCTGATAGTATGATCTATCTGGGAAACCTAAGATGATCAGCTGAAGTGCCATTAGAAATAAAAAAGGAAAAAAAAAAAAGAAATAAAAAAGGATTTCAGTAAGGTGACCAATCACACAGAGAATAGTCACAAAACTAATGGTGCTCTTATAAGTATATACTGCAGTGATGAAGACTGTGTTGTCAGACACTGGAATTCAAGTGTGAGTGCTTCCTCTTACTAGCTGTGAAACCTCAGGCCATTTAACTGGGTTCCTTAAGACTCCATTTCTTTATTTCAAAAATAGGTCAGGAGCGGAGAAAATTAAACAATAAGCCACTTAACAGAGAGTTTGTACGCAGTGAGCACTCCACAAATATTGCCCATTATTATCACATGCAAACAGTAATCAGTTGTGAAACAATCCCATCTACATTATCAACAAATGGATCTATGCATTAATATGTTGATAAGAATCAGGCATGATCAAAAAGAAAAAGCTGGTGGCATCACAATTCTGGACTTCAAGCTCTATTACAAAGCTGTATCATCAAGATAGTATGGGACTGGCACAAAAACAGGCACATAGATCAATGGAACAGAATAGAGAACTCAGAAATGCACCTTCAACTCTATGGTTAAAGCAGGAAAGAATATCCAATGGAAAAAAAGACAGTATCTTCAACAAAATGGTATTGGGAAAATTGGACAGCTACATGCAGAAGAATGAAACTGCACCATTTCCTTACACCATATACAAAAATACACTCAAAATTGATGAAAGACCAAATGTGAGACAGTAATCCATCAAAATCCTTGAGGAAACACAGGAAACAACCTCTTTGACCCAGCCACAGCAAATTCCACCTAGAAGAATTGCCAAAGGCAAGGGAAGCAAGGACAAAAATGAGCTATAGGGACTTCATCTAGATAAAAAGCTTTTGCACAACAAAGGAAACAGTCAGCAAAACCAAAAGAGAACTCACAGAATGGGAAAAGATATTTGTAAATGACTTCTCAGATAAAGGGCTAGTATCCAAAATCTATAAAGAATTTATCAAACTCAACACCCATGGAATACATAATCCCATCAAGAAATGGGCAGAAAACCTGAACAGGCATTTCTGCAAAGAAGACATCCAAATGGCCCACAGACACATGAAAAAGTACTCCACATCACTCGGCATCAGGGAAATACAAACCAAAACCACAGTGAGATACCACCTCACACCAGTCGGAATAGCTAAAAATAAAAAGTCAACATCTGTCAGGAAATGACAGATGTTGGCAAGGATGTGGAGAAAGGGGAGCCCTCCTACACTGTTGGGAATGCAAATTGGTGTAGCCACTCTGGAAAACAGTATGGGGGCTTCTCAAAAAGTTGAAAATAGAGCTACCCTATGACCCAGGAATTGCACTGCTAGGTATTTATACCAAAGATACAAATGTTGTGATCTGAAGGGGCACCTGCCCCCCAATGTTTATAACAGTAATGTCCACAATAGCCAAACTGGAAAGAGCCCAGATGTCCATTGACAGATGAATGGATAAAGAAGATGTGGTATATATACAATGGGATATTATACAGCCATCAAAAAAGGGAAATATTGCCATTTGCAATGATGTAGATGGAACTAGAAGTAAGTGAAGTAAATCAATCAGAGAAAGACAATTATAATATGATCTCACTGATATGTGGAATTTAAGAAACAAGGTAGAGGGTCATAGGGGAAGAGAGGAAAAAAGGAAACGACAAAACCAGAGAGGGAGACAAACTATAAGAGACTCTTAATCTCAGGAAACAAAGTGAGGGTTGCTGGAGTGGAGGGGCATGGGTGGTGTTGACTGGGTGACAGACATTGGGGAGGGTGTGTGCTATGGTGAATGCTGTATATTGTGTAAGACTGATGAATCACACAGACCTGTACCCCTGAAACAAATAATACACTATATGTTAATAATAATAATAATAATAATAATAATAATAATAATAATAATAGAATCAGGCATGCTCTTCAAATTCTCCAGGGAGGCATAAAGTAAAAATTTAATAAATGGATGGATATACCAGATTCCAAACAGAAAACTGAAATATTGCAAAGGCAAAAATTCTATTATTAACCTATTCAAAGTCCAAGTTTTTAAGAAACAAAAGCTAATCTAAAATTCATCTAAAAATGAGCACAAAAATAAGGTAAGAAAATGTTGAGAAAGAGAATAACAATGAGACACTTCCTCTGTCAACCGTAAAGGATTCAAAAACGGTGTAGTGCTGGTGCTGCACTGAATAGATTGATAGAATGGGACAGAAACTTCAGAAACAACTGAGTACATGTGGGATTTAGTGGATTATTATGATAACAGGTCAGAGTTGCATTATGTGATAAATGTCATTGGGAGAGCTGTCTAATTATTTTTGGGAAAAGTTAGTAAGGTTTTTTTTTTTTTTTTTTTT
>PJEN01001611.1:47847-246693 GCA_004024605.1 Pteronura brasiliensis | reverse complement strand
TGCTCTGAGCTCTGGCTGCCTGTGCAGCGTCTCCACGTGGGATCTACAGACACCTCAAACTCATACCTAAAAATAGCTCCTCCCTCCCCAAGCCTGCTTCTCCCCATCTTCCCCTTAGTTAGATGGTGGCACCTCCGCCTGGTGTTTCGCGGAGAGCTGGGTCCCTATTCCCCTCCCCCCAGCCTCGCAACTGGCCGAGGTCCAGACTCCCCCACAGGGACCGTCTCAAAAATCCGGAAATCCCACTACTCCTCCCTGATCCCTGGCTGTTCCTTCTCTACCGGTGGAGTCCACACCACGTCTTCCTCCCCATAGGAGCCCAGCAGGGAGCCCAGCAGGGATGGCGGCAGGCGGGCCTCTCCTTACACCCCTCCTGCTCCTTCTGGGAACTCCTGGAGGCCATCCTGCTCAGTGGTGGGGCCTTGGCCACAGCCCTGTGGCGTGGAGGCCACCAACCCTGAGTCAGTAGCGAAGACAGCCAGATCCCTTTGTCCGCAGCTACGGTCAGTCCCCGTAAGTGGTGGAAAACTATCAGTCATCAGTCGGCACCAGAATGAGCAGCGGCTGCCGCTTCCTCAGGAGCAGACGCCACTCATGACCCGTTCGGGGTCCCGGTAATCTGGGGTGCACCAGGCCAGGCAGGCCGTGCAGAGGCTGCTAAAACAGGGCGTCACCGTCTCCTCCTGCTTTACCCAGCCTTTTGAGCCCAGGACCCCTGCCAGGGTCTTCCTCAGGACACACAGCTGGTCAAGGCAGGGAACTTGAAGATCGAGCTGCCAAAGGAGTCAGAGACTTGCCTGGTGCCCCACGAGCAGGGCGAGGCCAGGACCCCAAGTGGCCCTGGGGGCTCAGGACCTCCAGCCATGAGAGGTCACCGCCTGCAACCCCGTCCCTGGCCTGCTACCTGCAGCTCCTCTCTGCCCTGTACGCTCCTCCCCCTCCAAGTGGGGCCCCTGGGGGCATCGGCCCAGGTCTCACATGAGCGCAAGGACTCTCATGAGGCACACACACGTGTCACCTGGGCCATGCATGCCGCAGGCGCCTGTGAGGTCCGAGGCCTGTCGCATATACACGCCGGCCGCATGCATGCGTGTAACCACGGACTCGGTGCCACAAGCTCCACGTGTGTGCATGCTCGCCCAGGCACAGGCCCAGCGCGGGTCACATGCGGGCACACATGCACTCAGCCCGGCGCACAGCCATCCCCGGGTGACACAGACATCGCCTGCCGGCACGTACACTAGGAGCATTTACATACATGTCGGTTGTATGAAACTCTCCACGTGGGCATGGCGGAGGCTTACACATGGGCAGGCTCATGCCTCACGGTGTCTGCGCACACGATCGAGCCCGTTGTGGCGACTCGCGTGCACGGTTCACACAGGGATATTCATGTGCAACACGGTTCTCTGCAGACACACTCGCACGCCCTCCGCTGGATGCTGTGTGCCATGCATGTGCTGTGCGTACACATGTGTGTGGTCGCTGTGTAAGAGCTGCACACGGAGTCCACATATCCCATAGGAAGCGATGTGGACGCACGCCCAGAACTCTACACCGGCAGGGGGGCCGTTCTCGGGTTTTCTGCGACCGCAGACGGCTAGCCTGCGCGCACATGGCTGGCTTCGGCGGTTTTCTGTGCACGCTCGTCCCACTCGAGTCCACATGGGACTCCAGGTGACACTCGGAAAACACGCCCTGGCTGCCCTGAGGGGTCCTGCTGGGAAGTCACAGGCACATAGTCGCGGGTCAGGACACCACAGCCCACACACATGTAAAGTGTGCCTTCCTCATGGTTACGGGACGCAGAGCCTGGGCCTCGTGTGTGCACACTGCCGGCCGCTGGGAGGGTCTCAAGACCACCCAGGTTTAACCTGCCCATAGTAACGGCTGCCCCAGGAGACCATGGGACTGACCTCGTGCCTTTCCTTAGCTGGGGGCTGTGCGCAGCAGGAACGAACACAGGGATCTCTGGGAAAGAGTGGCCACCCCCACCTGCCCCCGGCAAACTCTTTCGATGGTTCTTGGGACAGCACAGGCGAGGGTCATTATACTCCCCTCTCTACCTTCCCCGATGCCTGGGTTCTGCTCCCATATGCTGCTCGGCACCCACAGGCGTGGAGCCGTCCTGTCTCTCTTACACACACCCCCACCCACCGTGTGTGCGCACGTGTCCCTGGGGCAGAAATACAGGACAGGGGTGAGGAGCACAGCTTCTGGCTGGGGCCCCCAGTCCCTCACTGGCTGTGTGACCTTGGCCAAGTCTCTATCCACCCCAGCGTCCTTCTGTTTTCTCTTGGGTCCCGGCCTGAGGGCTTCCCGTGGGGCCGGTGTGCGTGCGGATGTGTGTGCTATGTGTACGCACATGTATATGCACAGACAGTACACACATGCGCGTCTCGTGAGAAGATGTTTATTTTGTACACGGACGTACAAACATGCATGGCCAGGAAGACTCCGTTAGGACACGTGCACGGAATGGGGGCGTTCACACGGTGGGTGTAGGGGCCTGGGCCCTCCCATGGCTCTCTGAATGACCTTGAACAAGCCACACCCAGCTTTGCCTCAGTTCCTCCTCTGTGCAGTGAGAGGGCTGGACCCGAGGCCCCTCAAGGTAGGCCCTGCCCACCTTGACCTTCTGCACCTCCCTGTACCTGGCCTGCAGGAAAGTTCGTGAACATGAGTGCAAGGCCCAGGCAGGACGGTGTACTCTGTGGGCACAGCCGTGCGCAGGATCCCTCCTGACCCACAGGGCTGGGCTGTAGCTCTCCTGGCCTCCAGGCCCTGGACCAGGAGGCCTGGGGCCCATTCTGCCCATCACTCTGGCACAGGCCATTTCTCTAAAGGCATTTTGGGAGGGGGTCCTAACTGCTCAGGCATGCTCCCCCTCGTGGAACGCGATTGGCCAATCCCCAGGTGCCCAGCAGAGGCCGGGCAGTCCTTCCTCCAGGGGCCTAGCGCAGTCCTGCAGCCAGGCCTGCCTGGGGCTTGCCTGTGCCCCAGTGGGCCCCGCCGCCGCCGCACATGTGTGATCACGCGTGTGCCCCACCGGGCGCGGACTCACCGGCCACAGTTGCAGTGGCAGACGCGGTCCTCGCCCCGCAGGTGCGGGAGGATGTAGTTGTGGAATCGGTCCAGCAGTGCGTTCATGTCCATCAAGCACGCGATGGCCTGGAAGAGCCCATGACCGGTCAGCGCCGAGGAGCGGGCCTGGCCGGGGGCCCGGGGTGTGGGGGGCGGCGCGCTGGGGGTGGGGGAGCGCTGGCCTGGGACAGGGGTGCCCGCGGCAGCTCCAGAATCGGGGAGCTCAGGGCAGTCGGGTTGGGAAGCGCAGGCCAGAGATGGGGAGCCCCGGGAGACGGGGAGCGCAGCCCGGGGACGGGGAGCGCGAGGCAGCCCGGGGACGGGGAGCGCAGGCCGGGGATGGGGAGCGCGGGGCAGCCCGGGGATGGGGAGCGCAGGCCGCGCGGGCCGGTAAACAAGGCGCGGGAGGTGGGGGGAGGCGGCGCGCGGGCGCGGAAGGCGGGCGCGGGCGCACGGGAAGCCCCTCCGCTCACCATCACGATCGACGCCCCCAGAATCATGAAGATCATGGTGTTCGCGCTCATGGACATCGGGCGGGGCCGGGCCGGGCCGGAGCGCCGCCCCCCGGCCCCGGCGCCCCCCCGGCCCCGGCCCGATGCTGGGCCCCCGCCGCCTCCGCAGAGGTCAGCCCTCCGCGCACCCGCCGGGGAGGAGGCGCGGCGGGCGGGGCGGGCAGGGACGCGGCCGCTCCCGGGGTCGCTCGGCCGCCGGGCCGCCGCGCTCGCCGCGCCCGCGCGCTCCGCTCCGCCCTCGGCCTCCTCCCTCCGCGCGCTCGGCGCCGCTCCGGCCTCCGCTGCCTGCCCGCCCTCCGTGCCCGCCTCCCGGGAGGGGCCGCGCCGCGCCGCCCGCCCGCCCCGCCCCGCCCCGCGCCGCCCCGCGCCGCCCCGCGCCGCCGGCCGGACCCCTCCCCGGGGGCTGCAGGGCGGGCTCTGGCCCTTCCCGGCCCTGGCCGCCTGCCCAGCGCCCCCGGACCTCGCGACCACCGCCGGACCAGCCCCTGCAGTCCTGGAGAGGGCCCTGGGGTTCCTCCCCGATCCTCTTCCTGCGCCTCGGGGCCACCCGCACGCACGTTGGTTGGCATCAGGCTTCCTCCAGCAAGTACCTGCCTTTAGCCGGCGACGGGCTCGGCAGGGAGGTCACTCCAAAGCCATGGCCACATGGCCCAGCAAAGACCAAAGGATGCCCCGCAGTGGAGGCCAGGCCAGCCTCAGCACCATCTTCTCTCAGGGGTCAGCACCAGGCACCGGGACTGGGCAGCCTGGAAGGCCAGGCCAGTGTCCATGGCTCTCCGCAAGCTGCCCCATGATCCGGGGATCCCGGGGAGGAGCCCCTGAGCCAAGCCGTCACCCACAGCCCCAGGCCAGCACTGCCTATGCGGGAGTCCCCAACACTTCTCCACGGGGACCTGAGGTTTTCCACAAGCTATGGGTCAGGAGGGATCGTGGGGAAGTAAGGCCACCTGGGGTACAACTGATCTCAGCCCCAGAAGGTGTCACAGGGAGAAAGGCTCCATTCTTCCGGCAGTCCCTGTGGGCAGCGGGACCGCAGGGTACTGCTGGGAAGTTGGCTGCCCCACAGGCAGTGCCCCCATACCCCGTGCCCCCACTCCCCAACTTCAGAAGCAGTCTGAGCTGCAGGGTCAGGCCCAGGGATCCCTCCAGAGGGACATGTGCCAGGCCGGCAGGAACAGGCCAGGCGGGGACTCAGGACAAAGCAAAGACGGCCAGCAACGTTGATTTATTGGACAACTGCAAGTTCTTTCCCAGCAAGAGAGAGCCCATTGCTTTATTCAGGTTATTTGTACATTCCAGCAAGTTCGGGGGGTGGAAGGGAAGGAACCACAACGAGAGCCACAAATGCATGGGGGAAATGTACTATAAACCGTTGTTTACTGTTTTGGGTAAAGAAAAAAAAAAACCAAAAAACCTTTATAATCAACATCCCACCCGTAAGCACACGTGGGAGAGAAAAAACGTGATTGTTCTAAATGGCGCATTTGTGTCTCTGCGTTTCCTATGCACAGTCTGTTGGTACCACTGCCGTCGGCCGGCAGAGCACCTGAAAGTAAAAACGAGTATCGGGAAGGAAAAAGTATTAACAAAAGGAAGCTCGAAAAGATGGCTTCGGGAGGGTGGGCGGCGCGCCGAGCGCCAGGCCAGCCGGCTCAGTAGAAGCAGACCGTGTGCAGGAAGGCTCTGCCGCTCTTCTCCTCGAACTCCTGAAGCAGCTCGTCGATCTCGTTCTCCATGTCCTCCGTGTGCTGAATCTGGGGAGAGCAGGCGGGCCGCCCTGAGCCCTGGCCCCACGCCCGCCCCCAGCGCCCACCGAGCCGCCCCTCACCCGTCTCCCCACACTCATTCCCATGCACCCCTGCCCTGGGCCTGCCGCGGCCGCAGCCCACCAGGGGAGGGAGGCGGGGGCACCTGCTGCCAGGCCTGTCCTCAGACGCCCCCAGTACACAAACCGTGGGAGCGCCTGGGCCTCCTGCCACCGCTGGCCAGAGGCGCAGCCACTTGCTCAAAGGCACGCCCCGCCGTGCGGCTGAACACCGTCGTCGTAGCCTCCAGGCACCAGGCGCCCCGCAGGTCCCCTCCAAGTTGTGAGACCCACAAAGGTGTGCGGATGTGGCCAGGTGTCCCTGGTGGAGAACCACTGCCCTCGAGGAGGAGCTGCGGCCAGCGGCCAGCTCCAGGCTGACTCGGGGCTGGCGTGGGCCGGACTAAGTCTTGGCCTATAAGCAGTGCCTGTCTGAAGTGACGAGCAGCCCCCCTGTGACTCGTTTCTCGTCAGGGTGACCCAAATAGAAGTCACATGTGCAACTTCTGGGACATGTGTTCCTCTTCAGTCCTCTCTCATGCGTAATGGCCAGAACATGGGCACAAGTGCTGGAGCTTCGGCAGCCATGCTGGGCCCTGAGGGATCTTGGGAACAGAAGCTGTGTGGAAAGCAACAGGAGAGGAGGACCTGGGCCCCTCCCATGGCAAACCAGTCCAGGCCCGCGGGTCTCTGGACTTCCTGGTTAAGGAAGTTGTTTCCCTCATTTTTCTGTCAGAGCCAGCTGACTTAAATGCAGATCTCACAGGTGGAACAGAGGGCAAGGCGTATGGCTCTCTCCTTGGGTAGGTTCTTTCGTCACATTTAAGAGAAAATGTTTTGCTCTGGGCACAGCCACATAGCAGCTACAGAGCCCCTACAGTTTTCCACACAGGGGAGGATGCCCAGGGCCACTCTGGGAAGGCCAAGGACCGATAGGTCCTGAGGCTGAAGAAGAGGACATGACAGCATCCACGAAGCTCTGGGGCTCCTGGACTCTGCTAGACCTGATCGGAGTTCTGGCAGGAGCTCTCGGTAGGGACATGGCCAGGCACTGAGCAGGGCACTGAGCTCCCACCAACTGCACAACAAGCAGAAAGCCAAGTTAAGTCAAACCTGTGCGGTCGATGGGCAAACCGGCAGCCACATCGGCACTGACCTGGCTTTGGACACCTGAAAATAACCCAACATGAACATGAACTGAATCGCGTGACAGCCCCTTTCCTGGTAAAACCTGTGTGTCAGGAGGAGGTGGTCCTGGTATGTCCCTCCAGCACAGACTGCTCCTGGGGACCCCAGGTTAGGCCTGGGCCTGGCCCTGGGCCAGAGCAGAGCCGGACACTCACACACTGGCACAGCTCACAGATGAGGAACGCCCCCAGGGTGGCCTCTTCGTGGTTGTCCTGGATGTCCACATTGATGACGTGCACCGGCTGGCAGGTCTCCTGCTCTCTGGAATTCAGATCTGCCGGGAAGAGAGCACAGCGGTCAGAGGCCGCAGGACCAGGGCACCTGCTCTACCTGTCCCCGGCCCAGGGGTGGTCAGCCAGGTCTGAGCGCCTCCAAGCCTGGTGGGGGTGATTCAAGGAGACCTGGGGACCATCAAGCTCAACGCACCAGCCACCTTCTCACGAGCAGCCAGGCTGCCCCGGGCTGGAGCACCCAACAGTGTGTTCATTCACGAAGCGCCAGACGCCCAGTTCCCTCGCTCCACATGAGCCCTCCGTGTGCCTCAAGACCCTAAAACCTGCACCGCACGCTCAGACGACACGCGGGTGGTCTTGCACGGATGGACTCAACCGGCAGAGGGCCGCGCTCTCCCACCCCGGCCTCCATCCTCAGGCGGGCCACACCGGCTGGGGGCGTCCTCATGAGGGCCTTGCCCGCCTTCCCCAGCCCTGGAAGCAGCTGTGGGTGCTGCCCAGGGCAGCCGCCGAGGCCGTGACGGGCGAAGCAGTGACCCAGGCACGTGAGGCACAACCGGTCTGCGGCCTTACCTTCCACCACCTGATCGTACACTCTCTCTTCACACGTGAGAATCAGATCGAACAGGTCTCTGCAGTTCTGGAACCTTTCCGGCCGCGGCTTGATCCTCTTATTTCTGTCCAACATATGTAAGATGCCGTTCTGCGTGTAGCTAAGTGCTGGAGTCAAGGGACTTTGGAAAGACTTCTCAAGTGCGGGACGCGCCCGCCCCCTGTCCAGCTCGGCGCCAGCATGCACCAGCCCAGCTGCCCCCCACCCCGGCAGGTGCACTGAAGCAACGGAGAGGTTGAGGCCATTCTGGGGAGCGGGCCGTCCTCTGGGTCTCACAGGAGACGAGGCAGTGGGGGAGGCACCTGCCTTAAGCCCCGCAGACAGGCTGCAGCCTTCACAGCAACCCCTTTCCGGGAGGCAGAGAGCTGCTGTCTGCAACCTTCGCTCGCCTTTCCTCAACCTGCTGCTCTGACTCCTCCTGGAGCAACTTGGTGACCATGCACAGAGCACAAGCTCTTCAGCAAAAACAAAGCCAGTCCCCCCAAGTCTGGCTCAGTTACAGCAGTACCAGAAAAATCTGGAAACCACCAAGAAAGGCAACTTCAGCAGCAAGAAGGCGGGGGGGAAGCCCCAGGTTAACTGGAAATAGTGAGCGGCCCAGAGCCTCCAGCGGCCGGAGTCCCTCAGAGCTCAGGGAACACACACAGGCCCTGCAGCAGGTGTGCGGCCCGCCCCCCCACAAACCCAGCGACCCGGTCTATACTCAGGGCCCCAGGGGTAGGGTTCACCACCCTCAAGAGACAGGGACAAAGGCCCTAAAGGGGGTTCCCGACAACTGGGGATAAGCATCTTGTTAATTCTATTTAAGAGATGTACGCTACCTGAGGACCTCTGAGTGACACATTTGATGGTTTTCCCAGATGTTCGATTATGACAACTTACTTAACCTCCCATCACTCAGAATACATTTCCTGCCTGTCCAGATAGCGGAGAGAGCTTCCAGAACGTGCCCCAGCAGTCCGTGCAAGAGTTCTAAGTTGAAAAGACATGTCACTGTCAGCCGGGAGGTGCTTTTGTGTCCGGTCATTTTTTTAGCCAAGTGTCCCATCCACTGTGTGTCCCCGGGGCCCAGCCCGCCCCGCCACGGCTGCACCCGGGGCGGCTGTGAGCCACGCACAGGCTGTGGGGCGTGGAGCGCTCGGTCCTTGCTGCGCTCCGCGTCAGAGTCCAGCGTGAAGAGCTGGCGTAGGGCAGGCCCTGTGTGGCTGCAGGGAGGACACAGGCGGCCGAGGCAGGCGGGACAGCGCGCACCCCTGCCGGCAGGAGGAAGACCACAGAGCACCAGCGTGTCCTCGGAGACAGACCTGTCCCCCACGGCGCGGCTCCTGGTGAGGCAAGAAGGGCCGGCCGACCACTAGACACCCCACAGCAGCACCCCAGGGCCTCGCAAAACCGCCCTTCCCTTACTTAAGCCTCTGTGATTTATGTGGAAGAGCAACGAAACTGGGGTTCACGTCCTGAAAGAAAAGATGTCTGGGTCAGGGATCACATCCCAGCCCCCCGCAGTGGATGAGGAAAGCAGTGGCAGCGGCCCTTCTGGGCTATATCCGGGCCAACAGCAGTGATGCGAGGCCCGGGTTGGGCCGGGCAGGAAGTGCCAGGAGCCCTTGATGACAAACCCACAAACCCACCTGCTGCTCCCAGTCACAGGGCCCCAGAGCTCCCCCAGGAACCATGCGAGGACAGGGACAGGATGTGAAGGTCAGCAGAGGGCAGTGAGATGCCCCACCACACACAGGCCTGGAACAGCCCGTGGCCTGGCTGCCCGTGTTTGGCGAATGGCCAGCCGACTCCCAGAAGCAGAGCAGCAGGCCCGAGTCTCAGTGGGAGGCCACAGCCTCCCGAGAAAGGGGCTACTTTGACTGGCCTGGAAAACTGGGTTCCTAGGTGGTCGGGGGCAAAGACGTGGCATGCGGGCGCCCCCTCTCCCCAGCACGGACTGAAAGTGCCCTGGGAGCGATGGGGGGGGGGCGCTTCTAGTGAAGCTTCAGCCTCCACACGAACCCCGAGATACTTCCAGAAGGCCGAGGGGATGGGGACGAAGCCACAGTTTCGCACTCTGGCTCCTGCAGGCCTCTGGGTGAGGACCCCCGCCCCCGCCCTGCTGAGCTCCGTGGTCCAAGGCTCGAGCTTGCATTGTCCACTCCCAGCCCCTGGCCTTCAGAAGGCGCGTCTTCACGGCTCAGCTGCAATCGGTGAAGGTGGCCTGTGAGCCCGTCCGCCTGACCCCCTGCCCAGCGGCGAGGCCGGCACAGATCAGGGGAGCCTGGAGGGTGGGAGGGCCCAGGCAGGGACCTGGTGCTCTGTCATACCAAGGAAGCATGGAAAGGACCATCTTGAAACACTCCGGGGTCTGAACCAGCAGACGGACAACTCAGACCTTGCCACCAGTGAGCGTGCGCTCCTTAAGGACGGTCACATAAGCGCCACCGTGTGGCCCCGAATGAACCACGGGCAGACACGCGGGCTGCAGGAGGGGAGAGTGTCCCGAGAGAGAAATGGGAACGAGGCAGGACACCGAGTAGCCACAGGCGACCTGTCTTCTCTGCAAAGCTGAAATGCGAACAGGAAACACAAGTCCGTGCAGCGGAGACGGCTGGGGCCCGGGGCCTGGGAGCAGCCTCGCCTGCACAGCCTGGGGCCCGGGGCCCGGAGGCCAGGCTAGCGGGTGCTTCAGTAGACGCCCTTCCGGGACCCTGCACATCTGTCCTCCCGAAGAGCTGCTCTAACCCTGACAGCCGAGGCACGCGGCTCTAGTTCTGATTCAGGGCAACTCTGCCAACATCAGGTTTAACTTCAACCCTGATATTCTCCTGAGCCCAAGACACAGAGGCTTAGCCGGACGTTTTCATCTTTAAAGCCACGTCACATCTGGTGGACGTGGACACTGGGACCCCAGAGAAAGGCCCTCACTGCAAGGCAGCCTCTCCCCACCCAGGGGAAGCCCCACGTGCCGTCCTTGGAAGAGGGACGGAGAGAGGCAGGGGCTGGCAGCACAGGGCCTGTGCCCGTGGAGCCCGCCACTGGCAGAGCCCGGGCTCAGAGTGGAGACGTTTCCGCGAAGGAAGATGAAGGGAAGGCAGAGGCCTGAGCTGAAGGCAACAAGGGACAAGAGCAGACGAGCCATTTCCGAGCAAGGGAAAGGCGTCGACAGAAACCCAAACAAGGGACCAGATGCTCGCTCTCCCAAGGCCAAGGGTTTACCAGTGAAGCCCCCCATCCTTCCTGAGCCACGACGAGGCAGGGATCTGCTGCAGACCCCCTGCCCCGCACTCCTCCCCCACCCGGGGCCTCTGCCCGGCCTGGCCAGACAGAGGCTCTTGCCAAGGACAGGTGAGCACAGCTCAAGCCTCATTTCCTCACAAATGTAACCAGCCGAACACAAGACAAACCTGGGTGAGACAGGCTTGGGACACTGAGGACAGAAGTAGGGTCCCTAAGCGGAAACGACCGCAGCAGAAAAAGGGCTCCCAGTGAGGTGGTGCCTGGGCACAAAGGAGCTTTGGGACCAAGGGTCTCACAGCACCCACAGATTGGGGCAGGGGCACAGGCCCCAAGCCTTCCCACTCTGCAGCCAGGGGACCCCAGAGCTTCATCTTGGGGTGGGGGCCCTGGGTTCCCCGTACACCCACCGCATGGTCAATGCACTGCTGGCAGCCGCACGCGGCCCTGGTTGGACCAAATGCTGCTCCCGTGTCCCGTGCAGACGGTGCCTACCTCCGAGATGCGGGGCAAACCGCCCCAAGGACACGCAGGCTGGGTACCAACACCTACTGTCCCCACACGCGGCCATGCCTAATTCAGGTCCTTCCACTTTCTGGCCTTGGATGTGACCCAATCTCTGTGGCTGAGGCTCCCCAAGAGTGGGCCGCACCCAGATGCCTGTTCATCTTTTCAAATCCCTATAATCTAGTTTGACCTCCAGTTTCAGACTTGATGAAATGGAAGCATGGACATGAGACACGAACTCTCACGCAGGACCCAAGAGCCCTCCGGGGAGGGAGATCCGAGGGCAGTTCAGCTCAGAAATGCCCAAGCACCAGCCGCCCACCCTGCAGGCCAGGCCCCCGCAGCCACTGCTGCAGGACACAGCTGTGGGGTGCGCGATGCTGAGGAAGAGGACGCGCCCCAGGGGACTGGAGCGTCTCACAGCCCCCAAAGGCTCAAGAACAAAACACAGCATCCAGCTAAGCAGGCCGTGCTCCCAGGAAGCCCAGGGCAATTTCCCATTCCCAAATCCGTAACGAAGGACAACTCCCCGGCCTAGGAAATTAGCACCCCTAGTCAGGAGCCTTCCTTTCTCTCTTCTCTGCTGGGCACAAGGATCTAGCACCCCACTCCTGCTCCCTGGGCCTCCCTCTGGAATGTGCGACACGTGAGGGGCGGGGCAGGTGTCCAAGGAGCCCCCCTCGGCAGGGAGCTGGGTCTCCCCACCCCATCTGAGGAATGATTCGAGTATTTAGTTCAAATCTCAGGGTTATATAGTGGCAACACTTCTGCCTTCACTTCAGATCAGCAACGAGGCGTGAATGGGGCAGCCCCGAGAGCCCGCGCATTCAGCGGACACATGGGCTGGTGCCCTCCCTGACCCCCGGCCCACACAGCGAGGCCAGGACGGTCCGCTCGGGGCCACACCGTAAAGTGGTGCCAGGCCCCACTCACGCAGGGCCAGATGCTGTGTGCCCCCCCCCCCACTGCCCCATGTCACGGAGAATTTGTAAGAACAAAAGCTCTGGGGTTTCACTGAAGGCCTCTTTAAAAACACAACCCCAAGAGCCACAGGCAGCGGCCTCCGGAGGAAGCCGGACAGGCGCCTGCCTGCCTCCACGCAGACCTTTCAGGACCATTTCCTGTTAGTCAGACGGCCACGGCCCCCAACAGGAGAGCGAGGAGCGCACTGGATCCTGCAGACGCACGAGGGAACTGGGGGAACCGGCGTACTGCACACTCGGCACCTCCCAGAGAACACAGGCCCTGAGAGCCTGCCAGGAAAGGCCAACAGCACCACTTTTAGGGACAAGTGTTACGTGGAAAAATAAAGAATGCTGGGAAAACAGGCCTCTGGGTTAGCACATTCAGAGTGCGGCGCCCAGAGCCCCCCCAGTCACCCACCTGCGCCGCACGGTGTGAACGCTCCCAGCGGGGACCTGGGCCTGGGAGGTGCGGCCCTGCAGGCATCAGGGGCCAAGAGCGGGCACGTGGAGGCAGACGTGCCCACGACCACGTAGAGTCACACAGTAGCGGCAAAGTCACTTCCACCAGGCTAGAATCAGCAGAGAACGTGCCGGAAAGAAGACATTTGCGTTTGTAATCGCGCTGTGCACGCCAGTGGCAGCAGCCCCAGCCTCAGCTCCCAGGGCACAGCATCGCCCAGAGCAGCTGCTGACACCCGCCCCCCACCCCCCCAGCCTCACTGGGGACGGTTCCAGTCCTGGCGGGGTCACGGGGCAATAGGGTGGACGCAGGAAGACGTGATCTGCCTGACCCGGCACTCTGCGAGCCGTGCTGCTTGGAACAGACGCTTCTGGGAGGTGCTGCCACCCCGCGAGGCCAACTGCCCCACACACAGCATGGCAGCTCCCCTCCGACCCCCCTGCACCGAGCATCAGCAGTGGAGGGAGGGTGAGGCCATCGCATTTCTCCAAAAGAAACACCCACCTTTGAACGGGGGTTTAAAAGTACTGGCTGGGGCGCCTGGGGGGCTCAGTGGGTTGAGCTGCTGCCTTCGGCCCAGGTCGTGATCTCAGGGTCCTGGGATCGAGCCCCGCATCGGGCTCTCTGCTCAGCGGGGAGTCTGCTTCCCTTCTCTCTCTCTGCCTGCCTCTCTGCCTACTTGTGATCTGTCAAATAAATAAATAAAATCTTAAAAAAAAGATTTTTTTATGGGGGGGGCACCCAGGTGCCCCCATAAATAAAATCTTAAAGAAAAAAAAGTACTGGCTGGAGGATCCTTCATGCCGGGGGACACCAGGAGGTGGGGGCAGTGAGGTCAAAGTTCAGGACCTCTTCTAAGGCTCCCCCAGCTTTAGTGAGAGCGAGGGTCTCACTCCTGGCCCCTGGAAGTAGGCCTGATGTGAACAGGCAACAAGGGTCATCACAGTGCCCTGTCCAGTATGTTGTAGGAGACTTAAATAATAGATCTAGGGGACAACCACTTGTCCAAACCAGGAAAAACACTGCATTCATTTAAATTTGAGAGAACGGGGCGCCTGGGTGGCTCAGTGGGTTAAGCCGCTGCCTTTGGCTCAGGTCATGATCTCAGGGTCCTGGGATCGAGCCCCACATCAGGCTCTCTGCTCAGCAGGGAGCCTGCTTCCCTTCCTCTCTCTCTGCCTGCCTCTCAGGGCACCTGGGTGGTTCAGTGGGTTAAAGTCTCTCTGCCTGCCTCTCTGCCTACCTGTGATCTCTGTCAAATAAATAAATAAAATAATTTAAAAAAATTGTTTAAATTTGAGAGAACGTTCACAAAAACACTTCAAGTAACTTGGCTGGATAAATAAAATTACAGTGGAAGAATTATTTTGTCTTATCTTTAGCGTGTGCGTGTGTTTGAAGCAGCTCTACGCCCAACATGGGGCTCGAAGTCTCGACCCTGAGATCGAGTCACAAGCTCTGCCCACTGAGCCAGCCAGGAGCCCCCTTGGTCTTTGTTTCAAAGACACCCCCCCAGCTGTTTGATTTTATCAAAATTTTAACCTCAAAACGAAAAGCTGACACTGAAGATGAAGAATTTTAGTGAAGGTGATCTTACTTTTTGAAACTTTTTGAAGAAAATGCTTTGAAATTACGAATTAGTCTCCAACTCCATGTCTTTTCTACATAAATGGTTCAAGACTGGACTACATCCCCAGCCTCCCGTGGGGAAGAAGGCTGAGCCCAGCAGCGGGCGACGGACACGCTGGGCCGCAACGCTGGACGCCGTCTGCCACCAGACGCCCACGTGACCACAACACAGTACAAGGGAAAAAATAAAAGGACCCTCCTTCCCCACTGAAATTCTTTTTTTTTTTTTTAAGATTTTTTTTTTTTTAATTTATTTGTCAGAGAGAGAGGGAGAGAGAGTGAGCACAGGCAGACAGAGAGGCAGGCAGAGGCAGAGGGAGAAGCAGGCTCCCCGCCGAGCAAGGAGCCCGATGTGGGACTCGATCCCAGGACGCTGGGACCATGACCTGAGCTGAAGGCAGCCGCTTAACCAACTGAGCCACCCAGGCGCCCCCCCCCACTGAAATTCTAATTACCTAAGTGGGTTAAAGAAAAAGAGCTGTCTCACCATAAAAGAACGTTAAAAAAGAAAAGAGAGGCAAACCAAAAGCAGGACCAGGGCACAGTAACCAGACAAAGCCCGGGGTGCCCGCCCGCCCCCAGAGCTTGGCTTCCACGCTGTCCCAACAACGCATTTTGCACAACAAACTGTCTGGCTCAAGGGGAGGGTGAGGAGCGTATCTGAGGGGCCAGCAGTCACTGTAAAACCACCCACCCGCCCCCCGCAGCACTCTTCACAGGGACCAGCAGGAGCAGCCAGAGCCACAGGCCTCCGACAGCAGCCAGCGGGGAAAACAGCCATGGCCAAGGCAGAGCAGTGGGCGAGGTTCACCAGCAGCAGAAACCGAGCTGAGCAGAGGCCATGGGAGAGAAGGGCGTAACTAAGTGTCTTCCAACTGGAACGCACCCAGAACTGCATGAACCAGGGCCTGGCGGAGGCTTTTCATCATAAAGACCTCAAAATCTTACTCTCGGGGTAACGTGATGCCCAGTGTGCCCCGAGTGAGGCTGGGACAGGAGCCGCTGCCGTCTAGGAAGAGGCCAGAGGCAGAACATGTGGCTCAGATGAGCTCTGGGGCCAGGGCAGGAACCAGGCCGCCCTGAAGGTGCTGAGGACAGTTCTCTCCCATCCTTCCCAACGTGAGTCCCTGAAGTTCCTTGTTTCAGGGGCCGCACACCCACTGGGAGCCCCTCCTGGACAGAGGGCCGAGGGCATGTGCTGACGACACCCTGATGTAGTGCCCACACCCCCAAACGCAGGAGTCTGTTCCAAGGTGGACACAGCTGGTAAAGCGTCTCCATTCGGGGTGCCCTCAGTCTCACTCTGCCCCCAAGGCTGGTGGGCGAGCTGTGCCTGTCGTAAGGACCGCTGGGACCCAGCCCCACCCCTCCTGCCCAGCCTGGCGCTTCCCCGGAGCCCTCCTGCTCAACCCACTCTTCGTCCCCCACACGTCCTCCTGGGTCAGGGCCTGGGCAGAGGATGCACTCCCACCTGCCCCTCAAGCCCACCCCTCTCAAAGGTCATGACAGCTCACCTGATTTCCACCACCCAGGGCCTACTACGTGCCACAGGATGCTCCAACTCCCAAGTTTAGATTCAGGGGAGAAAAGTCAAAGGAGACCACACACGTGAATCACGGAGAAGCACGCCAAGTAAAGGGGCACACGCAGGAAGACTGGGCCACTCCTCACCTGTATGGATCCAGGAGACACCCCTCAGCCCGTGTTTTCGGGGTGAAGCACCAGAGTGTGGAAGCAAGAGGTTTCTTATGGCTGCTCTTATGTCAGCAAGCTGTGAGGCTCGAGTGGCGCCCAGTGGCTTCCCCACACCCCGCACGTCTGGTCTCCACAGGCCTCACAGTGACAGCTGGACCCAGCAGCTCTGACCATCCCCCTTCCCCCGTCCTGAGAGGCGGAAGACAGCTGGAGAGGCCGAGCCCAGCGCTGCAGGGAGTGGGCGGGTCTGGGGCCATCGCGGGGCAGTGGCCGGGCTTCACAAGAACACAAACGCGGCCCATCAGCCATCAGAGGGAAGACTGGGACACGGTGGGTGGGAGCCTCTGACAGAGCCCTTGGCACGCTTCAGGAGAGTGAGAAAGGCAAACAGCTTTGAGGCTGGCATCTTCTGAAAGGGCTGTGGGGACAGCTGGAATCCTAGACCACACTCTGAGAACCACTACATAAAAAGCTTTTGAGCTAGAACTTCTTATATTAAAAGTAAGTTCATTTTGGAAATCAAAGCGGTTTCTGCAAAGCAGGTAGGCCGCACTAACAAGATGCTGGGAGCCCTGGAGGAAACTTCCACGCCAGCTCCTGAGCCCCGGCATCCAACCTAACCCTGCCCCGCGGTGAGGCCTGGCGGCGAGGAGACCTTCCGGTCTAGAGTCCTCCTCCCGCCATCCGTGGGGTTATCAGGCCATGGGAAACCACAGGTGTGATGCACTTGACGTAACCCACTCTCAATACACCTGGCGTCAGCATCTCACCTACCGTGGGCTGGGACCACCACCGCGTGTGTTCCCGGCCCTGGGCGAGCTCCGGAAGCCGCGGTGCGGTCAGCGTGGCTCTGTTACACGCCCAGACGTGCAAGTGACCCCTGGCAGCCACCAGCCAACAGTCTGTGTCCAACGTCCGGCCTCTCCCTAGAGGAGACACGATGGTAGCTCTTCTGCTTCTTTGGAGTGTAAGGTCATGATTTATATTTTAAGCACAAGTGCTTTCCTAAAACCCGAAAGCTTAAAGATCAGCAAAACTAGATCAGAGTTTCTCTAGAAATCTGTTTAGCTTAGAACACACTCATTTGTTAAACAAACACGGTTTTCAAAAACTACTTAAAAACAGAGCTGCCAACCAGCGTGCAGTGAGATAAGGTCCACTACCGCGAGGCAAGGGGCAGGGCCAAGCACCTCCAGCTCCGTGATCCCGCTGGGGGCAGGGAGGAAAGCGCCGGCTTGAGCTGCGGGAACCTTTCCCATGATGGCACCAGCGGCCCTGGCAGCTCTTCCACCCCTGCCGAGCACAGTGGGAGACGGCTGCTGAGCTTGAAACAGGGGCCCAGGCAGACCTGAACAAAAGGAAAAGACCAGTGGCCCTACTGCAGAACAACAGGACCTCGGGGAGGACAGAACCCTGAGCTTGTATCCACCGGCCTCGGACTCAGGACAGAGGTCAGGAGGCTGTGGGGATCCAGCAATCTCAGAATTCATTTTTATTTTCAGCTTTTACCCCAACACAAGAAAAATCACACCCTGAAGACCTGGGTACACATACAGCGGACCCTTGAACAACACTGGGGGGAGGGGCGCCCCCTGCAGGCGAAGATCCAAGTGTGACTGACTCTCCTAGACCGGACAGCCCACTGTCGCCCCGAAACCGCACTGGTTACACCAACCCCACACCGAGAGAGTCTGTCTACACCACACAGTGCTCCGGGAGTCGGGAAAGCTAGAGAAACAGCATTAAGGAAATCACAAGAAGAGACGTTTACAGGACGGTGCTGGGTCATCCAGATGGCTCTGCTTCGAGGCCTCGTGTCACTCGGGCCCTGCGCACACACGGCAGCCCAAAGCCTCAAAGACAGGGCGGCCAGACGATGACAGTGAGGATGTGGCTGAAAAAACCTAACCCAGGGGCCCCTGGCTGGCTCAGTGGGTGAAGCCTCTGCCTTCGGCTCAGGTCATGATCTCAGGGTCCTGGGATCAAGCCCCACATCGGGCTCTCTGCTCAGCGGGGAGCCTGCTTCCCCCTCTCTCTCTGCCTGCCTCTCTGCCTGCTTGTGATCTCTGTCAAATAAATAAAATCTTAAAAAAAAAAACAAAAAAAAGCCAAACCCCTAAGGTGAGTACTCAAGATGGAGAAAAATTAGAAAAACGTGCTGGATACAGGCTCACACCCAGTGTCTCCCGATTGTGCGCAAAGCCAGGTACCCGGAAAGTGTTCGTTCTACTTGGGTTTCCAATCGGAGTTTAGGGGCAACTTGTCTCTTCTCATATTAAAAATGCCACTATTATTTACATAGTGACTGTTTAAGACAAGTGATTTTAAGTGATTTTGTAGTTCACAAAGTGATGATCTACTGCAAAGTTTGAAACGGGTTCCCCATAATACCTCACGGAGGCACGGCAGCCTTCCCCTTGGAGACCCCCAATGGGGCCCAGCAATCCTGGGAGCGCAGTCCCCGACGGGCCCTTCAGACGCGAAGGAACTGTGGTCTCCTTTCCGCGAGACCGTGCAGGCAGGCTGAGGGTTCAGCTGCAGACCCCACTCCCTCAGCAAGGGGAGCCCGGTCTGCTGGAGCCTGCACCCGGCTCCACCCCCGGCTAAGCTCACAGGGCACGGTTAAGGCTGCTCAGTATTCAATAACTCCAAGGCAAAGGAAGAAAAAAGATTAAAATAAATCACATTAAAAATAAGACAGCCCGGCCCTCGCCGGCACAAGGATAAGCCTCAACCACACTGGGGGAGCCCAGTCCAGGGCCCGGCGTGCAGAAAAAGCAGGGGGGGGGGCACCCAGGCACAGAAGCGGGTTTTTGGAAGGGGGCGCGGGGTGACAGGCACGAAGAGGGGCACATGATAGAATGAGCCCTGGATGTTGCAGCAGCCGAGGAGCCACTGAATTCCACCTCTGAGACTAATGATCCACTATGTTAACTAAATTTAAATGAGATTTGAAAATGTGCTAAAATCTGCCGTGGCGATGGCTGCTCAACCTTGAGGCACAGCAGCGCCCACCGGCCGCACTTCACCGGCCACGTGCACTCTCTCCCAACAGCGCTCCTCTGTGGCCCTCCCTAGCGAGACAGCGGACGTTTCTGGTGGTCTGCGGAGGGTCAGGCCAACAGGGATTCCCTGTATTACCAGCAGATAATCCCCATAGGGAACTGGTAACCAGCCCAGTCTAGCCTCACTAACTAGTTGAGGGTTAGTTTAACGAGGTTTCTGTCCCAACTTGCGTCCCTGGCCTCCGCGTGCTCCCAGGGGCAGGTCCTGCAGGGACCGCAGACCAGTGCCTGGCCCTCCACCCCCCGGGGGCCACCCTGCCCACAGACGGAGAGCCACAGGGAAAACCACCTACAAACAGCCGGAGTTTCAGAAACAAGGAGCTTCCGCACTAACAGGACTGTGGGCCAAGACGTACTGAGAGCTCAACGTCAGGGCCTTGCACTGAGCCTCCGGCGCCCCGTGCACACACACATAGGGGAGCCCGGCCCCCAACCACTCCACCTCACCTCCCGGCTCTGCCAGTCAGGTACCACTTTCCTCCTGTGACGTCACACTCGCCCTTGAAAATGTGCAATTTACTGAATATCCTGTTTCATCCATGGTTTACATCCTAAAACCATCGCTTCCCCAGAAGCCCCAGTATTCACGGTGACAGGCCTGGCTTCTGGTGTTTCCTCCACTTCTTGTATCAGATGCCAATGCGGAAGCGACCAAAACACCAGCTCCCCCCGACCCCCATCATTAGTCAGGTAGTCCCCTCCTGTCCTCAGAGCACTTCCCAAGCCAGGTGTGGAACCCTCAACACACAGCTGATCGCCGCTGCCTCCTTCCCTGTTTCCCTCATACGGGGAAGGCCTGTGTCCCCAAACCCAGGGTCCTGCCAGTGTGCACACCAACCCATCCCCCCGTCCCCCCTCCCTGGGAGCAGATGCCCCTCCTTTACTGGTCCAGGGATGTACTTGGCACCCTTCCTAGAAGACAGAAGTCCCACCCAAGTGAAGTCAATTAGCTGACAGAGGTCTCTCTCTTCCAGAGCCTCATGAGAGGCACTCAAAGGGGAGGTCCGTGAAGGTGACCTTCCTACGCGGGGTCTCAGGAGGCAAATACTGCTGGTGACAGTGGAAACAGCCATGACCCCCAACCACCACACCTTCCCCATGATGCAGCAAAGGCACACGTGTGCGGATGCCTCCTGGACTGGATGCTCTATGGGGAGCCCGTGCATCTGTACGAAGACAACTCACAAGGAGATTCTGAATTCTGAGCAGCTGGTCTCTGCTCCTTCATTCAGAACTGCGGAGACACGCACACCAACCCTCCTACTCCAAATCCCTCTCGTTCCAGTCTTCTTAAAACACGGGTAAGTGCTGCCCCTCCCAGAAACAGAGCAACCATGGTCAGCTCCGATGGCAGAAGGCCTCATTTGTAATAATTAAGGGAGTATGAATGAGCACGTTATTTTCTGTTTTGGTTTCTCTGAGTACAAGAGCTTAAAAATGGTGTTGGCTGGAAAACCTTCAAAAACAGACATGGTCTCGAGAGAAGCCTCACGACACGTGGAGAGTTCACACACAGTCAGAAAACCTGGAGTTACGGTCCCAGTGTCTCTAGGATAAGGGGCTAGTGGTCACTTCTCCTCGAGGCTCAAGGGCGGCTCTCAACACAAAAGAGAATTTCAGGGAGAGCAGCCTTTCTGAGATGGGGCCTCTGGGTAAGCCAGAGCCTGCCCCCGCCCCCGGCTGGAGGGCGTGAGCAGCGCACTAGCGCCCGGCACTGTGACACAGAGACCAGGACGCAGCTCACCGGGGATGCACAGGGTCTTCTCCCCAGTGCAGACCCCGCCGCTTGTGAGAAAGGGGGGCACCCAGGACTTCCCAGAAGGACCTCGGGTCAGCTGCACCGCAAGTCCTGCACTCCCGCCTCCCACAGACCGCCCCACACGCCCACGACGGCACTCTGCCTCAGCGCCCGACAGCTTTCTAAGTGTAGCTGAGGGCGGCGAGCACTGGGCCAGACGGAGCAACTGTCAGGGTCCAGTTTCACATTTTGCTAGCGTGACCTTTGGGGCCACACTCCGTGCTAAGTAATCTACAGATTTACAGAAAACATCTGTCATTTATTAAAATTGCAAGAGCACCAACACGAAGACAGACTTTTCTCCCTGGTGCCTATGTTCCTTTCACCTGGTGTATGTTTGGGTTCCATCCCGAGAACTAGAGAGCCCTCACTGTACCAAGGAAGGCCCGGAAGTTCTAGAGTAGTACACGTGATCATGAAGTGCGCCGGGCAACGGCCAGGCAACAATGATCTTAACCACTATACAGCCTGACGCCACTTTCATAATGAAAAATACCTTTCATGGGGTGCTGGGGTGGCTCAGTCGGTTAAGCATCTGACTCGGGTTTGAGCATGGGTCGTGATCTCAGGGTTTTGAGACTGAGCCCCTCACTGGGCTTGGCACCCAGCACGCAGTCTGCTTGGGATTCCCTCTCCTTCTCCCCGCTGCCCCTCTCACTTGTGTGTGTGCTCTCTCTCTGAAAATGAGTAATAATAAAAAGTTAAAAAAAAAAAAATACCTTTCTTTCACATGAGTTTTAAGTAGCAGATCCAGTCTGTTTTGCCTCTTCCTGAAATGAAGTTCTCTCAAATTATTTGCTTCTAACATGCTTCCTTTGGTAGCAGACATGGCAGAGAGGAGTGAGGCTGCCTGCCTACCTGGGCCGCTGTGCACACCGTGCTCCCGTGTGCATACACACACCCGCCTGCGGAGGGGAGCGGCGGGCAGCCCTGCAGCGGGAAAATCAACTCCGCTCTGTGGCTCCTGCCTTCCCCACCTCTGCTGCCCTGGCCGACGATACACCAGAACCCGCCCTCGACCTTGTCAACATGGGCTCCACGTCTGCTCCCACAGGCCCCACGCGCCCCCTGCACACCACATGTGCCGTGTGACTCAGCACCGTACCCCGAGGCAGCCGCTGGGTACCTGCATCACAGACAGCCCTAGACTGGAGGCCAGAGTGACACCCACGTCAGAGGACACCTGCCAGAGACAAGCACGCGGGGTTTTTAAAAGGGCGGCCCACTGGGATACAGTTCTTTGTCCTTCCTAAGGAGATCATTGTACATCTGATCATATGTAGTTTTGAAATCATAAACATTTGGCTTGTCGGGTGCTGGCCCTGGGAGCTTCACGTGCGTTCCTGTTCCGAAGGACCGGACACTGAATCCCCGTTTGCTGAAAGACACAAAGAGAGAAAAAAATCACAGTTGGATTAAGACACAAAATTCTAAAGCCAAGGAATATGGAACGGAAAACAGACAAAATGAGTAACTGCTGATACTACAGACATGTTTTTACATTCTAAACTTTCAGCATTTTATTCACAAATTCTAAAAAATCCTATAGCAGCCTAAGGGCGCCTGCGTGCTCAGTCGCTGGGCATCTGCCTTCAGCTCCGGTCATGATCCCAGTGTCCTGGGATGGGGAACACTGCTTCTCCCTCTCCCGCTTCCCTGCTTGTGTCCCCTCTCTCACTGTCTCTCTCTCTCTCTGCCAAATAAATAAATAAATCTTAAAAAAAAAAAAAAAAAAATCCTATAGCACACTGGGGCATCCGAGTGGTCGCGTGGTCGAGCGTCTGACTCTTGGTGTTGGCTCAGGTCATGTCCTGGGGTCGTGGGACCCGGGCCTGCGTCGGGATCTGCGCTCAGCAGGGAGCTGGCGTGAGAGCCTCTCTCCCTCGGCGCCAGCCCCCACTCACATGCACGCAGGGCCCTCTAAGAAATAAAGTCTTTAAAAAAATTCTACGGCATATCACACCAAACTGGATGAAACCGATCGAGACGGAAGACGAACGGTTGCCGGCGCGGCTACAGGGTGGCCGTGAGCACCACAGCTGCTCACCGCATCCCCCCAGACCCTCGCTGGCCGTCGGAGGCCCCACGGACGCGCGGAGTTAGGGAAGAGCTCCTCCGGAGCGTAGCCCACCGCCGCCCGGACCGCCGGGCAGGGTTCAGGCTCCCAGAACCCTCTCGTGTGTGACTCCTACGACTCTCCCACAGACTTGACCACACGCGCCACACAGGGAGCGCCACGTGTCGGGCCCCCGACATCCTGTGGGCCGGGGCGTGCCAGGAATCCAGAACTGAGGGCCCAGGGGTGTCAGGCCCACGGGCGCATCCCCGCAGTCCCTTACATTGTCACATCGGCCACGAGGCTCAAGAACAAACAGCTCCCAAGCTGTGCCGACTCCGGTAACCTAGAATCCAAGGGAAGGGACCGAGTGCGTCTCCTGACAGGCCCGGGAGAGGGTCATGAAGCGCAGCCCGTGAGTGACAACCTGCGTCGTAACAAACGTCACCTGAAAGCAGACCTCCCAGGTGTCGCCACTGATAACCCCTCGGGTCGGCTGCGGTCCCGTGCAATCGTCCGTCTGGCACAGAACCTGCCAGCTTCCAAACTCAGCAGAACTCGTAAGTGTTAGAAGTGTGTGAAGAAAACCAGCTTTCTCATCGCAGCTCCCTACGCGGAGACCATGTAACGTCCACAACTGAAGGAGCTTCCAGGCGACAGGACATGCGGCGAACACGCGTCTTTCCATCGGTGCATCCAGCGTTCTCCCAGGCCCGCCTGGCTCCACGATCCCCGGAGACAACGGTCTCAAGCTTTCCTAGGTCTTCCTGCAGCTCCTACTTGACTGTGTCCGGAAATACTTCGGTTTTCACACCGGAGAGGCCAGGGACACTGCTAAAGCCCCACAATGAACGGGACAGTCCTCCAACCCAAAGCGTCCTCAGGGCCAAGGCGGAGAACACCCTGACCTAGAAAATGAAATGAGTAAACCCCACAGAGGGGCAAAGGTCTGAGCATAAAAGTCACAGGGAAGGAAAGAGCTTAATCTCACTCATCCTGAGAGAAACACATCGCGTAAAGGTTGAAGCCTGCTTCTGGGTTACACGGTCCCGCTGCCTTGTCAGGGTGAGGACGTGGTCCCTTCTGCTCACTGCCGTGTCCCCAGCAGGCACATAATAAGTAGCTGGCAAAGCGCAAGTGAGTAACAATGTTACACGCAGGAAAACCTCACTCAGACGGTGCCGCTGGACAGGACCTGCGAACGTCTGGAGAAGGTGCCAACATCCAGCAAGCAGACGCCGCTGTCCCCTCTGCAAACGGCCCCGCACCACACTCACTGCAGCCCCGAACGGACCCAAAGACAACGAGAGCCACCCTGTGTGTCCCACCACCCAGCGGGGTCCTATTGCCAACGAGAAGGTGGTGAGGGGTGCCACACACACCAAAAAGCTCCTGCGATTATTCACAGAGAAAGCGAAGAGCGGAAACGCATCCTGCTCCAGCAGCACAGGGGCCCAGGAGAGGCTGTGTCCCCGCAGAAGGGGGGCCCTCCGCACCTGGCACGCGCTGAGTACCGAGCCGGCACACCCTGCAACGGTGAGATTTAGAGGCATTCTTGTCAAGTTTCGTTTAAAAACCTCACCCGAGTCCTCTGAGGTTGGTAAGAGCTGAGTCACGTGCCTGTGTCCCTGGAAGTATGAGATGCGGAAGCCGACCCCCCAGAGTGTCACCTGGGACCAAGAACAGAGCCTAACAGCAGACTCCTGATAAGCACACCAGGCCCCACGCACACAACTGTTAAAACAACCCTCAAAAAGAAAAAAACCCAACAACCCTCAAGACGACCAACATTTCCAATACCTGATCACACGGCACCTGTGCCGCGACCGCAGGGTGACGGGGCCCAGCCACAGGGCACAAGTCGACGCGTGTGCACCGAACAGGTGCACGCAGACCACCTTCACTCCAAGTCCGAACCTGCTTCCTGACCAGACGATGACACTAAAATACATACTTTCTCCCAAGCACCAACAAGCCCATGACGAAGGCCACCTCAACAGCCCCCAAGGTCAGTCGGCAGGGCCCTCGCTTCTGCACAGGTCCCAACCCCCTAAGACAGTCCCAGAGGAGCAGGCTGTGGCCTCGAGCACCATGGAGAACACGAAGTGGTGAGCCGCCATGTCACCACGCTGCTAAGAACGGCCCGGAACAAGCAGACTGCGTTTCCAGCTCCAAGCCGCTCTCCCCAGAGTGTCCCAAAGCCGCCCTCCCACTGCGCCAGCAGCTTACTGGCTGCTGAAATGTGAAAACCACACATCACTGAGGGGAGAAGAGGAATTACTCCTGAGACTAACTACGGGCAGCATAACCCTCCTTGAAGCTTGCCAACCCTCAAGTCTCCTTTGAGTTTTCTGTGTGTCTCATGGAAAAGCAAGGCGCCCAGAAGTGGCACAAGTGTCCTGGACCCTGGTAAGCCAACACCACCGACCACTTCCCTTGTGTCCAGGAGTGGGTTTATCTCGAGGGCACCTGGCCATTCACACACCCAACACCTGTATGTCAAGGCACAGCCTCTCCAGCAGGTGGGGGAAAGGAGGGATGTGCACTATGAAACCGCAGAGCCCACAGAAATAAGACCCCAAGGACAGGACTCAAGCTTCAAAACCTAAAAACCACCACCACTGTCACTGGTGGCAGGCTTGCCATTCCATTTTGATTCAACAATGTTTCCTGGGGCTTACTGCGTGCTGGGCATACAATAAGATCAAAACAGATCCAATGCCCTCTCCTTTGACATTTGGGGGCTGGTGGGCAGGGGGGCACAACAAAGTAGGGAAAACACCCAGTACACAGGACAGTGAGAAGACAGCGATGGATAAAGCCACGGGGCAGGAGCAGAGCCCGCTCACGGGGAAGCGGGAAACGGGACAGAGCACCTCAGAGCCTTTCACAACACACACCCCATGATGCAGAGACCCTGGACAGGGCCCCGAAGTGTTTCAGGCCGGGGTGCGGGAGATAGGCCACCTGAAAGCTACCCACAGGGCTCCCGGGAGGCTCCAGATGGGAGAGCCCCTGGTGCAGGGACTCACATCCCCCCTCCCGCTGGGGCAGCCCGAGACTGAATGGCTGGGGTGATGGCACCTGGCAGGCCCACCTCTCCCTTCTACGCATCCTCTGTCACAGTAGGGTCTGAGGCTTGCACAGCTGTCCAGATGGAAGATTCTCCACTTTTAGTCTGTCCACAACCGTAAAAGCAGATCGTCCCAAAGATAACCCAGCCCAACATTCCACCTGGCCTAACCAGGCTTCCGAGGGGGTGACTGCCAGAGCTGCAAAGGGACAGGTGGGACTCGGAATGAAGGTAGCCTCCCCTCCACCATCACAAACAGTCCGGGGGTCTGTTGTCACTGCTCTCCCCAACTTTCTGAGATGGCAGTCAAGTGTATTTAAAAATAAAAATGAAGTGCAGTTTGTTCTTCCCCCAGCAGAATGTTCCCAAGTGGCAAAAAGGCTCATTAGCGACAGAAGTGCTGTTTCTTCGAAGCTGACGCAGCGGGCGGAGCAGCCCAGCTTGCGCTGTGTGACAACATGTAGCGTGACAACCATCCTACATAAAGAAGCGACGCTAAAAAAAACCCATTCCCGACAACCTAGAGGCTCAACGTCTTTACAAATGCCAACAGATCTATCATAAAGAACCTATCACAGAAAATGTCAAATTTTGGGAAAGAGAATTGTTTCTTTCCATTGCTATCCCCATGGCTAACAGTAAAATGATGATGTTCAAACGAACCCCGAAAAGGACCATAAGCAAACACCAAATTAACAGCATGGGCTACGCCATGTTTTTTATTTTCCACAGTGAGATTATTAATCAATTTCAAGCGTTTCTTTGGCCAAGACTGGAATCCTAGAGCCACGGCCAACCTTCAGTAAGCACACTCTGACTCTAAGTAGGGCACAAGGCGCTCACAGTCCCAGGGCACCTTCCCTACAGGCACATCACTCACTGCTATCAGCCGACGTCTAGCCCGTGATGACCTCATACCTACGGACCAATCGACTGCTCGCAAGCCCGCAAGCCCGCAAACCCGGGTGCCTGCCTGCAGCTGCACGGCCAGGCACCGGCAAGATGAGCGCCCCTGAAGCGAGCGCGCTCCGGCAAAACCTAGGTCATCGCCTGCTAAATGTGCGCTATAAACACGTCTCAGCAAACATTTCCCAGGAGTCACACCTCATTATCCTCCACAAGGTCAACAACAGAACCGAGCAGCTAGGCATGAGATCCCGGTGTCCCGCTGTGACAAGTGCACCTTACATTTAGTCCCCCCGTCGGCACCGCAGCTTAGATGTCCCTCACTCCCCGGATGCTTTTCCTCAACCTTGGCTTTTTGCTGGCCACCCTGCCCTGCTGGTTGCTGTCAGCCTATCCGGGGTCCCCCACCCACCCACCCAGTGACAGCAGAGCAGGCCCTCGAGATCTGGCACTTTGGATGGTCCAGTGACAACCAACCGCGAGCGTCCTGCTTTCCTGCTCTAACCCTTGTGGCCCAGAGCAAGGATGTGTCACTAGCACGGGTGAAGCTGCTGAGCTGTCTTCCCTGCTCCGGGTTCCACGCGTTCTCGTCTGTAAAAGATTGGAGTCGCAGGAAAGAACGTTTTAGCTGTGGGAGCTGTTGCCCCACTTGGTCTACCCAGTTCTGAATCCATGTTCGCACGAAAACCACCTTTTCTCCAACCATCCTCCTCACTTTAGCTCTGCCTCCTGAAGAAAAAAAAAAACAATGCAGTCCCTTAAAGCCTAGGAAGGCAAATGTGTTCCTCTGTAGACACCTTTTCTGCATTCCATGCCTTTCTTAAAAAGTCATGATTTCTAATCCTTTCACCTTCCTAAACAGTTCCCAGTTTATTTTTTTCAAGGGTACCCAGAACCAAAATACCAGAAGAGGTAGGCAGAGAGGCTGCAGAGCACAGCTGACTACCCCTCCCTGGTAAAGGCAAGAGATTTCTGGAAGTGGGTCCAAGATCACAGAGTGAGTTTCGCACCATGAATGGGGGTGCTCCTGCGACACAACCACAGGCTGCCCCAGACTTGGTCCCATCTGGGAGAGGACGTGCAATTTTGCCCCAGTTCCAGTGTGGCAGGGAGCCCACATGTTCTGGTGATGATCTGAGAGCCCCACTCCAAACTGGGGAACCACGGGACCTTAGCGGACTCTGCTGCCTCCCCTCACCCTGGACCCTTCTTCAGCCCATGCTTTATCCATCTGGAGTCTCAGTGCAGTTACTCATCATAATCAGAGTCCTTTATGTCCAAATCCTTACTGTCCCTCATGAGCGAGGGCTTCCTGCTCTGGGCACTGCCTCTTCACGTGTGTTAAATGCAGACATCTAAGGACTGCAAAGATGAAATCAATGGCATTAAGAAAGCACCTGGCATGGGGTGCCTGGGTGGCTCAGCTGTTAAGTGTCTGCCTTCGGCTCAGGTCATGATCCCAGGGTCCTGCGATCGAGCCCCCCATCAGGCTCCCTGCTTGGCAGGGAGTCTGCTTCTCCCTCTCCCACTCCCCCTGCTTGTGTTCCCTCTCTCTCTGTCAAATAAATAAAATCTCAAAAAAAAAAAAAAAGAAAGAAAGAAAAGAAAGCACCTGGCAGAGAGAGCTCAAGAGACTGACTCTCAACCTAGTTTTTCGTTTGCAGCCTCTCTGCTCCTGCTCCCCCAATCACACTGCCTTAGGACTGAAAACAGACCCGAGAACTCAGTTCAGCAGTTTGCAGAAGTCTGCCTTACAAAATTTGTTTTGAATGGCTAGACTAAGAGGACTTCCAAGTATCAACATGCCCCTTAACATCTAGATTGTTCTGAACAAAAAAAATAATCAGCTCCAAAGGGAAATCTCGGTCTACAGCGTACAAAGATCAGAAAGAGGTGTCTGTGGAAAACGCTCCCGCAGACCCTAGAGCTCCCACAGCTGGTGCTTGAAACAAGGCAGTCTCAAACGATCAAAAATAATCACCCCAAGGGGCGCCTGGGTGGCTCAGTGGGTTAAAGCCTCTACCTTCGGCTCGGGTCATGATCTCAGGGTCCTGGGATTGAGTCCCGCGTGGGGCTCTCTGCTCCGCAGGGAACCTGCTTCTCCCTCTCTCTGCCTGCCTCTCTGCCTACTTGTGATCTCTGTCAAATAAATAAATAAAATCTTAAAAAAATAATAATAATAATCACCCCAGGGAACACTGATATACATGAGAAATGTGTGTGTGTGTGTGTGTGTGTGTGTGTATACACGATATATTGTGATGTATGATGTAAGTGCCAACATTTATTACCACTTGTATTTGACTTGTCAGAAAACAGTCAGAGACGATTTGCAATGGGGCCATAACACATAAAGTAAAATAGGGTCTCAATAGTAAAACTAGCCCCTGTGCGGGTTCACTTAACTGCGCTCCTTCCAGTATTTATTTCAGAAGATTTCCTGTGTCTCACAAACACCTTCTGTAGGGCCCTGACGTTCATAAGGTCTCGGGAGGTTCCTCTGTAGGCACCTTTAAAAACCACCATATCAAGTTCTTAGAAATGCGTTTAAACGCTGTAAAATCCAAATAAAAATAAAGCCATAAATAATTGTGAAAAGTGAAAGACATGGGAAGTCGTTCCATCTTAATAGCAATTTCAAAACTAAAGGAAGGCGAGATCCTCTTTTGCCCTAACAGCATGAAAAAATGAAAATAACGCCCAGATCGAGAAAACAGGAGTTCTATAAATAGGTTCTTTTCTAAAAGGTACTCTGGCAAAATATATGAAAACATGAAATATGCCTACTTTTTGAGTCAGCTATTCTACCCCTAGGAATTCATTCAAAGAAACAATCAGAAAACTGTTGCAAATGTATTTATATGGCACAAGGATGTTGACATTTTAAGAATGAAAGATAAAAAGCAGCCAAAATGTCTACTAACCCAGGGTTGGCTACAAAATTAATTGCTCCACAGAATTCCTCTGGATTACTGTGTCCTTATTTTGTAACCACTGCCATTACTCAATATGAATAAGTGTATTCAAATTCAATACAACAAAATAACCACCAAAATCTAACATTATGTGGAGAGAAATTACAAAACATTTTACTCTCCCTTCAGTGTATGTACGTACACACAGGACACACCCAGAAGGTGCCGCACAGATCCTGTGAAGATCTTCAATGTATTCTGTTGGCAAAGAGATCTTCTTCTAAGTAACACTAGTTTCTAACAAATGAAAACATCCCCCAAATATAGGTATTTTAGCAATTAAAGATTCAGGTCTAAGTCACATCACATTCATGATGTCAATAATATAGATTATCCTGGGGCGCCTGGGTGGCTCAATGGGTCAAAGCCCCTGCCTTCAGCTAAGGTCATGATCCCAGGGTCCTGGGATCCAGCCCCGCATGGGGCTCTCTGCTCAGCGGGGAGCCTGCTCCCCCCTCTCTCTGCCTGCCTGTCTACTTGTGATCTCTGTCAAATAAACAAAATCTTTCAAAAATAAAAAAAGATAATAATAATACAGATTACCCTAAACTTACCTTCATCTGGAGTCTCTTTTTGAAGCAAATCTGAAACACAGTAAAATGGGTACAAGCACACCCAAGAATTCTGACTTGGCGATTACTGGAGGGTTCTTCTGCACCCCCATTTCCACAGGAGACCCATTGCTGTGCCGGCGACCACCGCTCTGAACTACACAAGGACCTATCGTCCTGCAGGGATCGTCTTGGGCAAGCTCTGGAACTGGTTTCATGACAAAACTGCTACAGGTAGTTTAAAAAGAAAAAAACAACCATTTCCCTTTCGTAGAGTTCACCTGAAATGTGTCAGGCAGACACTAAGAGCTTACACTAAAGTCCGCCAGCCAGAATCAGCACAGCGAGGCGGTCTCCAATCCCCTCTCCTGACTGAGGACATTAAATTTCATTTTCCTTGAGTAAGTTTCCAGGAGTGTTAACCTTACGTTCTTTCCCTTAAATTTACTGAACTTTAAATGCCTGTAAACTTTCTAGCTTTAAAACAAGTTTGCAATTGTAAAGGTTTCTGTTTAAAAACCACCTTCACGATGAATTGTTAGGTTCCAAACGTCCCATTCTGACGAAAAACGACAGTGAACACGGTAGGCAGTGTGGGACAGGTTAGGAAAGATGACACTCCTAATTAGCAGACCTGAACTCTGACACGGTTAAAAAAAAAGAAAGAAAGAAAGAAAAAAAGAGAGAGAGAGACAGACAGACAGAGGAGAGAACGTGCAGAAAATTCTAAGTTCTCCAGGTTACTGAGGAAGGTGGTCACGGAGAGGCGGCGGCGCTGCGGTCCTCTGAGCCGGGGGCACTCCGAGAAGAGGGTTTCCGCACACCAGACTCCACCCGCAAGTGGTCAGTGTCACGGCCCGCGGGGCCTCGTGACGGAAACACGCTTTATTACACACACGACGCCAGCATCGCGGACACGCACCCCAGAAACGCAAAGCCGAACCCCCGTGTGGCCCGGAAACGCGCGGCTGGAGGCTTTGGGCGCGGAGAGCATGTTTTGCCCCAGACTCAAACGCAGATACAACTCCATGGCGTTAGCAAAGCGGGCCGTGCCCGTGTTCGGGGTTTCGGTTTTTCCCGGCTATGCCGCCTCGTGCAGGGTTTCCGGCGGGGCCCGCGAGCGGCCACGCGGCCCGCACCCCGTCGCGGGACGCGACCATCTCGCAGACGCGAACCCGGGGCCGGCACTCACGGGCGGACACCCTACAGAAGAGCCGCCACCTCCAGAGGCACAGACGCGCGAGCACATCGAATTCCAACGCACCGGCCCCTCGGCTTCACCGGGAACCGGGAGCTTGAAGCGCCCGGGAGCCTCCGGGCTCAGAACCCGAAACCTCGCGCGGCCGACCGAGCCTTGGGCGCTCCTCGCTGCGCTCGGCCCCGGGGCTGACGAGCCTGGCGCGGCCGACCCGGCGTCCGGCCTAAGGGAGCGGGGAGCCGCCCAGCACGGGCCGGGCAGGACGCGGGGACGCAGGGACGGCCGGCGGGCCGGCGTCCGACGGGGCGCGCTAGGCCAGGGCGGAGGCCCCAACTACCTGAGGATGTTGTGCGCCTCCATGCTCCGGTTCTGGTTGCTCGAGCACACCACCGCCACCCGCAGCGGCGACGACGGCATAGCGGCGGCCGCAACGACCGCGACGCAACCGCTCCGGGACGCCCACCCAGCCGCGGCGCTTCCGCGCGAGCAATATGGCGGCCGCGGCGCCCGGAAGTCATGACGCCAAGGCGGCGGCGCCGGCGACGTAGCGCGTCAGGACGCGGGCGCGGACGTGTGCGCGGCGTCCCGGCGGCCCACACGCGCCGGCCCACACGCGCCCGGCCCACAGCGCCCCGTCGCGAGGGCAGGGAGGCTGCGCCGGCGGGCGCCGAGCCCACAGCGAGCTCGCCGCTGTTCCCGGAGTGCCCGGCAGAAGCCCGAGCTCCTCACAGGGACCGCCCTCGGCCCGGAGCCCGGCGCTGGCGTGCTACGTCACAAAACCCGGCCGCCGTCGCCAGGAATGACGTCACGCCGCGCCGTCGCCCATGACGCGTCCGACGTGCGGCCGTCATCGACGGGAGTGACGCGCGCGCGGCGCCGGCCGGTCGGCCTCCAGAGTCGCTGGAGCGCCGCTTCTGCGCGGCGTCTGGCGGCGGGGTCGCGCTCCCGCGGCCCGGGCCCCCACTCCGCCCTCGGCGTACAGTGGTCTCACTCTCAGCGGGTCCCCGCGAGGCCCCTCCTCTCTGCCCCGGCGCTTAGCGGCCTCGCGTGCCCGGGCTCGCGCAAGCGTCCGCACGTCGCTCTCGGAGTCCCGCCGGGTGGTGTTCAGGCCGAGTTTGGAACCCTTCGGGGAGGGGAGTCGTAGGGTCGGGGTAGGACCGGCTTCGGTGCCCCGCCGCGCTCCACCGCGTGGATCCGGCCGGAGGGTGGGCCGTGCTGGCTTCCAGGGGCGCGCGGCCGGGGCCCGGAGAGGACGGCGCCGTGGAAAAGCGCGCTGCGCGTTGGCTTGCAGACCCCACTGGAGTGGAAGAAGGCGGGGGCGGGGGGGGCTGCTCGGCGCTGCGGACGCGCGGGCGGCCGCCCTGTGGACGCCGGCCTGCGGGCTGGGCGTGAGGAGAAGCTCCCTCGCCGAGGCTGACGTTTCCCGGCATTGCCATTGTCTTCGGGGAGGGAAGCGCGGAGAAGGCCCTCCATTTTTCTATTTTTTATTTTTTTAGATTTGAGTAATCTCTACACTCACCGTGGGGCTGGCACTCACGACCCCCGGGAACCGGCGTCCCATGCTCCTCTGAGCCAGCCGGGCGCCCCGAGGCTGTCAGGGTCCTGTCCTGCAGAACTGCTGGACGTAGTTGCTGCGGGGCGGGGGGAGGACAGTGCAGGACTGCAACGAGCATTTACTGGGACGGCCCTGGGGGTTCGAGGGTAAATCGGGAGGGATGAGGACGCTCTCCCTGCCTGCTCTCTGTTTGAGGATATGCAGAGCATAAGAAGAAAAAAGACCCACCAAAATGTTACCGTGGGGTGGCAGGTATTTTGGGCTGGTGGGATTAAGGGTGCTTTGAATGTTTCTAAAGTTTTTTTTTTTTTTTTTCCTAAATTTCTTCACTTAGTATTTTATGAGGAACATGTATTTTTTTTAAGATTTATTTATTTATTTGACAGAGAGAGATCACAAGTAGGCAGAGAGAGAGGGAAGCAGGCTCCCCGCTGAGCAGAGAGCCCGATGCGGGGCTCGATCCCAGGACCCTGAGACCATGACCTGAGCCAAGGCAGAGGCTTCACCCACTGAACCACCCAGACGCCCCAAGGAACATGAATTTTTTTTTAAATTTTTATTTTATTTATTTAAGACAGAAGGAGCCTGAGCAGGTGGAGAGGCAGGAGAGGGAGAAGCAGGCTCTCTGCTGAGCAGGGAGACGGATGCAGGGCCCAATCCTAGGACCCCGAGATGACCTGAGCCAAAGGCCAACACTTAGCTGACTGAGCCCCCCAGGTGCCCTCAAACATATATTTTCTTTTACATCCACAGCAAATACTAGAACTGTTCATATTTTAGAAACAAAACGCCTCCATGGCTTCCCCAGTGTGCTGAGAACATACTAATCTGAACTCAGAGACCTTGTGGTCTGAAGTACCAAGCTCTCAGGGGTGCCTGGGTGGCTCAGTGGGTTAAGTGTCTGCCTTCGGCTCAGGTCATGATCTCAGGGTCCTGGGATGGAGACCCACGTCCCCTTCTCTGCTCAGTGGGGAGCCTGCATCCCCCACCTCTCTGCGTACTTGTGATCTCTCAGTCAAATAAATAAATTCTTAAAAAATAAAACAAATATTGAAGTACCAAGCTCTCTCTTTTTTATTTTATTTATTTATTTGACAGGGAGACAGATCACAAGTAGGCAGAGAGACAGAGAGGGGGAAGCAGGCTCTCCACTGAGCAGAGAGCCTGATGTGGGGCTCGATCCCAGGACCCCGAGACCATAACATGAGCCAAAGGCAGAACCTTAACCCACTGAGCCACCCAGGTGCCCCAAAGTCTTTTTTTTTTTTTTTTTAAGATTTTATTTATTTGAGAGAGCAAGGGGGAGAGGGAGAACCAGGCTCCCTGCTTGAATAAAGGCCCACACATCACAGTGTTCTGGCTGAGCAGAAAGCCGGACGCAGGGCTCAATCCCAGGATCCTGGGGTCATGACCTGAGTCAAAGGCAGACACTTAACTAACTGGGCTACCCAGGTGCCCCTCATCGGTGTCTTGAAGGACAAAAGTTCTTAAGCTTGATAAACTACGTTAATTTGTTCTTTTATAATTTGTGCCGAAAAAGCAGAATGAAGAATCCGCTGGGTGAAAATGGCGGTAGATTAGACATTATGGAAGAGGAAGTTAGCGAGATTGAAGGTGTATGAAGACAAACTGCAAATGGAACAGAAGGGATGAAAACAGGCAGCATCAGTGAGCGGCGCGTCAGTGCCAAGCAGCTGGTGCATGTGCTGTTAGGCCGAAAGAGCAGGTGGGCAGCCTGGCTGGTTGTTAGAGGTCCTTCTTCTGGCCCTGCTTAAACTCTAGGAGTTTTCCCTCTAAGCCTTTTTGGTGGTTCTTTTCTTGGCCTCGTGATTCACACACATGCTAGTCAGTGCTGAGCTATATACATCCACGTGTCCTTGTTGTTCTTCAGCATTTTGCCTCGTGAACGCGACACCTTGGCCTCCTGGCCTCTCAGACCATGCACTCAATGCAGGGAGACCACGGGGCTCTGCCCGAGTTCTCCCTCGTTGCTGCACATCCTGAGAACCAGATGGGGAGCTGGAGGAGTCCTAGAATTCAACACTGTTGTTCCTTTCAGGGTCTCAGGACTTCAGTGTTTAGGACTGTTCTACATATTTTGTGTTTTTAGTTTTCAGGTGGAAAATAATTCTGGTTCCTGTTACTTGATCTTCACTGGAATCAGAAGTCTCATTAAGTCCCCCCCCCTTCTGAATTTTATTTGAGCGAGAGAGACAGAAGGGGCAGAGGCAGAGTGAGAATCCCAAGCCAACCCTACGCTGAGTGCAGAACCCGCCACAGGGCTCAACCCCATGACCCCAAGTTCACGACCTGAGCTGAAACCAAGCCAGCCACTCAACTGACCCAGCCACCTAGGCGCCTGTCTTTAAATCCATTTTTAAAAGCGTAAAATGTGGGGGCGCCTGGGTGGCTTATTTGTTGAGCGTCTGCCTTCAGCTCAGGTCATGATCCCAGGGTCCTGGGATCGAGTCCCACATCAGCTCCCTGCTCCATGGGAGGCCTGCTTCTCCCTCTGCCTGCTCCCCTGCTTAAGTTCCCTTTCTCACTGACTCTGTGTTAAAAAAAAAAAAAAAGAGTGTAAAATGTGGAAACTCACCCTACAGATACTAAGATATTAAAGTTATAATAATAAAGATAATATAGTGCAATTGTAGGAAAAAACAGACCTACAGAATGCACTGGCCCATAAACAGACCCATGTAAATGTGGGAATGAAGTAAATACGGGGGCGCCATGTACTGGAAAAGAGTGGATTGTTTCCACACACGGGATTGGGGAAATAGGTTCAGTGTATGGCTACAAAACGCTGTATCTCGACTTCACATCATATACAACGTGATCTCTAGATAGATTAAACACAATATAAAAGGTAAAATCGTAGATCCAGTTAAAAATAGGAAAATATGTTTTTCTAATTCGCTAAATAATTTACTAAAAGTAAGCTCTATACCCAACACGGGGCTTGAAGTCATTACCTGAGGTCAAGGGTTGCACACTCTACCCACCGAGCCAGCCAGGCGCCCCAGGAAATTATTTTTCTGTTCTTTGTGTGCAGGGATTGCTGAAGACCGAAAAGACGCCTACAGCGTGGGAGAAAACGTCTCACGTCACCAAAATTAAGGATTTCTTTTCAACAGAAGCTGGAGAGCAGCATGAAACAGATTTTCCCTCAGAGCCCTCAGAAGGAGCCAACCCTGCTGACTTTCGGATTTCAGACTTCTGGCCTCCGGCAGACTGTGCAAATGTCCTGCTGTTTTAGGTCTCCCGGTCTATGGTGACTTGTAGCCTGTAGTCAGCACAGATAAAGAGGAGTTCGGAGTCTCAGAAAGTCCTATCAGATAGGATTGGTTTAGAGTATTTGTGGAACTCTTGAAAATCCAAAGGGAAAATTCAGAGTGATAGAAAAATGTACCAAGAATAGGAATAAGCTGTTCATTCAGGGGAAATCCTACGTGATGGAGAGAAGTGACAAAATGTTAGTGCAATCTGCAGCATGGATTAATCTCAGATGGGATGTTAAGTAAAGACAATAAAAATCTGCAGCCCAACTTTGGGGTATATTTTTTTATTTTTTTATTTTTATTTATTTATTTTTTAATTTTTATTTATTTGACAGACAGATCTCAAGTAGGCAGAGAGGCAGGCAGAGAGAGAGGAGGAAGCAGGCAGGCTCCCTGCTGAGCAGAGAGCCCGACGTGGGGCTCGATCCCAGGACCCTGGGATCATGACCTGAGCCGAAGGCAGAGGCTTTAACCACTGAGCCACCCAGGCGCCCCTGGGGTATATTTTTTTAAAAAGGCACACACGTATCTGAGGGCACATCTGAGTGGTTGCTAATGAGGGAAGAAAGGAATTGGCATGAACGAATCTGTGGGGCTAGAATCCAAACAGCAGGATGGAGACACCAGAGGACAAGGACAAGGAAGTCCAGATAGAAGTGGATGAGGAAAGAGGCAGATCCCAGATACTGTAAGGCCACGTGTTTAATGATGTAGGAAAAGGGATGTCTGGGTGGCTCAGTTAAGCGTCTGCCTTCAGCTTAGGTCATGATCTCAGGATCCTAGCTAAGATCAAGTCCTGCACTGGGCTCCCTGCTCAGTAGGGAGTTTGCTTCTCCCTCTCTCTGCCCCTTCCCACAGCTCATGCTCGCTCTCCTCTCTCTCTCTCAAATAAAATCTTTTTGTATTTCTTTAAAGATTTTATTTATTTGACACAGAGAGAGAGAGATCACAAGTAGGCAGAGAGGCAGGCAGAGAGAGAGGGAGAAGGCTGAGCTGAGAGCCCGATGTGGGGCTCGATCCCAGGACCCCGGGATCATGACCTGAACCAAAGGCAGAGGCTTAACCCACTGAGCCACCCAGGCATCCTCAAATAAATAAACTCTTTTTAAGAAATGTTGTAGGAAAGACATTACGGTTTGAAGCCAATGGCCAATAAGGAATTCTTGAGACGTCTTTGGTGCAAAAAGATGGTTTTATTAAAACACAGGGACAGGACCTGTGGGCAGAAAGAGCTGCACTGGGGTCATGAGGAGTGGCCCATTGTATACTTTCAAGTTGGGAGGGGGTTAGGATAGCCTAAGTCTCTAAAGAATTAGGAAGCAAGGTTTCCAGGACCTTGAGGAGCTAGCTGTAGTTGGGAAAGGTCATTTATTACCGCCTAATAAAACCTGAGTCCTGGGGCACCTGAGTGACTCAGTGGGTTAAGCCTCAGCCTTAGGTTCAGGTCATGATCCCAGGGTCCTGGGATCAAGTCCTGCATCAGGCTCTCTGCTCAGCAAGGAGGCTGCTTCCCGCCCCCCACCCACCTGCCTCTCTGCCTACTTGTGATCTAAGCCTGTCAAATAAATAAACAAAATCTTTAAAAATAAATAAATGAAACCCGAGTCCTGACACCCTTCAAATGTCTATCAGTGGGTCACATGTTTGGGAGATGATTGCCAACATGTATCTTGGGGGGGACCGTGGTTAGAGATGAAGTTTCCAAAGGAATTTCTGTATGTTAAAGTAGACTTACAGGATCCTGGGGGTCGGACTAGGATTGTCTTTTGCCCTTAGCAAAGTGCCAACATCGAGGCAGTTGAGTCCCTAGAGGAAGGTCACTCTGCCTGTTTCAAGGACTTGTCAACGGGCTGTAGGTAGTAGGAAATTCAATAATTTTTCTTCTGCCTTTTTTCCCCACATCATTTAACAGTGCTAACGGAGTTGGGAGGTCAGGGAAGCTATCTTGGCTCATCCACTCCTCACCTAAGAGCCTGGGGAAATCCATCTCTTTTATACGTGACCAAAAGAACAGAGTAGCAGTTGAACCCCACACAGACTTACGGTGAGAAAAGCATAGTAACATCCCGACAGATAAGAGTCCTGGCAGAAAGCCATGCCCAGAAGCAGAAAAAAATTATAACCGCCCATGTTATCAAAGCCAAACAGGAAACGGCAGCAGTTAAGAAAGAAATGGATGCAGCACGGGTGTGGCCCAGGTGGGAGGCTCAGAGTGTCAGGGGCCAAACACCTGTCCCCGAGGCCGGGAGCCATCCGCAGCTCCTGGCTGTCCCTGAACACAGATCCAACAGCCCTGACCTCCAGTCCTGAGCTGAGCTAGGAAACGCCCGCTCCACAACGTGCTCCTCAGCCTGCTCTCCTCCCCCAGCCCACTCGAGCTGAGCAGCTTCTGAGCGCGGGGGGCTTCCCAAGGGGCCGCACTAGGGGCTCCTAGGATGCCTCAGGAGGCCTAAGTGGCCTTCGAGCACGGGAGGACCTGTGCCCACCCTCAGGGACCAGGGGAGCAGGCCGTTGCCGCATGCCATGGGGAGGAATCTAGGGGGCCAGTCAGTACCCTCCTGTCACTGCTGGGGCCCCAGGAGCTGGTCACATGGGGCCTGCAGCACGATCCTTTCTGTGGGCAGGGCGAGGAGTACTGGCTGTGGGGGAGCTTTGGGGCGTGAGCTGGAAATCGCTCTGTGTTGTACACAGAAGCCATCACAATGGGAATCCCACAGATGGGCCGTGTGTCTAGATTTTGCATGGGGTTAGGCTGGGGATGTAGCTTGGGCGGGGGGGGGGATCTCAGCCCAGAGGAGGCATGGACAGTAGTAACGAGGGCCATGACGTTTTCGTCTCTACCCGCCTGATCTCCAGTAAGCTTCGCCACAAGCCTGTGAATCTGGCTCCATTACTGATACTATTTTACAGATGAGGAAACAGAGGTTTTCAAAGGCCGCATGGCTCTTCGAAGGCTGAGCCGGGCCGACAGCCCCGGAAACCCCTCAGTGTTTCAGATCAGAGCAGTGGCTTCTGTTCCACATCAGAAAATCCTAAGTTGAAGTATCTTCGGGCACCAACGAGAAAGGCGAATTCTCAACCAACAGATGAGGCATCTGGGCCCAGCTGCCCGGCCCAGGGAAGCCATGAAGATGCTCCCGGAGAGGGGCATGTCTGCCCCTAGCCACACAGTCAGAGCCCAGACCACGGTGAGGACAGAAAGAGGGAGAGAAGGGGGCGGGAGTGGGAGGCTCCTCCAGAAGGCGGCATAGGCGGAGAAGATCCACTGGACAGGCGCACAGCCTACTGGTGGGCTCGGCGGGCTAAGCGCCGGGCGTCCCCAGTACCCGAGAGGACTGTGGGCCCCCGGGAGAAGGAGCAGCTCTGGAGGATGAGTGTGAGCTCGAAAGCAGAAGTGCTCAGCCCGGGCACCAGCCCCAGGGCATCTCCCAAGCCCAGCAACCCCCACTCCCTGACTGAACCACGCTGGGGCAGGACTCCTCAGCTCGCCCTCTGCAAACCCAAAGCTGGACTCGAGTCCTTCAAGAAGCTCCTGAGCGGAGCAGGCTGCAAGTCTGTGCGGACCAACCTTGCAGAGCAGCTGACTGGACAGGTGCTGGTATGAGCCCCAGCCCACAAAGGGGCCCCAGACCCGGTGGAGAGCCAGGGGAGGGGAAGAGACGAGAGCAGGCAGGCCTCACAGAACCTCACAGGGGCTCCAGTCCTGGAACCCAGCTGCAGCCAGGAGCTGAGGACGGACACGCCGGCTCCCACTTCTACGCTGGGGAAGACACCCAAGCACATAACGGGCCGGGAGGGGCTGCAGCAGGCAAAGGGCCCCTAGGAAGCCGGAGAGAAGGCTGCTAGAAGCTGAACTCTAGACACGTTGCTGCACCCTGCCCCCTCCAAAGGGATGAGTCACTTCTCAGAGCCTGGCCCGCCCCCAGCTGTTTCCGATTCTCAGGGTCACAGCCAGCTCCAGGATCTCAAGGACAGCCAAGGAGGGGGAGAGTTTTGGGGGGAGTGGGTGATGGTCTAGTGCACGCCCCACACAGGGACTCAGCGTCCCCCTTCTCCGCAGCCCTAGCACTACATGGGGAAGCCCATGCTGGGGAGGGGACCCTCCCGCAGCTGCCTAATTACTGCATGTCACAGCTCAACTGGGCCACCTGTGAGACTGAGCTATTTCTAACTGCAGCGAATGCCATCCCCACACCCCCACCCAACCCAGGAGGCCCAGAAACGATGCTTCCTCAAGGTCTGAGGATGGACAGAACTGCCTGTTCCTCTGCTTGTAACAAGGTGCCTTGGGACTGGGAAAGAGGGGCCCTCCTCTTCCCCCGCCCCGCACTCTTCCTTCCCCTCTCCCCAGTAAGCACACAAGACAGCGTTTTTGGTCTAAAATGATGGACATTTAGACATTGACGACAGGCTCACACCTGACCAGCGCCATGCCAGGGGCAGGCCGAGCAAAGACAGAGAGGTAGGGAGTGGGCACTGTGGGGGAGCCAGCCAGGACCCAGGGTCGCCACTGGCCGCTGGGGTGGGGGTGGGCAGGGGTTAGCCACAGTGACTCCAGAAGTGCCAGGTCTAGGATGGTCACAGTCGGGGACTTGCAGAGAACCGAGTGCGCCTGACCCCTCCTGGTGAGGCCAGGTGCCCGGCTCAGGAAGCAACCTTGGCTCGGGTCTTCCCAGGAAGGGACGAGGCCGGCCTTCAGTGCGGTGGGTACTAGCGTCACCAGCCAGATCCTGGGCTCTTGGCTGCCAGCACGAGTAAGCGGTGGGATGGTGCTGTCCGTCACGCCGTAGTGGAGGCTTGGGATCCAGACCGTAGTGGCAAGTTGTGCCGGGCCAGGCTGGCCTCAATTCTGCTCTCTGGACACACGCTGTCATCTGAGAGGAGCCCTCTCCTCCCAGCCACTTGCCCCGACTCGCCACGGAAAACCCTCATCAGAAGCAGCGCCCACAAAAGAAAGAGAGGCAGCCCTGGAGAACTGCCAGCCTCCCCCAAGGTCAGAGGGCACTGCCCCTGGACATGCCCACCAGGTTCGCAGCGTGTCAGACGCCCAAGGAGGGAAACAGCGCAAGATGCTGCTTACCCACACCTGAGGCTCCTGCAAAGCTTGCAGGGGGGTTTCCCAGGGGGCTCTGGCCGGATAGAACACAAGCCAGCCAGTGCCAGGGCCACAGGCCCCCTCGACAGCACAGGACCAGTGGTTGGCTCCCGCGGTGGCCCCAAGACACTAAGGCACGACGCTAATCTAAGCCCACTGGGGAGAGGTGGGGAGAGGACAGGCTCCAAGGGGCCTCCTCAAGTCGGCAAAGCACACAGTGACCAAGCAATGATGACAGCCTGTTTTTTCCAACTTGGCACAGGCTGCAGGTACAGCGTGATGACCCGGGGATGCCAATGGCTCTTGCTAGAAGGGGCAGTAAGTCCCGGCGGCCCCAGTAAAGGCCTCTGGAAAGCAGGGAGAGCCCTGGTCGAGGCTGGCACCCCCTCGCGGGCCCAAGGGTCAGTCCCGACCTGGAGTGTGGGAGGCGGCTGCCGGGCTAGGAAGGTCGTGCAATGACTCCAAGGCCCTGGCGGGCTGGGGCCCTACCGGTCTCCAGCAGGCCCTGCGTGGACATCCTAAGGAGGGAGCAGGAGCGACGAGTGGGGAGCGGGCGCCAATCTCGGGCAGGCGGAGCGCCGGTGGGCCGCTCGCCTGGTGCTTCAGGGCTGCCTGCGCAGGCCGGGGCGCCCGAAAGCCGGGTGCATGAGGTTCTCGGTGATGTAGGCCACGAGCAGGCAGATGACCACCAGCATGACGCAGATGGAGCCGCCCACCGCCGTCATGGCCACCACGATCTCCCGCATGCCGGCCGGCTCGGCAGCGAACTCCACGCACTCGGCGGGCCCGGCGGGCTCCGGGGCGGCGGCGGGCTCGGCGCGCAGCGGCAGCGGCTGCAGGCACAGGCGGTAGCGCACGCCGTCGTGCACGTCGGGCAGCAGGTAGTCGCGGCAGGACGCGCCCAGCAGCACGCGCTCGCACGGGAAGCGCGTGTAGGCGCCGCGCCACGAGCAGTTGAGCGCGAAGGCGCGCACGCGGCGCGCCTCGGCTGGCGCCAGGCGCCACTGCAGCAGCACCGTGCGGTTGCGCAGGACGCTGGCGCGCAGCGAGCGGCCGGCCGAGGCGTGCGCCGCGCAGCCGGGCGCCTGGCAGCGGAAGCCGCGCGCGGGGCTGCGGAAGCACAGGCGCCCGCCGCCCGCCTCGGGGCCCTCGGGCAGCACCTTGTAGGGGCACCAGGGCGCGTCGGCCGCCGGCTCCCAGCCCGGCGGCGTCGGGACGGCCGCGGCGGAAGGCGGCGGCGCGCAGGCGGCCAGCAGCAGCAGCAGCGGCGGGGCGCGCATCCTGCGGCTGGGCGGCGCGGCGGGGCGCGGGCTCGCGGGCTCACGGGCGCGGCGGAGGGTCACGCGGGCCGCGCCGCCGCAGCCGCCACCGCCGCCGCTCCCCGCGGTCCCCCGGCGCGCCGCCGCCCTCCGCCCTCCGCCGCCGCCGCCCGCTCCGACCCGCCCCCGCGCCCCGTGCGCGCTCGGACCCGGCGTGGCGGCGGGGGCGGGGCCGCCCCGTGCCCCGCCCCCCTTAACCCTCGCCGGCCCGCGGCCCCCGGAGGGCTGCTGGCGGAGGGGAGGGGGCGGCCAGCGCGTTGCGGGGCGCGGGGGAATGTGTGCCGCCGGCGCCCGCGCGCGCGGTCCACGCTGTCTGTCCCTTCCTCTGTCGCCGAGGGGGCGGGTTCCCGCCCCTTCCTCGCCCCCGCCGGGCCTCTCCAGAGACTTTCCGGGGGGCCGGGACCCGGTCGTGGCCCCCCGAGGGCAGCCCCTCGACTGTCCTTGGCCGTCCCTCCCGATTGGGACGGGAGGTAGCGGCCTGCAGCGGCCTGGAGCGCCCTGGATCACAGCAGCCACACCCCCCGCCCGCGGTGGGGACCCAAAGTCAGGGTCGGTCTGCGGAAACCTGCCTGGGCGGCTGAGAAAGGGTCGGCGCCCACGGAGGGGGGGGTGGAGCGCCGGAGAGAGGAGGGTTCCCGCGGTGAAAACTTGAGTCGCTCTTTCCGTCCCAGAGCAGCCTCAGCTCTAACCAGCCCTTGGCTCCTCTCTTCCCTCCACGGATATGGTCCAGGGCCAGCCCTGCCCACACCCCGCGAAGGGGGTCAGGGCTCCACAAAGGGAAGAGTCTCCCACAAGTTCACGTGGTGCACCCACCAGGGAAGGAGGGACACACACCTTGTCTTCAGGACCTGCCCGAGACCCCAGCCCCTCAGTAGCACCCCCCCCGAAGCACCCAGCTCTCTGGGCAAACCCCACCCCACCCCCCAGGCGAGTGGTCTGCCTGACCTGACTGGACTTGATGCAGAAACACCTTAGGTGCAAGGGGTCTGTCTCTGGCGGAAGGGGCCACTCTGTGCCCTGGGCAGGGAGGTGAGGAGTGGTCCCCAGCAGCTGTCCTGCCTGCATTGGGTTTCCTGTAGCACCACCCAGGTGCAGTTTTCACCTGCTGGGGAAGGGGAGGATGTATTCTATGGCTGCCCTGCTGGTTGAGTCCCCCTACCCACCCTTAACCAATTCCTGGTCATCCCAGAAAATTCTGGATCAGGTCAGCACCAGATGTTAAGGCCTCCACCACCCTTTCCCCAGGCCCAGCCTCATTACGCCCTGGAGGATCCTCACCCAGACACTAGGCCCCTTCAGCTAGTTGGGACCCTGAATGGGGTCTCTCCAGGCCTCTGCACCTGGTGGAGAAGGTTTCCGAGTAAAGATTTGGGAGGGGCGTTCCCTGGTCCTGGGCCTGGCTTCTGCCCTCTCCTCAGGCACAGAGATCCCTGGGCTTGGACTCCTGCCCCAGCTTGCGGAGCGGAGGGGGGGCACTCAGGAGCTTCCACAGGGAAGCAAAAAATGATGATAATCTAGGGACCCCCCCTGTCCCTACTCCAAGCTCCCTGGCCCTCAGTTTCCAGTGGAAGCCTGAAGGAACTGCAGCCTCTCTGGTTCCAAGTGACAGGGCGTGGGGACGGGGGGCGCCATAGTCTCCAGTGGCCAGATCACTACTGCGGCATTTCTGGGTGGTCGGTTTTGTCAGCCCACTCCAGAGAGGAGAGCCAGGCAGAATCAGGAGGCCTGTGCAGGGTTTTGCAAAGCTGGCGAGGTAGAGATCCACTTGGATCCAGCCCAGCACCTCCCCTGGGGTTCTGGTGTGCATACCCTGAGCCTGTTTGGGGCTGGGGACTCACCAGGGTGAAGATTTTCCTGGTCAGGGCAACTCCTGGCCAGGGCTGGGGGCTCTGCTGTCTGTCCACCCCCAATGTGGGCATTTGCTCTGCCCAGGGCCCCCTGCCTATTGGGGGCACAGAGCAGGCAGTAATGAAGAGAGAGCTGTGCCCCGTGTCTCCATGCAAGCTCTGCTGGGCTACAGCGGGGCTGCAAGAGAAAGCCTTTATTCCCATGTGAAGCAAAGAACTGTCCCCAGAGACTGGGAGGGACTGCCCCACACTTTACCCCACGCCAGCCTCCACAGCTGCCCCTGCCAATGGCCAGCAGGGCTATCTCCTCTAGTCCTACTGAGGCCCAGTGCCAGCGCTCGCCTCTGTGTGGGCCTGAAGCCCACATGCCACAGCCGCAGCCTGAAGGGAACGTGGAAGGATTGGGGCCCTTGCCTCTGGCGCCACAGAGACGGTCCATCTCTGACCCTGGGTCCAAGCCCTGAGAGCCTCCGGTGAGAGTCCCCTTTGACAGCCCCCTGCCCAGAAATATAAGGGCTCGTGGCCTTTATAGGAGTATCTGAGCCTGTCGTCATCTCAGCTCCACTAAAGGGAGGGGAGGGGAGGGGAGGAGGGGTTGAGAGTCAGCACCCGCCTTCCCCAGGCAGCTGAGTGTGGCCCTGGTGGCCTCCCTCCCACCAGAAAGGGCATGTGGGAGTGACTGTAGAGATGAGGGCCTGGGACACACCACTCAGCGTGGACCGCTTCCCACGCTCAGAGACCATGTGGCCAGTCTGTAGGCCCACCCCAAAGAGAAGAGCCAGGCACTGTTCCATTCACACGTGTACCAGAAGCTTTCCCTCCATCCACCTCTTTCCCGACCCCAGAGGCGAGGTGGAGGTGGGCTGGAAGAGGTGGCCCCTACTTCTGACCGGAGGGAGCCACTTTCGTGGGCAGTTCTACTGGAAACCCGAGGCGGGAGCCTGGGCTCTGCAGGCATGCCCGACTGCTGGGGTGGCGCCAGGCTGACATGAGGGAGGGAAGAGGGAGAAGACCCAACCCGCCTGCCAAAGCTGACCCCCAGGGTCCTCCCATAGCGGCATGGCCAGGATGTGTCCCCCTGCCCCGCAGCCTTTCTAACTTCCAGGAGTAGTGACCCCCATTTCTCTCTGGGAACCTCCTTTCTCCGTCTCTACTCTGTGGGGGTTTGGGTGGGGCTCACCCACCCCTGTCCAGGGGCTTGGGGGGGCACCCAGGCCTGGGCCAGTGAGACCAGTGCAAACGCACACACGCTCTCTCACTTGCTCTCTCTCAAGTAAAATCTTTTAAAAATCCATTCACTTTTTCACTTATAGATTTTTTTTAAGACCCTCATATCATGAACATCAACAGCAGACAGTCATCTCGTCCTGCTCAGAGGCAGCAGACTGACCTTAAGGGTGTCCCCAGGGGGCGTCTGGGTGTTGCAGTTGGTTAAGCATCGACTCTTGGTTTTGGCTCAGGGTCCTGATCTCAGGGTGGTGGGATCGAGCCCCACCTTGGGCTCCTGGCTCTGTGCGGAGTTGGCCTGGGACTTGTTCCCCTCTCCGTCTGCCCCTCCTCGTGCTCACTCTCTCTCTCTCTGATAAATAAATTTTTTAAAAGACTATTTGAGGGCGCCTGGGTGGCTCAGTGGGTTAAGCCTCTGCCTTCCGCTCAGGTCATGATCTCAGGGTCCTGGGATCGAGCCCCTTGTCAGGCTATCTGCACAGGGGGGAGCCTGCTTCCTCCTCTCTCTCTGCCTGCCTCTCTGCCTGCTTGTGATCTCTGTCTGTCAAATAAATAATAAAATCTTTTTTAAAAAGACTATTTGAGAGAGAGAGTGAGAGAGCGAGGGCACAAGCAGGGGGAGTGGGATAGGAAGAAGCAGCCTCCCCTGCTGAGCAGGGAGCCCCATGCGGGGCTGGATCCCAGAACCCCAGGACCATGACCTGAGCCAAAGGCAGACACTTAACTGACTGAGCCACCCATGTGCCCCTGAATAAGTCTTTAAAACAAAGGCTGTCCCCAGAAGCCTCATGGCTTTCATCCTCTCTACACCCCCAGTGCTGTCTGTCCCTTTGCTGCCTGAGCCTGAGAGCTTCCCAGGCCTGTCCCAGAGCTTGGTGGGCAGCGGCCACCCACAGCACCCCTTTAGTTGCCACTCCTATCTGGGGAGGGAGCCTCCCCATGAACCCACCCAGGTCACGTCCTGGCTGCCCCAGGCTGGTGTCCATCTGAGCTCCTGTGCAGAGTGGGGCGCCCAGCCCTCATGGTCCCCTGCCCAAAGAAATGCTTCTGTCCATTGGGACAGCCAGACCAGCCTGAGGTGATAACTCCCAGGGGCCATCCCCCACCCCCAGGGGTGCTTGCAGACAAGGTTGTCACGCTGGTGAGGGCCTGGAGAGAGCCAGGGGCCTCCCTGAGGCTGGCATCAGGCCTGCGGGATGGGGAGCATGGAGACATAGGGACATGGGCTGACAGCTGTTTAGGCACTGGGAGGGCGGCGGCTGCCCGTGTCCAGGGCCCCCACAGCCCATGGGGTCTCCCTGGCACAGCAGTTTGCGCGCGTGGCACACACCATCCCCAGAACTCTAAGGGCCACTGTCCCATTCCCTCTGTCCAGCTGCAGGGGCACCTTTCTGTCCTGGAGAAGCATGGCCTGAGAGGTAACCTCTGGTTGAGCCACAAAGCACCAGGTGGGACAGGGATCTCAGCAAGGCAAGGGGTGGGCCCTGCGTTGTGCCCCTCTCTGGGGGGGGGGCAGAGCAGGACCTGACGTCAAGTCAGAGGGGACCTTGGTGGGAGCCATACCCCATTCTGACTCAGGCACCCAGAACTTGGCAAAGCTCTCCCCTCAAGTGGACAGCAAGTCCCCGTTCCTCTCTGTGAGGTGGCCTCCCTCCACGAGAGCAGACCATGGTCTGGTTACCCTGCAAGGTCCTCAGCCACCAGCGGACCAGAGCGCGCAGTGACCTGGGCATCTGTGTGGCCTGATCTGGGGGAAGGGATGGTCTCCACAGCACCCCCCAGTCCCCTGTCCCCGGCAGGCATCCACGGGAGCATCACCATGTGTGACAAATGCTCCACAGACCCCGACCCAGGGCACCGTGGCTGCTAGTGGCCAGCAGGGCTGGGGGCGGGTGCAGAGGGGACAGAGAGAACATGTTCCAAGTGGCTGCTCCTGACCTTGGATGCCAGGTCGCTCAGAGCCAGAGTGACCGCGGGGCCTGGGGTGCCACTGTTTACAGCAGCAATGGGGACCCTGCTGCTCGGTGATGCTCTGAGGCTATGTGGGGGGAGGCTCTGCCCACCTTACCCGTCACCTTTGCTTCTTCATGGGAGAAAGCTGGTGCAGCGGGTGACCGCTCTTGCCGCTGTCCCTGCTGGGTGGGGGCAGACTGGCTCTCCAGCCTGGACATAACTGCTGTGTGTTCCTTGTGGATGGAGATGTCCTGGGCTTTTGAAGTGCATCTCCCTGGCCATATGGGCACAGGTTGGCATCCGCTGTTCCTACTGCCACCTAGTCCTGTTTGCTCACTCGTGGGGCAAGTCCCACCTGCTCTTGGTCATGCTGTCTGCACAGAGGCACCTTCTCCACACCTGCACTTCTTTTTTTTTTTTTTAAGATTTTATTTATTTGACAGACAGAGATCACAAGTAGGCAGAGAGGCAGGCAGAGAGAGGAGGAAGAGGGCTCACTGCTGAGCAGAGAGCCCGATGCAGGGCTGGATCCCAGGACCCTGGGATCATGACCTGAGCTGAAGGCAGAGGCTTAACCCACTGAGCTACCCAGGCGCCCCTCACACCTGCACTTCTACAAGTGTGATCTGTCGACCCCAAATCCAACATTCTGCTTGGATCCATCACAGCGACGTCATGCCTTGGTGCCGCTCTCCAAGTTGGCATGTGTCTTTTCTGAAGAGCATCTGAGCCATCTCCCTGTGAAGCCAGAAGGAAGCTTGGGATTTCCCTCATCTCCCTTTCTGCAAAAAGTTATGCTGAATCTCATCATTTTGTTGGTTTTGCTACTTGAAAAGAGTCGAAAGTCTCTCTTTCTGGAAGGTACCGTCCTCAGCATTGCCCTGCTGGGGGACACCTGTAAGTCAGCTGCCTGCACAGCAGTGGTCCTCCCAGCCCCGCAGGGCCCCGCGTCCCCTACGTGTCGGTAGCTACACAACACTGGTCACTTAGTCATTTAGACATGCAGGGCCCTACTGGCCAGGGAGATGGGGGACAAGGCCCAATTCCTCTGGGACGTTAAGCCTGCCGTTGGGTGCTTGGCCCGCCCCTGGCTGGCCCGCCAAGGACGATGCCCCGCCCCCATGGGAGCCCTTGTTCCCAGCTTGGCCAGCTCTCCCCAGCTCTCCCCAGCTCGGTGCCAGCCCGCCTCTTCCTCTGGGTCGTGCGGCTGCCAGGGTGGCCAGTTCCCTCCACGCACCTCTCAGCTCAGCCCCGCATTCGAAATGACACTTTCTGTATCCACACGGGTTCCTGTCGTTTCTTCAGGTCGTTCAAGGGGTAGGATCCGCCCCCTTGCGGGAAGTGGGACTCTTCTCGCTCAGTCGTTGGTTTATGTCATCAGTGGACTTCTTCCCCGAGTCAGGCCTGGCTCACCAACACGACTTTACAGAGTTACTTTTGGAGAGCCCTGCCGGCGGCCTGTTCAGCCACCGTGGTCAGCACACGCATCTGCAGGGATGGTGCTCCCCGTGTCTACAGCTGGAGCATACTAACTGCTCTCCGCTCTCGCCTGGAGGTGCGCCTGTGGGTTTGCGTGGGAGTGCGGCGGCCGCACTGCGTTGGTGTCTTTGCTGGTCCACACCCAGCCGCACACGCCGGGGGCACCCGCGCTGACCCCAGCCAGCCAAGCAGCGCGGGGCTTCAAGGACCACAAGCGCGCTTTGGCTGGGCCCCCCGGCGCCCTTGGCCTGTCCTCTCTGGAGGGTGGGGCTCCTTGCCTTTAAAAAGCGGGAACTTTCACTTAAAAACCCAAACTTTTCCTTTCTTGTCCTTTTGGTGTCCTTGGCCCGTTCTCTTTGCGTCTTACCCAGCGGTGTTCCTGTCTGTTCCTGGAAGCTGCAAATCACCCTCGGCCTTGTGGTCTTTGGGATTTGCTCTGGACAGTTCTGCCAGGTGAAAGAATGCTTTATTTACGTGTAAAATATAACACCCTTTATCACTTCTGGATTCAGGGTCACGATTAGAAAAGCCTCCCGAGGGGCGCCTGGGTGGCTCCGTTGTCAACTGTCTGCCTTCAGCTCAGGTCCCGATCCCAGGGAGCTGGCATCCGGCCCCACACTGGGCTCCCTGTGCCCACTCTCACTGTGTCTCTCTCTGTCAAACAAATAAATAAAAATCTTAAAAAAAAAAAGCCTTCCAAGTCGATGTTGAGAAAGGATTCTCTGGGGCCTTGGCTGGCTCAGTTGGTGGAGTGCGAGACTTGATCTGGGGGCCCCGAGTTGAAGCCCCACCTTGGGTGTAGAGATTACTTAAAAATACAATCTTCAGGAAGAAAAAAAGGGGGGATTCTCCTTTGGTTCCCACACGCTGTCATAATTTTATCTATTTATTCCAGGTCTGATTTTGATCAACTTGGGATTTGTTGTGGTGCAAGGCCCAGGCTCCCGAATCAGCTTCATGGATTAAATGGTCCCCCTTGCCCCAGGAATTTATGATGGGGGGCCCACCCCAACCCTACAGGAATCCCTACAGTGTTGCTGGCTCTGCTCTGCCGCACACCGTTCTAATCGTTTGGATCAGAACATGCGCCTCCATCCAGTAGGGCTCACGCCCCTTCATTTTGTTTGTCGTAAATGTTCTGGGTGTTCTTGCCTTTTTAATGGATAACCTTTACCTCTCTCTTTTTTACTTAAATTCCGGTTAGTGAACATATAGTGTAGTGTATGTCTTAGGACTAGAATTTAGTGACGCATCGCTTATATACAACGCCCTGTACTCACCCCAGCAAGTGCCCTCCCGGACGCCATCGCCCAGTCACCCCATCCCCCACCTCCGACGGCCCGCAGTTGATTCTCTGTAGTTCAGAGTCTCTCTGACGGTCTGTCTTCCTTTCTGTTTTTATCTTATTTTCCCTTCCCTTCCCCAGTGTTCGTCTGTTTCCTTAAATTCCATGTATGTGTGAAATCATGTTTTTCTCTGACTTACTTTGTTTAGCATGATACACTCTCGTTCTATTTTAACTGTCTTTTTTAAACATACATTTTATCGGGGCGCCTGGGGCTCAAGTTGACTGAGAGTCGGACTCTTGGTTTCATCTCAGGGTGCGGTCACAGGGTCCTGAGTGGGGGCCCCTCGTAGGGCCCTGCGCTCAGCGGGGAGTCAGCTTGACATTCTCCCTCCGCCCCTCCCCGCTTCAGTGCCCCGGCATGTGTGCGCACACACACTCTCTCTCAAAATAATTAAAACAAAATGCGTCCATTTTTAGAGTAAAGTTTGATGAATTTTGGCAAAAGTGGACCCCTGTGCAGGCCCTCCCTAACCCCAACACAAACATCCCCAGCTCCTGCCAGGCCCCCAGACCCCCCTCGTGCTCCACCTCTCATGGCCGCCGTGGCCCCAGGCCCTATAGCCTTGCTCTTACGGGCTGTCCCATGGAGGGACGTGCCCTGTCCTTGGTGTATCCTCCCTCACTCCGTGGTTCTAAGCCTTTTCCCTGTTACAAGTTCCTCCTCCTGCTGCAGAGCAACGTCCAGTCCACGACTTGCTCACAGGGTCCCCTGCTGGGGGACATTCGCAGGCTTTAGCAATGACAAATAAGCTGCTTATTTATGGGGCAGAGGGTATGTGTATGATTAACACAGCAATCGGCCAGATTATTTTCCAAAGTAGCCGCACTGTTTTACATTTCTATCTGCACCGGCACGTCGGAGCCTGACCCTGGGCTCTCAGCGTCCTTATCTGTAGAACAGGACAGAGGCTCGTCCTCAGCTCCTTGGCCTGGGTAGGAATTACGTGTGAAAACACACGTGAGGCAGTTCTAACAGGGGCCACTATGCACTGAGCACAGAAAACAATGACGTTGATGATTCTACTAAAGAGAATCGCGGAGGGAAGGTGGTGAAAAGAGAGAGGTAAGGTGACGGGCGCCTGGGTAGCTCAGTTGTTAAGCATCTGCCTTTGGCTGGAGTCATGGGATCAAGCCCCGCTCAGCAGGAAACCTGCTTCTCCGTCTTCTTCGTCTCCCCCTCCTCCTGCTTGTGTTCCCTCTTTCGCTGTGTCTCTGTCCAATAAATTAAAAAATCTTAAAAAAAAAAAAAAAGAGGGAGGTTAGGTGGACATCTGCCCCTCCCCTGTGGGGCATACTGTCCAAGCTTCTTTCCCGAATTCTGCTTCCAGAAGGAAGCCTGCCAGGCACGCCCTCCAAGGGCGGAAAGAGAACGGTCCCAGAAGCACAGAAAGGAGCCACAGCTGCGGGAAGTGGCCCAGGAGGCCTCTGGAGGGGCTGGGCGGCTGCATCCTGCCCAGGCAGGCGGGGCTCCAGCACAGAGGCTGCCAGTTTTCCCCAACACCTGTTCTTCCCTCACTCCCCGGTAATACCTGCACTAGCTTACCCAATGCCTATCTCCATAAAAACCACACATCCCAGCCTTCCTTGCAGCTGGGTGTGCCAAATTCTGGCCACTGGACGCCAGCTGCTATAAGTCCCCTTGCTACCAGGCAGCTGGCTTCCGGGCAGGAGGGAACCAAGAGGACAGGAGAGCAGCAAAGGAGAATAAGACGGGGCCCCTGGGGACTTGGGACCTTTGACACCAGCCCCGGGCCACCTCCACTCAGGAGAGCGACCATACTCTGTCTGTATTTTTTTAAGAGATTTTATTTTGGGTGTGTGGGTGGGGAGACAACAAGAGTAGAGGGGAGAAGGAGAAGCAGACTCCCTGTGGAGCAGGGAGCCTGACATAGGACTTGATCCCAGGACCCCAGGATCACGACCTGAGCCGGAGGCAGATGCCCAGGCGACTGAGCCACCCAGGAGTCCCTAAATCACTTTGTCTGGAGGTTTTCCGACATGCTTGCTTGAGCCTGAGCCTACCCTCTGCAGTGTCTCTTAAATTTGAACAGAGAAAGAAGGCTCATCAGACATTCGAGGAAAGCGTTCAACACGGAGCAGAGGGATTAAAGCATACAGAGGACAGGACACTGGATGGAAGAGAGTGCCTGCAGGAAGCAGAAAAAACAGGCTTGAAAACTCGATCGTTAATTATAGAAGCAATTCTAATTTCTCCATAAGTAAGAAAAAGTGCATTTTTGAAAGAACATTGTCTATGAAAAGGAACCAGAAAAAAATAAACACGCACTCAAGAAGATAAAATACACGAGAGTTTCCGATGTGCCGTTCCAGCACCGCCGGACAGGTCCGAGGCTCCCGGCAGACGCTCACTTGGTGCTTTACAATTTAACTAAAAGAGAAAAAGAAAAAAAAAATTAGCAAAAATGAACTAAGAGGCTCTCCTCGGTGGCTCAGCTGTTAAGTGTCTGCTCTTGGCTCAGGTCATGATCCCAGGGTCCTGGGATGGAGCCCCGCATTCAGTGTGGACTCTGCTTCTCCCTCTCCCTCTGTCCCTCCCCGTTTGTGCTCTCTTATGCACTCTGTCTCTCAAATAAATTAAATCTTTTAAAAAAAAAACTTAAAGAGAAAATATTATGGTTTCACACAAACCTCATGGGATGTTTTATTTTATTTTTAACTTTTAAATTTTTATTATTTTAAAAAATATTTTATTTATTTATTTTAAAAAGATTTTATTTATTTATTTGACAGAGAGAGATCACAAGTAGGCAGAGAGGCAGGCAGAGAGAGAGGAGGAAGCAGTCTTCCCGTGGAGCAGAGAAGCCGATGTGGGGCTCGATCCCAGGACCCTGGGATCATGACCTGAGCCGAAGGCAGAGGCTTAACCCACTGAGCCACCCAGGCACCCCAAAATATTTTATTTATTTATTTGACAGAGAGAGACAATGAGAGGGAACACAAGCAGAGGGGGTGGGAGAGGGGGAAGCAGGCTCCCCTCCGAGCAGAGAGCCCAACACGGGGCTCAATCCCAGGACCCTGGGATCGTGACCTGAGCCGAAGGCAGATGCTTAACGACTGAGCCACCAAGGCGCCCCTTAATTTTTTAAAGATTTATTATTTGAGAGAGAGAGAGAGAGACAGTGAGGGGGGCAGAGGGAGAGAAGCTGACTGCCCCATTGAGTGGGGAACCTGACACAGGGCTTGACCTCAAGACCCTGAGATCCTGACCTGAGCTGCAATCAGGAGTCAGGGGCTTTACTGGAACGCGCCCTGCACGGGACGTTTTACACGTCACGGCCGCTCGCCACACCCTTCCTCAGCGCTCCTGACAGGGAGGGCGGCTGGTCTTCACACTCCGGCTGCCCCACTAGGGTGTCCACGCTGATCGGCGTCAGCTCCGGCTGCTCCCAGGCCGGTGGGCTCGTTGATCCCGCGAGTGCCTTCTCCCTCGCCGCTCCAGGCAGGGTCCGCACTGCCTGCCTTTCCCCGTCGCTCTTCCTACTGCTCCGGTTGTCATTCTGAGGGAGTAACTTGTACGCCTACTACGTGTGGCTTTAATGTCGCGGACCAACCAGTCTCTTTTTCCTTTCAAGGAAGATCTAGAAGTGTGCCCTCCCTGGAGAGTCACCCTTCGAGAGAGTCACCCTTCTAGGACGGCGAGAAGAGCTGGAGAAAAGACCTGCTCCTTCCTGGTTTCTCTTACGCTTTTTTGTTTTGTTTTTTTTTCTGTCTAAAAATGATGTTGTTTCACTGGGAGTTCTTCTAACCACATCACCAACTGGTTCCCTGGCTTCTGGTGGTGACGAGTCATGGACGCACCCGCCCACCTCTTTGGTAACCCGTCTGTGGCTTTTCTTCTTCCCTTTGTTTATGCTGTAACAGCTACTGTTCTTTTCCCCAGAAAGTTCCCAGGGTTTGCCAGATCCAGCGCTGGCTGGGCCTGGATCTCCTGGCCCAGAAGCACCGGCTGGTCCTTCCAGGGAGGGAAGATGGCACGCAGGCTGTGTCCTCTTTGCAGGGGTTTTTGCTTTCAGGGTGCCTCTTTGGCTATGTGACAAATGTCTTTGTGTGTGACATCCAGTAGTAAAGATCTATGTGAAGGCGCACACACAGACGGGCAGGGGAGAGGGAGAGAGAATCCCAAGCTGGCCCCCCGCCCAGCACGGAGCCGGACACGGGGCTTGATCTCACGCCCCTGAGATTGTGACCTGAGCAGAAATTGAGAGCCTGACACTTCCCCGACTGAGCCCCCCGGGTGCCCCCAGTCAGGAGCATTTTTGTCCTTCGATTCCCTGTTCTTCGGTGCCCTCAGGTTCCCTCTGCTCCTCTTGGGAACGGACAGGGACCTCCAAGGTGTGCAGCGCCAGCATTCCCAGTGTCTTGGTCCTCCGTCATCATAAATGTACTTCTCTGAGGTAAACAAGGGCCATCTTCTCCATCAGCATCTTCTGTGACCTCCTTACTGTTTCTGGAAAATTGTGACCATTATCGTTCCATTTTTTTCTTGCTCCAACTTCTGCTTTTCCTTTTTTTTTTTTTTTTAAGATTTTATTTATTTGACACAGAGAGAGCCCGAGTAGGGGGAGCAGCAGAGGGAGACGGAGCAGCAGACTCCCCACTGAGAAGGGAGCCTGATGTGGGGCCGATCCCAGGGCTCTGGAATCATGACCTGAGCCGGAGACAGATGCTCAACCGGCTGAGCCACCCAGGTGCTCCTCAGGTTCCAAAACCTCTTGAATCCAAGCTGGAAGAGTGCCGCGTTTCACTGCAGCGGTCTGTGGGGACTCCGGCTTCACAGAGTGGCCACAGGTGAGCACTGCTGGTCCCTGATGAAGGTGGCCTTTGTCTCCGATTCTGGGAAAGTGCCAGAAGTCCTGGAGGTTCTGAATGCCAATGAGGAGGATGAAAGTCACCTTGCAGAGGACCAAAAACAGCCCCATGCTGATAGTCAAACTGTTACACTGGCCCCATTGCAAAATTAGTGCGTGGCCGCCGAAGTCGGGATTGTTCCGGTTGAATAGATCCCCACCGTCAGGGGCAAATTCCCCGCTGTCTTGGCTGCTGCTATCTCCAGAAGGAGAGCTATGTTCTTAGGGCCTGGTGCTGACGGTGGCCGTGGCTGGACTGGGAGGTGGGGGTGGGTAGCATGGGCGTGCAGACATGCTCTCCTTTCTGGTTGCCTCATTCTATTAAACTTTGAATCCCCTTAAAAATTCCCACGACTGTTTGGACCAAATCCCATTGCGGACAGGTCCCGTCACTTCGGCATCATTCCCAATGGTTGTTGCACCACAGTGTCTGCGTCCTGAAGCTTCTCTTTGGTCAATCCATGTTTGAGCTAATGCACTCAGGTCAGTTCGGGTGCTTATTGGTACTGGAGTAACCACACCCATTGTGGCGGGTTCGAGGCCCTTTGCTGCCAAGGCTGACCACCTTGACCCCATATCCTAACTCCTCAATTTATTTAATTTTCTATCTCGGAGGGTGGCCTTCTGTATGAGGGTTAGGTTGATTCAGACTACAGCTCAGAGGGGAGCAGCAGGCTCACTTGTGCCCTCCCTGGTTCGGGAACACACGGTCACCACATTTCCTGTAAAGTCTCTCAGACCCTACAATGCTCCCACTTCCTCAGAAACGATTCAATTTAACTCAATTCTAACACTATTTATGTGGAGATAGCATCTGATCTCACTGGCTCATGGGTAAGTCCCATAAGACTCCCCCCCCCCCCGCACAAGGAAATATTTTATTTACTAGATTACTAGCTTATTATCAGAGGCTGTAACTCAGGAACAGCCCTATGGACGAGCTGCCTGCGGTCGGGGTGGGGGAAGGGTGCGGAGCCCCAATGCCTGTCCAGGCACACCACGTGTCCACCAACCCATGCTCCAGACCCTGTTCTTCGGGCTTAGTTTGGAGACTTCATAACAGGGGCACGATTGATTAGGTTGTTGGCCACTGGAGAATGGGTTCAGCCCCTTACCCCTCTCCCATCCCTGGAGGAGGTCGGGGTGAGGCTGAATTCCAAGCCTCTAGTCACATGGATGGTCTCCCCTCACCCACCTCTAGAAACATGAACTTTTTTTTTTTTTAAGATTTTATTTATTTGACAGACAGAGATCACAAGCAGGCAGAGATGACCTGAGCCGAAGACAGAGGCTTAACCCACTGAGCCACCCAGGCTCCCCATGAACATTTTATTTTTTTATTTAAACATTTTATTTATTTATTTGAGAGGTAGAGAGAGACAATGAAAGAGAGCATGAGAGCAGAGAGGTCAGCGGGAGAAGCAGACTTCCCGCTGAGCAGGGAGCCCGATGTGGGACTCGATCCCAGGACCCTGGGATCATGACCCGAGCCGAAGGCAGTCGCTCAACCAACTGAGCCACCCAGGCGCCCCCCCCCCATGAACATTTTAAAAGGGAAGCCTCACTAAAGTGGACTGCTAATGCTAGAAGGGGAGGCCGGAAGGAGCTGTACCCCCTCAACCTCAAATATAGGAACACGTGTCTCCCCGAGGAAGAACCATCAACAAGAACCACCAATCACAGGCCCCACCGGGAGGTGTGCATTGCATCTCCTACAAGAAATCCACTGCCCTGCAGCTCAGGCAGTGAGAACCCATCATCGCCCTGACCTCCTGCTTCTCTCCAATGCGCGTTCATTCGGTCGGTGAAGCCTCTGCCTTCGGCTCCGGGCGGGTCGTGGTCCCAGGGTCCTGGGATGGAGCCCCCATCAGCCCCCCTGCTTGGTGGGGTCTGCTTCTCCCTCTGCCACTCCCCTGCTTGTGCTTTGACAAATAAATAAATAAAATCTTAAACACCAGGCCAAAACCAAAACCAAACCACCCTCCCAACCTCTTCCTGCTCCCTAAAATAACGTGAGCCTCTCCTTTGTTCTCTGGACTTGCCTGCCGTTTTGTCATAGCTCTCTGGTCCTGAATTGTAATTCCCTGTTATTCGCTAATAAACCCATTTTTGTGGGTAAAATAACTTTTGTTTTTAAAGTTAACAAAGACTTCCCCAAAATCACCTTATTAACAAACTCGGATGCTGCTGAGACTTTTTATGAGTATCAAAACACACTTTTATGACTCTTCTCACTTAGGAAATTCAGAGGTTTTAGGAGCCAGAAACAGGGGATGAAAACCAAGTGTAGGCTTCTTGGTGCAAGTCACACACCCGTCGAGGTTAACGGATCAACAGAAGGGACGGACGGTAACTTACAGGTCTCACAAGGTGAGAACCAAGTTACAGGTTAGTGCCAAGAAGTCCAGTGACCATGTGAGAGGCGAGCACCCACCAGGAGCAGAGCCAGAGGCCTGGGTGACAGTCGAGGTCCTGATCGCGGTCATGAAGGCGCGACCAGAGCCTCGGGGACGAGACTGAGTGCGGAGACCAGAGAGGACCCCGCGCAGGCCCGCCGCCGCCGCCCTGCAGGGCACCGAGTTGGAGGGAAGGGAAGGTCGGAGGAGAAAGCGCCGGCCCCAGTCGGGAGCGCCTCGGACTTTGCGGCAGAGTCGCCGGAGGCTGGACGCACAGCGCCGGCCCCAGACCTCCCCAGGCCGAAGGGTCCCCAAGCCGCAGGGCTGGTCGGAGCCGCGCTCCGAAGGAGCCCTCTGCACGGAGCCCGGCGCCTGAGCGAAGGGAGCGGGAAGCGCGACGGGGGCGGAGCAGACGCCGGGAAGAATTGGGGCGCAGGAGCCGCGGCGGGGGCGCGGAGGGGAGATGCGCGGCGGGCCCGGGGCGGGGAGATCTGGGGGTTCCGGGGGGCTCCGGGGGCGGGAAGATCGGGGGGGACTCCGGGGGGGCTCCGGGGGCGGGGAGATCGGGGGCTCCGGCCGGCGGACTCCAGGCGCCGCGGGGGAGGACGGCCGCGGCTCCGCGGGAGTCAAAGCCACCGGCCCGCGTCACTCTGGTTTTCAGACAAACCCAGTCAGAAGAGTCCGCGGCCAGGACGCCTCCACGCGCCCTCCGTCTCCACGGCAACGGGCAGCGTCCCCGCGCCGAGAGCCGAGCCTCGTCGTGCCGAAGCCAGGTGACGCACTTCCGGCGGGAGTCCCGCCTCCTCCCGCCAGGGGGCGTGACCGCGAGCTCCGCGTCCCGGCCGCGCTGGCCTCGGATCCCGGCGGCGTGGCCCCCTTTGCCCGGTCCGCACGAGCTCGATCCTCGGCGGCCTCCTGGGTGCCAGGGTCTCGGCGCCCAACCGGACAAGCATCCCGGCTCCTTCCAGTCCAGGCGCCGCTGCTCGGCTCCGCGCTCCCGGCCCGCGGCGCGGTGACAGGTCCGCGGAGGCCGCCGCCTTCTGACGACGTGTACTACACGCTGTCCGATGTGAACGCGCCTTCCGTCGGCGTTTGGCGCAGAGGCGAGCCCGAGCCCTTCCCCGGAGCAGGGCGGGAGGCTTCCCGTCGCTCTCGGGACACGGGCCGGGATTCCTTCCCTCAGGTCCCGCCTCCTGCGGTCGCGTGCGTCACCGCCGCCGCGGAGCCTCCTGGGAGTTGTGGTTCAGACCCTCCCCCCCGCCTCCGGCGCCAGTGGGCTGCAGACTACAACTCCCGGCAGGCCTCGCGGCGGCCCCAGGAGCCCCGGGCTCGGGGTTCTCGGCGGCCTCAGCCGGTGGTCGCGGTGAGGCAGGGCGGCCCGGCTGGCGGGGTTGAGCAGCAGCGGGGCCGCGGGCGGGCTGTCCCACACACCGAGGCCGCTCGGCAGGCCACTGGCAGATAGACTCGGCGCTTTTCGGCCCCTTGGAGCCCCCCGGCCGAGCGGGCGGGACGCAAACTTACGGGCAAGTGGAGGGGTCGACGGGGGCACTAGGGTCTGGCCGCGACCGGGGCCCAGGGCGGCTTCCCGAGGAAGGGGGATGGGACGGCAGGAGGCGGGGCGGCCCCGGGCTGGTGGGGCGGGGTCACGCTTGAGGGTGCGCGTCCGCCCTGCCCAGTCCGGCCCGGCCCGGCCCGCCCCCGCTGTCCCCGCGGAGCCTCGGCCGGGACGCAGCGCCGGGCCCTGACGTCTGCAGCGCCCGGGCCGCCAGCCCTCCGGCTCCGCTCCCGTCGGCAGGTCGTGTTCGGGCGCTGCGGCTCCTGCGCGCGCCAGACGGACTGCTGCAGCGGGAGCGAGGCCGCCAGCGCTCAGGGAGCCCTGTGAGGCGGGAGGCAGGCCCCCGGGGCAGCGCTGGGCCTCGCGGTGTTGGCTCGGAAATGGGCTTGTAGTCATTGGGCAGCCCGGGAGCAGACCGGCCTGCTGCGTCCGCCCGCCGCGGTCCGGTCGGTGGTGCTAACCGTGCGTCTTGGTATCTCCCAGGCGCCACAGGGCTGGATGGCTCTGGGCTTGGACGCTCGGCAAGGCTAGAGGCCAATCCCCAGGTCTCCAGGCGCCAGGGCTGCAGCCGGCAGGTTCAAGGCGGGCAGGGGGGGGCGACTGGACGACCACACAGGTGAGCTCTTGACAAGCTTGTGCTGTGACGGTTTGGATCTGCTGTTTCATCCTGTGGTTTCTGTTCGATGCCGTGTCAGAGGAGTTTGGGTTGTTTCTGAGTGTGTGCGTCTGTGTGCGGGGAGCTGATCATGCGCTTGCCAGTCCTCTCCGTTCAGAACCCATTGAAACAAGGCGGGTGCCAGACAGGCTCTTTCTGGTGGGCACCTGTGGGGCAGGGGCTGAGGCAGGCCAAATGGAAGCCTTGGCAAATGCAGCCCTTCCTGGCAGGTCCCCTCCTGGCCTGTTGCTCCAGATGCAACAAGTGTCTGAATGCCTTGCCTCTGCGCGGAGCGGCCCCTGCAGTGGTTGGGGCGGGACGTCCCAGTTTGCAGGGTACCTGAGGGCTTCCATCTCGGCCGAGATTCAGGTGATGACAGCCCCGTCCTTCCTTCGGGCCTTCCACCAGCAGGTGTCTTCTTGCTGGGCCAAGTTGGGGTTCCTGGGTGCTCTGTCTCAGGGCTTCCTCCCAGTCGCTAATGGGTCAGACTCCCCAGCACCCAGAATGTCCACCTTTGTCTTAGCCAGACCTGCTGCATGACAGGAGCCCGTGATGCACCAAGTTTTGCCGGTTGACTGTGCCCCACATGGTGTCGCTCAGACAGCATCGCCGGGCACAGCTGGAGGCACAGGGAAAGGAGTGGCGGCCGCCTGTCGCACGTCATGTCAGCGTCATGTAACTGTGTTCTTCTGAATAAAGGCAACTTGCCAACCTCCTAGCTAAACGGGATCGGATCTTTATGGCTTTTAAAAGTTTTTCCAATAAAATATTCACAAATAGGGAAAACTTCTTGTTTCTATGCTGTCCTAACGTATGTTTTGGAAGTCGTTCTGCCCTCCCAGAGCTGGCAGTTCCTTGAGACCAGAGAGTCTAGTGCCCAACAAAACAGACCCAGACGCCTGCCTGTTTGCTTGAGGTGGTTAGACGCTAAAAATGTAAAACTGCCTTTTGAAAACCGTTTTCTCCAGACGTGCTTGTTGGCTGCCTGTGTGGTTTGCTGTGTTCTGTGTGGGCTGCTAGTGTCCGACAGGAGATCTCGGTGGCTTTCCAGTCTGTGACCGGAGAAGTAGCCGCTGAGTGTCTGGAACGCTGACTTGAGGCTGGTCTGTGTTCTAAGGTGAGTTAACTTTTGCTAAGTGTGCGTCTGTCCTTCCAGTCCTGTGCTTTGACCGGCTCAGAGTCTTTCTCTTTTTTTTAGAGAGAGAGAGAGTGCCCGTGCGTCCTCGAGTGTCAGTGAGGGGGAGGGTCCGAGGGAGGCGGAGAGAGAATCTTAAGCAGACCCTGCTGAGCGTGGAGCGTGGAGCCCGGAGCCCGAGGGGCCTGATCTCATGACCCCGACGTCAAGACCTGAGCCGAATCAAGAGTCAGATGCTTAACCGACTGAGGCAACCAGATGCCTCTGCTGCAGAGTCATTTTATTTTATTTTATTTTTTTAGAAGATTTTATTCATTTATTTGAGAGAGAGGGAAGGAGGGAGAGCATGAGAGGAGAGAAGGTCAGAGGAAGCAGCAGACTCCCCGCGTAGCTGGGAGCCCAATGCGGGACTCGATCCCGCAACTCTAGGACCATGATCTGAGCTGAAGGCAGTCGCCCAACCAACTGAGCCACCCAGGCGCCCCCACAGAGTTATTTTAAACAAATGTCTTGACAGCCTCTGCCAGGGTTTGGGTGCCAGGCAGGGGTATGGCCTGTAAGCTCTGAGGAAAATATCAGAATACAGCTTTTCCGGCAAAGGAAGAGACAAAAAGCAGTCTCTTGGTGAATGTTCCCACAAAGTGGGTGCCCCCTCCCTCTGTAGCCTCTCTGGGTTTGGTCACTGCATCCCGACTCCTGAGCCTGGGCCATTCTCCACTTGCCACCCCTCCCCACACACCCTGGTGGGATCTGCCGAAGAAGAGTAGTGAGCCCTGATACCAGGAGGGCTGGGCACCTGCCGTCCCATGGAGCGTGCTCAGCGCTGGGCCCCAGGGACGACGGTGACGACTGACAAAGACCAGGCAGATGGGTGGAGAGAAGGGATGGAGAGACTTGGAAAGCTCCCCGGCCCCCCATGCTAGAATGCCATGCCAGGATGCTTCCGAGGCCCTGTAGGAAGGGACAGCGGCGGGGGGGGGTTGCTGTTGGAGGCTCCGCTTAGGCCTGAGTAGAGGTGGCACCATGCTGGATGGAGACGCTGAAGCAGAGGGCAGATGCCAAGACCTGCGCAGGGTAGGGCAGGGGAGGAGACCAGGAGGCTCCTAGCATAGCTTGCTGCCCTTCTCGGGTGCCCCTGTGTCCTGCTGGAAATGCTCCTGTAGCGTGTGGCCCGAGGATCCCTAGCGGGTGGGCAGGCTGAGCGGCCGGCCCTAGAATGGCCCAGGACACTTGGGTCCTTTCCTGCCCTGAGTCCTTTATTTCCATGTGGAGCCGATTTATGGCTCTGCAGGTGGGGTGCCCCTGCCCGCAGGGGCCTGCAGTGGGGCTGTCTGCTCACGCACGTTTGGGCTCGTGGTTGCCTGGGACGAGGCACACTCTGGCTGAGTGTAGCTCAGAGGGGCGTGTGGGAAGGGCAAGGAGTAGCGGTTCTGGTGGCTTCCCAGCGAGCAGGTTCCCAGCAGAGGGAGGCAGGGGAGGGGGCACACAGGCCGCCAGCTTGGGCTGTGCTGCTCTGCCCAGCTTGTGTATCTGTAGCAGCTGCCGATGGACACCGGCCGGGCAGGGGTCCATGGCGTCCCTCCCCTGTCTGGAGCTTGTTGGTGCCCGGGGGTCCCAGGCTTTCTCGGGGGTGTTCTTGCGGTGGCAGGCCTGGGCTTGGCGCTGCTCTGTAGAAGAAATAAGAAGCTCTTGGCCCAGGTGCCCCATGTTAGCAGAGGCCAGAGCCCGGAAGGGAGGACAGCCAGGGAGTGACAGGACAGGGAGGCCGAGTGGCCCACGAGGTGAGGAGTTTCTTCATGGAAAGCCTCCTAATTAGTCCGTGGGTTGGGAAGATTTATCGTTCCAAAACACTCGCCTGCTTCTGCGGAAGCCCCTGGAGGTCCTCCGTGGGCAGGGTGGAGAGGCCGCCGCCCCAAGGAGCCTGTGCGGGAGCGAGGAGAATTTGCAGAAGTCGGAGCCGGGTCCCACCCACGCGAGTCTGGGCCACAGACTGAGTCTGGCCCGGCCCTGCGCGCCCTGTGCTGGACACGGGTCTTGGAGTGGAGCTGGGCAGAGGGTGGGGGTCAGATGGCTCATGGGGCCCAGCTGCTAACCCTGGCAAAGCCTGGCCACCACCCCTCCTCTCTGCCTGCCAGTGGCCTCCGGTGGGTGGCAGTGTTTCCTGGGGGGGCCAGGCCTGGGATGCCTAGGGTCGGCTTTGGGGGTGGGGCAGGATGCAGGATCCTGGGGAGGGGCCCAGGTAGAGGGGTGACGTGTGGTTTCCCTCCCGTCTTGTTGGCCAGTGTCCTGTGGCTGAGGGGGGCCCCCGGGCCCTAGTGGGAGCTGGCAGTGACCTGGCTGGTCCTCAGCCACACCCAGCCAGCCTCGGTCTGCCCCCAGCCTCCTGGGCGTATGGTGAGGAGACGGCCAGGTACACCCGGGCCAGCTGGTTTTCTTCTAGCCTTAGAGCCCTGCTGGCAGCATGGCAGACCCCCTCCAGAAGTGGGGTGCTGATTGCCCTCTTCCAGTCTGGGAGTCCCTGCACCTCTCCAAGTCCTGTTGATTTTCTCTCTTAACTGTCCTTCAAATCTAGCTGTGTCATTAATTACAAAAAAACTTTAATAAGAAACATATAATACCAGGTTCCAGGGGCGCCTGGGTGGCTCAGTGGGTTAAAGCCTCTGCCTTCGGCTCAGGTCATGATCCCAGGGTCCTGGGGATCGAGCCCCACATCAGGCTTCCTGCTCAGCAGGGCTCCTGCCTGCCTTTCTGCCTACTTGTGATAGGTCTGTCAAATAAATAAATAAGTAAATCTTTAAAAAATAATAATACCAGGTTTTAGGTCATAAGCGATTGGCCTGTAATGAGCAGCCAGATCAGGAGGTAGGACGGTCCTGTGTCGCAGAGCCCCGTGTTGGCCTGCATTGCTGCCTCCTGCTTTGGGAACCTTTTGTACATGGATTCCAGTGGTGGGCACGTGGCTGCTTTCCCTCAGCATCTGCAGAGCTCTGCCTCCCAGCTGTGGGCTGTGACTAGTACGGGGTGGGGTTTAGGCTCCCTTGGGGATAAATCCCATCTCACGACCCAGTTCACCGTTGAGGAGACGGGATGGTGTTGCTGTGAACACAGGTGCCCCTTTTTCTGGTACAGTCTGGAGTGGGTGGGCTGCAGTCCCGCAGGAAGGGCCCAGAAGCTCGAGTGACCTCAAGGTAATGTCCCCCGACCTGGGTAGCATCCCCCTCGTGAGAGTGGCCTGGTGACCGGAACCCTGATGAGTCTGGCAGGGGGCACCTGTGCCAGGGCTGTGGCCCTTTACCTCAGGGTGCCTGCTCCATGTACGTCCGCGTTCCCTGCCTGCCATGGAGACAGGCCCGCTGTGGGCAGAGGTGGCTTCTCGGGGCTGCGGCCGTTTTAGTCTCTTCATGGTGTCTTGATGCTGGTTCCGGACTTGGGTGCAGCCTAACTCACCGGCCGCATGAACAAGAGTCTGTTTTCTTCTGGAAGCATTGTTGTCTCACCTTCGTGTTGATATCTGCCATACGAATCCGCCGATTTCAGAACAGTCGGTGCTGGTAGCCCGCCGTGTGCCAACCACCCAGAACTGGGTCTGCCGGCACAGGTGGGCCCTCTGTGGGCATTTGCTAGGTCTTGTTCCTTGGGGGTCCGCCACCCTCTCACCAGGACTGCCCCCCGCTACTTCTGCCTGTGATCACCTGGAGGCAGGGTCTCATAGCGGCTGGAGGGGCCTCTCCAGGGGTGCCCAGCTTTCCTCCAGGACAGGTGCCACTTCCCAGACTAGTGTCCCCTGCTGCTGGCCGTGGGCCAGGTGAGCCTCCTGCGGTCCATAGCACATGCACTTACCACACTTCCTTCAGCCTCAGGACATTTGCACATGCTGCCCTCCCTCTCCCTGCCTAGCTCTCCCAGACTTGTCCCCACCTGCCTTCGTGGCAGCCCTCGCAGAGCCGGTGAGAGCCTGTGTAGCCTTCTTGATGTGGCCTGAGGGTGCCATCTGCCTGCAGGTCCCGGAGCAGCCCCACCCACCATGGACCCGGACCCCCAGGCGGGCGTGCAGGTGGGCATGCGTGTGGTACGCGGCGTGGACTGGAAGTGGGGCCAGCAGGATGGCGGTGAGGGCGGCGTGGGCACGGTGGTGGAGCTTGGCCGCCATGGTAGCCCCTCGACCCCTGACCGCACGGTAGTGGTGCAGTGGGACCACGGCACCCGCACCAACTACCGCGCAGGCTACCAGGGCGCGCATGACCTGCTGCTCTACGACAACGCGCAGATCGGTGCGTGCGTGAGTCTACGGCTGTGCCTGGGGCGCGGGGTGGGGCGGGGCCCGGTGCACCCTGACCCTGCCCTGCCCCCAGGCGTTCGCCACCCCAACATCATCTGCGACTGCTGCAAGAAGCACGGGCTGCGGGGCATGCGCTGGAAGTGCCGTGTCTGCTTCGACTACGACCTGTGCACGCAGTGCTACATGCACAACAGGCACGACCTGGCCCACGCCTTCGAGCGCTACGAGACGGCCCACTCCCGCCCGTGAGTTCCCAGCCGGCGGCCCCCCAGGCCTGGAGCCGGCCTTGGCCCTGGCCACATGCTCCCCAGGCTGCAGCTTGAGCCCTTCCTGAGCTGCTTCCTGGAAGAGTGACCGAGGTCATGGTCCCTCCAGAGGCCTGGTCACTGACACCAGCCCCCACGTCCCATGGAAGGTGGCCCTGTCCGCTGAAGCGGGTCTGCAGAGGTTGGTGCTGTGCGGGGGGGTGTGTCTGTCCTGGCACCAGCCAGGCTGGCTCCCCCGGGCAGCTATGCTGGGGGCACTGTGACGGCCTGTGTGGCCGGCATCCCCAGTGGGAGCCCCAGTGGCCCGTGCTGGGAACTAACCCAGAGACAAAGCTGGGGACACCCTGCTGGCCAGCCTAGGGGGGCTCTGTCGCTGGAGGGAGCGTGCGGAGGGGACGAAGCTGGGAGGATCTCCTGGGCTGGGGCGGCCACCCAGAGGCCCCACCCACAAGAGGCTGCTGCCCCATCTCCTGGCCTGGTGCCCGCGCCTGGGGGAGGGGTGTGTGTTTGATCCCAGCTGCCTGCTGGCCAGAGCAGGAAGGGGGACCAGCTGTCTGGGTGCCTCTGGGCAAGCCTGTGTTCCTCACTCTTCTGTTTCTCTGTGCTGAGCCCTCCCTGGGCCAGGCTACACGCTGAGCTCTGGGGCAACCCTAACAGCTGAGCAGTTCAGTAGGGGCAGCAGGTGTGGAGGGAGGACGGCACTCGTGGAGGCCACGCTGTGAGGGGGCCCAGAGTGGAGGGCACTGACCAGCGGGGCCAGCCCTCCTCCCTGAGAGCCGGGTGGGGCCAGGCTCGCACCCTCCCCCCTGCCTCCCACATGGCCCAGTACCCACTCGCTCTCTTGCAGGGTCACCCTGAGTCCCCGCCAGGGCCTCCCAAGGATCCCGTTGAGGGGCATCTTCCAAGGCGCGAAGGTGGTGCGGGGCCCGGACTGGGAGTGGGGCTCGCAGGACGGTGAGTGGGGGTCTAGGCTGCCGCTGGCTGTGTGTGTGAGCCTGGTGGCACCGGCTTAGCCTGCCACGGGGCCTCTGTCCCCCCAGGAGGGGAAGGGAAGCCAGGCCGAGTGGTGGACATCCGTGGCTGGGACGTGGAGACGGGCCGGAGCGTGGCCAGTGTGACGTGGGCCGACGGCACCACCAATGTGTACCGTGTGGGCCACAAGGGCAAGGTGGACCTCAAGTGTGTGGGCGAGGCAGCTGGTGGCTTCTACTACAAGGAGCATCTCCCAAGGCTCGGTAGGGTTTGGCCCCAAGGACACCACACCTGCCTGCCCAGCTGCCCTCCTGCCCTGGCTGGGTCCTGGGGCAGCGCTGGGCCGGGGCTGGGTGCTGAGGTTGCTGAGTGGAGGGACGCCGCTGGCGGGGGGTGACGCCGCTGAAGGGGGGCCTGTCGCCTGCCCTCAGGCAAGCCGGCGGAGCTGCGGCGCAGGGTGAGTGCCGATGGCCGGCCTTTCCAGCACGGGGACAAGGTTACGTGTCTGCTGGACACGGACGTCCTGAGGGAGATGCAGGAAGGCCACGGCGGGTGGAACCCCCGGATGGCGGAGGTGAGCCGCCCCGCCGGCTGAGCCCCCCTCCCCTCCCCGCCCCACACCCTCTGGACCCCCAGCCCTCCCACTCCACCCAGCCACAGCCTCCGTGACCCGCCACAGTTTATCGGACAGACGGGCACCGTGCACCGCATCACGGACCGTGGGGATGTGCGCGTGCAGTTCGGCCGCGAGACGCGCTGGACCTTCCACCCTGGGGCTCTCACCAAGGTGCATGGGGGGCTGGGCTGAGCCCCGTCTGTTCGCTTCTGCACCCCTCCGTGTACCTCATCGGCTCTGGGAATGCCTTTCTCCAGTCTCTAGGGAACAGGGGAGGGCTTTGTGGGGTCCAGAGGGGCTGAGTTCCGCAGGGAGGGGATCCCGGCATGAAGGGACAGAGGCAGGTGAGGTGCTGGGCACTGGTGGAGGCTGGGGGCCGGCAGCCTGGGCACTAGCTTTCATCCTGCTGGGCCAAGAAGCCACTGTAGCATTACCGGTGGGAAGTCACCTTCTAAAATGTTCTTCACTGGTGTGGCATGGGGAGCACTGGGGGCAGTGGAAAGGCCCTTTAGGAAGAGGGTGGACACAGCCCAGGGTGACGGGGAAAGGGGTGGGCACAGTGTTAATGCGGACTGGGGCCCTGGGTGGAGGCGTGTACCCCTAGCACTGGGCTCTGGACCTGGAGTTCTGGCCCCTAGAAGGTGGGGGGGTTGGGGTGGGTGCCATGAGACCCATGGTTTACAGTGTGTCATACAGGGGAGGGCACGGGTGTGGGGGAAGCGGCCAGGAAAGGTTTGGGGATGGAGGAGAAGTGGCTCCTGACCCCCACTCCCATGGTAGTCTGGCCCTGCTCCCTAGTTGTCCCAGGGTCCCTCCCCCACCCCCTGTGCCAGTCTGGTCTGGCCTTGGCCATGCCGTCTGCTTCTCCGTCTGAGTGTAGGGACAGGCCCACCTTGGCTTTCACCCTGGAGTTGGTTTTGGTCTTCTCTGGCTGTCACCGCCGTGGCTCCAGGGCTGCCCACCCAGGACTGACCTGGTCACGTGTGACTCTCCTCCACCTCTGAGGCAGGGGCTGGGGTCAAGTTCAGGTCTGCCTATTCTGTGGAGGTGTCCTCCTGCTCCATGGCCCAGGGCAGCCACACCTGCCTGGGGGTGCCCCTCACGTGCCTCTCTCTCTCACTCAGCACAACGCCTTCTGGGTGGGCGATGTGGTGCGGGTCATCGATGACCTTGACACCGTGAAGCGGCTGCAGGCTGGGCATGGCGAGTGGACAGATGACATGGCTCCTGTGAGTGCCCCGGTGCCCAGCCCCACCTCCCCTCCCGCCCTGCCAGGAGACCCACCAGTGACCTTCCTTTCTCCCCACGCAGGCCCTGGGCCGCGTCGGGAAGGTGGTGAAGGTTTTCAGAGACGGGAACCTGCGCGTGGTGGTTGGCGGTCAGCCGTGGACCTTCAGCCCCTCCTGCCTGGTGGCCTACCGGCCCGAGGAGGACGCTAACCTGGACGTGGCTGAGCGTGCCAGGGAGAACAAAAGTGCGCGAACCCCGCTGGGGTGGCCAGCAGGAGGCGGGGCCACGCTGGGCCATCCCTTAACTGGAGCCCTGCCCCGCCTAGGCTCCCTGAGTGTCGCCCTGGACAAGCTGCGAGCCCAGAAGAGTGATCTTGAGCACCCGGGGAGACTGGTGGTGGAGGTGGCCCTGGGCAGTACGGCCAGGGCCCTGGACCTGCTGAGGCGGAACCCCGAGCAGGCGAGCTCCCGACGCCCCCCTGCCCTCCCTTCAGCCAGCCCCGGGGAGCGGGGAGGAGGACCAGGGACTGACCCGTGGGCTCTCCCGGCAGGTGGACACCAAGAACCAGGGAAGGACGGCCCTGCAGGTGGCCGCCTACCTGGGCCAGGTGGAGCTGGTGCGGCTGCTGCTGCAGGCCCGGGCGGCCGCGGACCTGCCAGATGACGAGGGCAACACGGCGCTGCACTACGCCGCCCTGGGGTGAGGCCCGGGCCAGGGGCGGTGGGGGCGGGGCAGCCTGCAGGTCAGCGGGCATCGCGCCCCTCCTGCTCCCTCTCCTGTCAGGAACCAGCCCGAGGCTGCCCGCTTGCTCCTGAGCTCCGGCTGCGGGGCCAATGCCCTGAACGGCGCCCGGAGCGCAGCCCTACACCTGGCCGTGCAGAGGGGCTTCCTGGAGGTCGTGAGGGTCCTCTGTGAGCGCGGCTGTGACGTCAACCTGCCCGTAAGTGCTGGGTCCGCTGGCCCCGGGCTCAAGGACGCAAGGGCGTTGACCTTCCTGCCGAGTGACCCCTGGGTCCCCGCCGGCAGGACGCGCATGCCAACACGCCTCTGCACTGTGCCATCTCGGTGGGCGCTGGCGCCAGCGGCATCGTGGAGGTCCTCACCGAGGTGCCGGGCATTGACGTCACCGCCACTAACAGCCAGGGCTTCACCCTGCTGCACCATGCGTCCCTCAAGGGCCACACGCTGTGAGTTGGGGGGGAGGGGCACACCCAGTGGACCAGACTCCCGTGGTGCTGCTGGGTCGCTGTGGGCACAGTCTGGACCCCAGGCACATCTCCCCGCTCCCCCAGAGCTGTCAGGAGAATTCTTGCTCGTGCACGCCAGCTGGTGGATGCCAAGAAGGAGGACGGCTTCACGGCCTTGCACTTGGCCGCCCTGAACAACCACCGGGAGGTGGCCCAGGTTCTCATCCGCGAGGTGTGGACACGGGGCCCTGGACCAGCCCGGGGCCTTGGGGGGTCAGGACCCAGCTGGGGTCCCTGGGCTGAGCCGGTGCCCACCCCCTCTGCCCCTTCCTCAGGGCCGCTGTGACGTGAACGTCCGCAACCGGAAGCTCCAGTCTCCGCTGCACCTGGCCGTGCAGCAGGCCCACGTGGGGCTGGTACCGCTGCTGGTGGACGCGGGCTGCAGCGTCAATGCTGAGGACGAAGAGGGGGACACGGCCTTGCACGTGGCGCTGCAGCGTCATCAGCTACTGCCTCTGGTGGCTGATGGGGCCGGGGGGGACCCAGGGCCCTTACAGCTGCTGTCCAGGGTAAGGAAGTGTGGATCTGGGTGCTGCAGAAGTGGGCCGGACTGCCCAGCTGAAGGCAACAGGCAGGGCCTGAGGGACTGTCCACCTTGGCTGTGGGCATCTGCCCAGGCCTTCATCGGGGTGGGTTGGGCTGGGGCGCTGGGGTTTGCCAGAGGCGTTTTCTGCGACCCGTCAGGGCAGCGTGGCCTGACCAGCCTGGGAAAGGGGATGTGGTGTGGGGGGTGTGGGGGGGGGGTACCGTCTGGGAACGCAGCCCCTGGCCTGGGGCTCCCTGGTGGGGGGCCCCTTTCCTGTCTGCCTCCTTCCTGTTCCCGCGGCCTCAGATGGTGATGGGGTGCCCGAGGCTCTGACCCGAGGCCCAGGCAGCCAGGGGCTGGTAGGGCGTCCCCGACGGCCACTGGACCTGCCCTGGGGCCTGCTCCGGCGCGCCCGCCCTCACCGGCCTCTGTCTGCCGCCCAGCTACAGGCCTCGGGCCTCCCGGGCAGCGGGGAGCTGACGGCGGGCACGGCGATCGCCTGCTTCCTGGCGCTGGAGGGCGCCGACCTGAGCTACGCCAACCACCGCGGCCGGAGCCCCCTGGACCTGGCCGCCGAGGGCCGCGTGCTCAAGGCCCTGCAGGGCTGCGCGCAGCGCTTCCGGTGAGCCCGGCAGGGTTGGGGGCGGGCCCGGGCGCCCTCCCCCCACCGGGGCCGCTTTCAAGCCCCCTCCTCCCACCGCAGGGAGCGGCAGGCGGGCGGCAGCGGGGGCGCGGCCGCGGTTCCGAGGCTGGTGCTGGGGCCCCCCAACACCGTGACGAACCTGCACGTGGCCGCGCCGTCGGGGCCCGAGGCCGCCGAGTGCCTGGTGTGCTCGGAGCTGGCGCTGCTGGTGCTGTTCTCGCCGTGCCAGCACCGCACGGTGTGCGAGGGTGAGTGCGGGGGCTGCGGGGGTGCGGGGGGGTGCCCGAGTCCACGCGCACCCGCCCGACCGACCCCCGCCCCGCAGAGTGCGCGCGCAGGATGAAGAAGTGCATCAGGTGCCAGGTGGCCATCGGCAAGAAGCTGCGCCCAGGTGCGTGCCCGCCCCCCGCCCCGCCCCGCCCCGCCGGCTCGCGGCCCCGCCTCCCCTCACCCTTGCCCCCCCGCCCCCCGGTGCCGGCCCGCAGACGGCACGGAGGTGGCCAGCGTGACCCCGGCGCCCGGCCCGCCGCGGCAGCTGGTGGAGGAGCTGCAGAGCCGCTACCGGCAGATGGAGGAGCGCATCACCTGCCCCATCTGCATCGACAGCCACATCCGCCTCGTGTTCCAGTGCGGCCACGGCGCGTGCGCACCCTGCGGCGCCGCGCTCAGCGCCTGCCCCATCTGCCGCCAGCCCATCCGCGACCGCATCCAGATCTTCGTGTAGCCCCCCCCGCCCCGCGCCCCGGCCGCGCCCGCCGCCTTCCGGAGCCACGTCCCCCAGTCGCCTTCGCAAGCCCCCGCGCCGTGTTTTATAAAAAGATTCTCGGACTTTTCCGCTTGGTGCCTGCCTGGGGCGGGCTCGGGGAGGGCTCGGGGCGGGGGTGGGGGTGGTTGTCTGCCCCGGGGTCCCGCCCCGCCCTGTCGCAGCCCCCGACCCGGGCTGGCCTGCGCGGCGCCCCCCGCCCCCCCTTCCCCCTCCGCTCCGGGCTCTGCGCTTTGGCCCGTCCCTCGCGCGTCCTGCCCTTTCTATCGCTGACGCTTCCAGACCCCCGCGCAGACCCCGTCCCGGGAGCCGGAGTCCTGCCCCCGGGCCGAGACGCAGGCCGCCTCCCAGGCTCCCGGCCTGGGGCCGCGGAACGATGGAGCCTGGGGACGTGGTGTCCGCCAGAAGTCCCGGTGTCCGCCCCGCCGGTGGGCTTCCCCCGACTCGCTTCTGCGTCGCCCTCACTGCCCCTTTCTTTAACCCCGGCGGGCTGTGAGGTCGTCTCTGACCCTGTTCTCTCCCGGCCAATGGGGTCCCTGCTAAGCAGAGAGTTGGGGAAGGGGTTTCATCGGGGTGGGGGCATGGGTAGGGTCTTACCGACCCTTGAGCGTGGTAGGCGGGAACAGGGCCCCGGGGGAGAAGGCAGACCCAGGGCAGAAGGGAGCCGTTTGTTGGGGCAAGTATTCTGCCATGAAGAGCAGGGGTGCAGCTCTCCACTGGGCTCCGCAGCCGGACAGGGCGCTTTCCAAGAACCACCCGAAATGCTCCCCCGGAGCCTCCCGGCTGTCGGCCAGCAGCTTGGCACTGACCCCGCTGGCCTGGTGTGCCGCTGTCACTCTGGGCACAAGGCCTGGATGGAGAACACGGAGTGCCAAGCCCCCCAGGCCTGCTCTGGCCCTGTGCCTCTTCCTTTGCTCCCTCCCCACACCAGTCCCAGTCTGCTCCGGCCCTCTCAGGCCTCCCGAACCCAGTTCCCCCGGCCCCAAGGAGCCCCCACCAACATCCCACCTGGCTCAGCTCCTCCAGCCTGCAGGCCGCCCCGTCGAGGCTTCCAGCCTCAGGACGCTGATCCCCTGGCCCCCCAACTCAGGCCCGTTCCAGACCTTGGCCCCAGCCCAGGCTTCCCTGCTCCCACAAAGCCCGCACCTCGTTCGCTTCCCTTTTAGCTCCATAGGTTCTGCTGCCTTTAGCTCCCCCAGCCCGGTTCTCTGGGGTGCTGTCCCCACGTCCCTGCTTCTTGCCCGCCCCCAGTACCCAGTACTCACACTGCTCATCCCCACCCCTCTCTCCAGGACCTGGGTCAGGCAGCCGCTGGGCAGGGGACAGGTCCTCAGTTGGCAAGAACAGAGCCTGCTCTCCCAGGTCTCGTCGCTCGCTGGTCAGGGAGCTGGAGGAGCTCCATCCAGTGGAAGAGCGGGACTCGGGACCCCAACTGCCTACCCTTCCCTTGGCCGGAGCCTCTGGCGTCTATCCCTTCTCTCGCCGCCGCCGGGCCCTCCTCGCCCCCACCCCCCACGTGACCCCGCCCAGCAGGCCCTGCCCAGGCTGCTGCCACCGACCCACAGGCCCCGGGTCCGCACCCCAGGCTGGCGGCAGGACTGTCCTGACAGTGGGGACGGCCAGCCAGCTGGTTCCTTTCAGGGGCACGCACCTCCCCCTGCACCCATCTCTGTAACCCGAGCCGCTCGCAGCGCCTCCCCGCGCAGCCCCACTGGGCCCGAGGCCCCGACAGTGAATCCGCAGGCGCCATGGGCCTCGGGGCCTGCATGTCCTCAGCGGCGTCGGGGGCCCAAGCCCAGGCCCGCCGGCTGGAAGCTGTGCTGGGCGCCCTGTGCCTGCTGCCCGCACTCCTGCTGCTGGCCCGGCTCGGGGCTCCTGCCGCCCGGTTGGGGGCCAGCGGGGCACAGGTGAGAGCGGGTGTGGCCGGGCGGACGGGTGGGCAGCCGGAGAGTCTGAGAGCCTGCGTGTCCGGGGCGGGGGGGGGGGGGAGAGGGGAGGAGGAAGCCAGCATCAGGCCTCCAGCTCCGCCCAGTCGACCTGGGCTGTGGTTAGTAACCTTCTTTGCCCGGCTGTGAAAGCAGCACGCTGGCTGGGCTAGAAAATCCAAACTCGCAGAAAGACCAAAGGAGGGAATTTCAAGGCTCCCTGAAGCACGCACCCGCCTGCTTTCTTTAGTTCTTTTTCCAAGCTTTTTCAGACGTGGGGACGGTCCCTACTGTGTCCCCACGAGCACTCGCTTTCCTTGAAGGGAGCCGTCGCCGCATCCTACCAGGCGGATGTCTTCGCCACTCCAGGACCCGGTCCTCCGCCCCTCCAGGTGCCCCGCAGACGCCGCTACACGCTGACCCCAGCCAGGCTGCGCTGGGACCACTTCAACCTCACCTACAGGTGTGACGGTGGCCCAGGACGGTGGGCGCAGGGGAGCGTGACCTAGCCCTGCCACCACCCTTGACCTTAACCCCCATCCCAGGATCCTCTCCTTCCCGCGGAACCTGCTGAGCCCCAGTGAGACCCGGCGGGGCCTGGCTACGGCCTTCCGCATGTGGAGTGACGTGTCCCCCTTCAGCTTCCGAGAGGTGGCCCCTGAGCAGCCCAGTGACCTTCGCATAGGTGCGCGCCGTGCCCCCGCCCCCGCCTGGCCCTGTGGCCCCCTCTCAGCCCTGTGCTCCCCCAGGCTTCTACCCGGTCAACCACACGGACTGCCTGGTCTCCACGCTGCACCACTGTTTTGATGGCCCGACAGGCGAGCTGGCGCACGCCTTCTTCCCTCCGCACGGCGGCATCCACTTTGACGACAGCGAGTACTGGGTCCTGGGCCCCACGCGCTACAGCTGGAAGAAAGGTGATGGCCTGGACTCCTGCGGGGCCCTCTGTACCAGGGTGGGCACAGCAGGAGGGCTTTGGGGGTGGTGGCTGCGATTTGGGGTCAAGTAGGCAGGAAGGGGGAGGCTGGGAGGAGGCCATAGGCCTGGGTTCCAGGAGCCCTGAGCACCCCCCCCCCCCGCCCTGCTGCTGGAGACGGAGCTGGAGCTGCATTCCTGGGGACCGAGCTCACTGCCTCTGGAACATTCTTATCTTCCCTCTTCCCATGGCTGTGCTGAGGGAGGCTCCGTGGGCCGCAGCCCCGGCAGGCCACGGTCGGCAGAGCCGGGAGGGCTGGGCCGGGGCTCGAGGGGCTGACCCGCGGGCCCCGCAGGCGTCTGGCTCACCGACCTGGTGCACGTAGCGGCCCACGAGATCGGCCACGCGCTGGGCCTGATGCACTCGCAGCACGGCCGGGCGCTCATGCACCTGAATGCCACTCTGCGCGGCTGGAAGACGCTGTCGCAGGACGAGCTGTGGGGGCTGCACCGGCTGTACGGTGAGTGCTGTGGGGGCTGGGCGGCCGGGCGGCCGGGAGGGGAGGCCTAAGGCAGGGTCAACCTCCTGCAGGCTGCCTGGACCGGCTCTTTGTGTGCACGTCCTGGGCCCGGAGGGGCTTCTGCGACACCCGCCGCAGGCTCATGAAGAGGCTCTGCCCCAGCAGCTGTGACTTCTGCTACGGTGAGGCCGCGGCCCCACTGCTGGCCGGCTCTGGCCGGAGGCGGGGTGGGCGGGTGCCGCTGTGGCCCTCTCTGAGCCCGGCCCCTCCCGCTGCTCTGCAGAGTTTCCCTTCCCCACGGTGGCTGCCACCGCGCCCCCGCCCAGAACCAAGACCAGGCTGGTGCCCGAGGGCCGGAACGTGACCTTCCGCTGTGGCCAGAAGATCCTGCACAAGAAAGGCAAAGTGTAGTGAGTGGCCCTGCCCTGTGCCCTCCCCACCGCGGGTGGGCGGCGGGGACTCGGGACCCCGCCCAGCCCCGTGCCTTGCTCCCCGCAGCTGGTACAAGGACCAGGAGCCCCTGGAGTTCTCCTACCCCGGCTACCTGGCGCTGGGCGAGGCGCACCTGAGCATCATCGCCAACGCCATCAACGAGGGCACCTACACGTGCGTGGTGCGCCAGCGGCAGCGCGTGCTCAGCACGTACTCCTGGCGGGTCCGCGTGCGCGGCTGAGCTGCCCGCGGGCCGAGGCTGCTCATAAAGCACTTTCTCTCTCAAGTCTGCGCACCTTTCTTGGGAGGGAGGGCGGCCAGCCTCGGGCCCCGCGGGGTGGGGCCGCTCGGCCTGTGCCCCGCTTCATGTGGGGAGCCTGGGGCCGGGACACCCCAACTTCCCCACAGCTCCTTGGGGTGAGGATGCGGTCCTCAGAGGCCCAGGCCACGGCGGGCTTTTCCGGGGAAATGGGGTAAACGAAGGCACAAATGTGGAGCATCCCCAGGAGAGCAGGCTGAGCCCAAGCAGCCCGGGGTCCCTGGGAGTGTCTTGGGGTTGCTCAGGGGCGCGGGAGGCAGGAAGGCCGAGGAGGGCAGGTCGCTGTGCCCGCAAGGCCGCCAAAGGAGTGGGATGGAGGTTGGGGCAAGTGAGGCCGGAGAGCGAGGGCCGACACCCGAGTTGGGGGAGGAGCTGCTGGTGCCAACAGAAGGGACAGAGTGGCGCTGGTGGACACCCTGGGCAGTGGCTAGCACCCCCCTCTGCCACAGCGACGCCCCGTCCTGCTAGACCGGGAGCCCGAGACCTGGCGGGCCAGGAAGAGCCTGGCCAGCACGGGGTCCGAGGCCCCGCCAGGCAGCACGAGGGCAGGCCTCGTCCACTAGGGGCCAGCTGTGGAAGGACGTGCCAGAGCTTTCCTCCAAGAACGCTTTACTGCCATCTTAAAACATGTTAACAACTTTATACAAAACCCACCGTGGCCAAGAGCTTGCACACGGGCTCTGAGGGGCCCGGGGCCATGGATGCCCTGAGTGCGGGGCAGGAGGGTGTGAAGCGGGAGCCTGAAGATTAAAAGTAGAAAAAATCCTGCCCCCGACCTCATTCCACACCAAGGCCGGTCCGCCTGCGGCGAGCGCGGGACCCCGCCTGTCGAGGGTGCGCCGTCTGCACTGGCCTCCGATGGGTGCCCCCTCCACTCCCTGCATGGCAAGTCTGACACATTGAAAAAAATACAGCCTTTCCTTTCACAACAAGGAAAATGTGGTTTAATTCTACAAATTTACAAGCCAAGATGAAATAAAACGTGGAAAAGCAAACGAGATGGGCAGTCTGAGACTCGAGGTGGAGCTCCGCGGCCACGCCAGCCGGCGGCAGCTGCGTCCAGGCAGAGCAGGGCCTGGGTCCGGACCCGTGTGCTGCCTCCGGCACCCGCCCTGGTCCCAGCCAAGTCTTGCTGGGCGGCCCCCACAGGGCTGGTGTGGGCTCCGTGCCAAACCTCAGAACTTGAGGCTGAAGCCAGGGCCCGCGGCCGAGGCCCCCTGGCTGGTGGTCGTGAGGTGGAAGCCCGTCTCCTTCAGGTCGTCGTCGCCCTGGGGAGCAAGTGGCACTGTGGGGCCCCGGCCGGGCAGGCCTTGCCTCGGGGAACCCCCACATCTTCCCTCCTCTGCCAGCCCGGCCCCTCACCAGCTGGCTGTACCCCAGGCCTCCCTCTGGGGGCCGTGGGCTTGTGCCACGCTTGACCCTTTGCTGCTCACTCTTGGCGGGCCACGTGGGGAACATCGAGGGGTCGATGGGGAGGGGCGTCTCTCGGAAATACTCATGCTTGAGGCCGTCCTCTGCACTGACTCTCCGCCCAGGGAAGTAGGTTAGGAACCTGGGGGAAGAAGAGCCCTTGGCGTCCAGCACAGGGGTGGGGGTGAGGGCACAGGGGAGGGGATGCACCCACAGGTTCACACACTTGTTCATGAGGTCAAAGCCCTGGTCTGACAGCAGCGCCCCAAAGCGTTTGCGGAGGTTGTTGTAGGGGTACTCGGTGAAGGTCATCTTCTTGACCGCAGGGAGGTCATTGTAGCCAGGCCAGATCTTCTCACTGGGGGTACCCAGGTCCTGAGAGACAGACAGACAGACGGGTCTCGGAACGGCCCCAGCCTGCAGGGGAGGGTCCGGTCCCGGGTGCCTGCATGTACCAGGCGGGGCGCTTTGCAGGCAGGAGCCACAGACGCACCTTAAACACTTTGTTGATCTGATCGATTTCCGACTTCCCAGGGAAAAGCGGCTTCTGGGTCAGCAGCTCCCCAAAGATGCAGCCCACCGACCACATGTCCACAGCCGTGGAGTACTCCTGGGGGGCCAGGGGTGCGCTCAGGGGGCTGCATGGGCGGCGAGCACAGGTCAGGTCCCCCAGCCCCCAGCACTCACCTTGGCGCCAAGCAGCAGCTCCGGGGCACGGTACCACAGGGTCACCACGACTGGGGTGTAGGCCTTCAGAGGGGACCCGTATTCCCTTGCCAGCCCGAAGTCCCCGACCTGCAAGGACCGAGGGCTGTGGGCGGCCACTGAGGCCCAGGTGGGGGCAGCCCCGAGGGGGAGCCGCGGGGACCCACCTTGAGGATGCCCGCGTGGCTGAGCAGCAGGTTGGAGGTCTTGAGGTCGCGGTGCAGGATCCAGTTGTCGTGCAGGTGCTTCACGCCGCGCAGCAGCTGGATCATCAGGGTCTTCACCTCCCCTAGAGGGCAGCGGGGTCACGGCCCTGGGTCATCTGCCTGCCGCGACAGCGACCAGGCTCCTCGGGGCACATCCATCCTGGGAACGCGCCCGGCTCGGCAGGGCCCTGAGGCGCGCGCACGTGCGCAGCGGGAGCGCGTCAGAGTTACAGGGTCAGGGACGCCGCCTGCAGCCCAGGCGGCCCGAGGGTGGGAGGCTCCCGGTGGGGGACAGCAGCCAGAGGGCCGCGGCTGTAGGAGTGACTCGGGGCCGTGCCCGCCGTGCCGCGGGCCCCACCTGGCAAGAAAGGCTGCTTCATGGTCTCCATCAGACTCTTGAGGTCGTGTTCCACGTAGTTCATCACGATGTAGATCTTGTCCATGTTGCTGCCCACGACGATTTCCTGAGAGACAAAAGCCGGCGGGTGGGCCACCTGGGGATCCCCTCTAGGCCCCAGCTCCGTGACCGCTGACTCCTGGGGCCTAGACACACGCAGACTGCAGGGACCGGTTAGGGTTAGGGTTAGGTGTGGTAACCTCAAGGGGCTGATACGGTGGGGCCGCCAAGACTCCGTTTTTGCACGACACAGGTGAGTGCGACCCCCAGGCTGTCCTTGGGGCACAGGCCCGGGAGGCCTTACCCGGACCGTGACGATGTTGGGGTGCTGCGCCTTAAGGATGGTGTTGATCTCCCTCAGAGATGTGATCGGAAAGCCCTCTTTCTCCTTCTCCATCTTCAGCCGCTTCAAAGCCACAATTTCATCTGAAAACAGTCGGGAGGCAGGTTGAGGACACCTCCTTCCGCACACACGCACGTGGCTGGGACTCGGGAGGGGCTTCTTGTGCACAGAGAAGTCTTGTTTTGTTTTTTTTTTTAAGATTTATTTACTTGACAGACAGAGATCACAAGCAGGCAGAGAGGCAGGCAGAGAGAGGGGGAAGCAGTCTCCCTGCTGAGCAGAGAGCCCGATGCGGGACTCGATCCCAGGACCCTGAGATCATGACCTGAGCCGAAGGCAGCGGCTTAACCGACTGAGCCACCCAGGCGCCCCTGGAGAAGTCTTGTTTTAACGGATGTCTCACATCCGCACCAAGAGAAGCAGCCCAAACCTGCTACCCTGAGCAAAACACGAGGCCTATTTCCAAACCGGCTTTCGTCCAAAGCAGGTAAGGATTTCCCATTCTCTCTGTCCCTGCTGTGGTTTGCCAGGAGACACCGCAAACCTCAACATCCCAACACAGAAACATCCACCAGGGTCTCGGGACTCAAGTGGCCTCCCTGAGTTTCCAAGACCCAGATGCGGTGCCAGGGAAGCTTCCAGGCCACGGCTCACGCACCTGTTCAGGCGCTAGCGCTCGAAATGGACTCCACACCCCTCCCTGGAGCCGAGCTGCCACCACAAGCAGGCGGCAAAGCCTCACAACCAGGCTGACCTCTGGAGCCCACAGATATCAAGGAGTCAACTGCCCAGGGGCCCGTGAGTCATCCGCTGGTGCTCGCCAGGTAAGGCGAGGCCGTGACTGGGCATCTGTGGAGGGAAGAGTCCCAGGAGAGGAGGGACTGTGTGTTCAATGACCTAGACACGGAGGGTGCCAGGGGCCAGGATCTCAGTCCCTGCAAGCTGGCTGTGGCTTAAGCAGAACGCCCTGCCTGCCTCCCTCCCACAGTCCACGTGGGCCCAGCAAGACTGAGCAGGGGAAACACGCCAGACCTGAGAAAGTGCGGTGGGTATGCCCAAGGACAATGCTCCTCCGGAGAGATTCCTTCCTGCCCGAGGACAGGTTCTCTGTGCCACCTGGCTCCTGCCCCACGTCTCCCTCCCCCCACCTTGGGGACCACGCGATACCGCACCCGTCTTCTTGTCCTTTGCTCTGTACACCACCCCGTAAGTGCCTTCCTCGATCCTGTTCAGGCACTGGAACTCCTCCACGCTGCGACAACCCTGGAAGGAAGCAGGCCGTGAGGGTGCAGCGGCCGCGGCCGCACTCACACCCACACGGAGCTGGGGCGGCAGGCCCTGCCCCGAATGCGTCTGGTGGGAGTGCGGCCGCGGCCCCCCTGCCCGGCCTCCTCAGTGAGCACGTGCCCCCGGATCAAGAGATAAAACCACCTGCCGTAAAACCTGGTCCCGGACGCACCCTTCTGAGCCAGGCCTGGTCTGCCTGCTCTGTGCTAAGATGACACCAGGGATGACACTGCCAAAGCCCCGGCACGGGTGACCCCAGTGGCAGGTGCCCACAGCAGAGGCCCCACTCTCAACCCCAGCCCTATCCACCGTCGGCCAAGCCGAGCCAGCCTTGGGGTGGAGGGACGCCTGACCTGCAGGGCAGGGAGGTACTTGGGCAGCTCCTGTTTGAGTTCAATGGGCGACAAGGCGGGAGAGTCGGGCACAAAGTCGCCCTCAGTCAGGGCGCTGCTCTGCGGAGTGCCTTCGCCGGCGTCTTCCTCCCCTTCCTCACTTTCTCCGGAGTCTCGGTCAAATCGGGACTCTGGAACTTCAAACGTTAAACCCAACTGTGGAACCAGGAATAAGCAATATCATCGTCCCTCTCGTGCTCTGGGGTGGGGGGACACCAAGTGCATGCCAGAGCCACAGAGGCGACCCCAGATGTGTGTACCCCGCCACTCTGGACAGAAGGCACTGGGGTCTTGGGGTTCACCAGCTCAGCTGGGGGCCTGGGAGCCGCTGACCGAAGCCGGGGCTCAAAGGCGGCACACCCGCGACTCGTCTCTCGGGCCCTGAGGGCCCAGCCCGGCTGCTGCCTCCCTGCCGTGTCTAAGCCACGGGGATGCCGAGGACTTGGGGATGCCAGCCCGCCACGGTCACAGCGGGTCTGTCAGGGAGCCGGCTGCCTGTGCCTCGGGCGAGGGTACGCACACAAGACGGTGACCTGCTGGCTTTGGAAAGGGTCACAGAGCTGAGGGGCGGCCGAGGGAAGGACTGCCTCGCGGGGGTGCCGCTCACCGACCAGGACGTGGTTCTCGCTCTCCCGCTCTCCGTCCTCACTCATCTCGTCCTCACTCACTTCCTCTGCAAGACAGAGCGGGCGTCTGCTCACACCTGCAGGGCCTGGGCCCCGCGGGCTTGGGCCTGGCCTCTTTCTAGGGCTCTTCAGACCCTCCACGGGCACAAAGAAGGGTTTGCTTTAGCTAACGAAAAGCAAAAACCACTGTAAAAATCACTTTTGGGGTCTCATGGGAACCCCAGGTACCAAAGCATTTTCCACTTGGGAGTATTTTTGAACCGAGAGCGCCAGTGATTCCTCCGCAGCCTGTAAACACCGGCCGAGACGGTGGGAGCCCCGCGCCCTCCTCACCGGCCGACTGTCCCGACGCGTCCTCGGAGTTGCTGCCCGTCTCCTCCTCCTCTTCCTCCTCTTCCTCCGACTCTTCACTGCTGCTCCCCTCCTCCTCCTCCTCCTCCTCCTCTTCCTCCTCCTCCTCCTCTTCCTCCTCCGAACCCGACCCCGACTCCGCTGTGGGAAGAAAACAGCTGGAAGCGCACAGCGGGGACGAGCGGCCCCGACCGCGCGGCCGCGGAGCCGGCGCTTACCTGACGAGGACTCGGCGGAGCTGGTTTTCCTTTCGCTGTCGCTGACGTCCTGCAGGTCGGACAGCAGGTCTCGCTCTTCCGTTTTCTCTTCTTTCACTTACGAAACAAACCATCAAAGTTGAGCGCGGGAAGCGTGTGACCACGAACGAGACCCCACAGCATCTTTCCTGCAGAGGCTGACTGGGGCCTGGGTGACACACGGCCCCCCACGGAGCGGGAAGACCGCTCTGGACACCTGTGACACATACAGACGAGCTCCACACTAGCCCCGGTGCCACCGCACGTTCTGGGAGTACTACAGCCCATCTCATCCCACAACAAAAGCCCGTTTTCGTGAAGTCTTTGTTTGCCGAGAGCCCTGCCACGCCCTCACCTGGCTTCCGGCCGTCTGTCAGCTCGAACCTCTCTCGGGGCGGCCGCGGCGGGCTGCGACTCCAGTGGCTGCCTTTCACTTTGTCGCCGTAGTCTTCTCTCATCGTTCGGTGATGCGCAGACACTGGGGCACAAAACACAGCGGGAGGCGGGGCTGGCAGCACCCTCCCCAGCAGGGCCCTGCCTCGGTCAGGTCTCAGCCGCACCCCTGCCGGTGGTGACGCAGAACATGTGCTCATAGCTCTGGCGACAGAGGCTGGAGGCTGTCCTTGAGGATCCACAAGGACCTTCCAGACTCCTCTCCATTGGTCAGAAAGGAAGGGGCCATGACCCACCTCTTCAAGCCTGTGCCGCGGCCCTGAGCTCACCCATGGAGCAGCACCCCGGCCACAAGGCGCACCCGCCCGCACCTTCCCTGCGGGCCTCGCGCTCTTTGCGCCGCTCCTCGGCCCGACGCTCCCGCTCCTTCTGCTCCCGCTGCTCCTTCTGCTGCTCCCGCATCTTCCGCTCTCGCTCCCGCTTCCTCTCCAGTTGCTCAAGGCGGTCCCTGCAACGAGCACAGGCCAACGCTCTCTCCAGTTTTCGTTTTTTACCCCAAGTGCTTTCTGTTCAAATTTAAAAATTGCCCATTTAGGTTATTCAAACCATAAAGGGCTTTTTCACAGCCACCAATATCCCGAGCACATGTCCTGACAGACGCGAGAGAACCAAGCAAGGGGCGCCTGGGCGGTGGGGGGGGGGGGGCAGTCAGTCGTTGAGCCTCGGACTCTTGATTTGGGCTCGGGTCATGACCTTGGGGTCATGAGACTGAGCCCCGCGAAAGGCTCCATGGTCGGTGCAGAGTCTGCTGATCTCCCTTATCTCTGCCCCCCTCCCCGTTTGTACACTTTCTCTCTCAAATAAAAGTTTTTTTGTTTTTAAGATTTTATTTATTCACTTAACAGACAGAGAGATCACAAGTGGGCAGAGAGGCAGGCAGAGAGAGAGAGGAGGAAGCAGGCTCCCTGCTGAGCGGAGAGCCCGATGCGGGGCTCGACCCCAGGACCCTGGGATCATGACCCGAGCCGAAGGCAGAGGCTTTAACCCACTGAGCCACCCAGCACCCCTGAAAGGTTTTTCTTTTTTAACATTTTTATCGATCTGACAAAGACTGAGAGATTGAGAGAGAGAGAGCTCACGCACAAGCAGCGAAACAGCAAGCAGAGGGAGAGGACCCAGTAGGCTCCCCACCAAGCAGGGAACCTGATGTGGAGCTTGATCCCAGGAAGCCAGGATCACGCCCTGGGCTGAAGACAGGCTTCACTGACTGAGCCACCCAGGCGCCCCTCAGATGAATTGAGTTTTTAAAAAAGAAGAAGAAAGGGGCACCTGGGTGGCTCAGGGGGTTAAAGCCTCTGCCTTCGGCTCAGGTCATGATCTCGGGGGCTTGGGATCGAGCCCCGCATCGGGCTCTTTGCTCTGTGGGAGCCTGCTTCCTCCTCTCTCTGCCTGCCTCTCTGTCTACATGTGATCCCTCTGTCAAACAAATGAATAAAGTCTTTAAAAGAAGAGAAGGAGGAGGAGGAGGAGGAGGAAGAAGAAAGCAAATGCTGGCACAATGAGCCCAATGCTTCTGGACGCCGATCTGGTGGGCCTGTAGGTGTGGCCGGCAGCACAGCTCACATCCACCTTTACGGTGGTCTAGGTCTTCAGGGGCTACAGAGGCGGGGGAAGGAGTCCACCTGGGGAAGGTGCGGAGGAGGATGTGGATGCAGGCCTGGGCCCTGTCCCTCCTCCTCCCTGGATTCTGTGGCAGACGGACCCCCAGGAGATTCGCCAGCCCAGCAGGCACGAGCGTGGCATGTGAAGGGCAGCGGGGAAAAGCCGCCCCATGAAGGCATTGAGTCACCAAGGACCGCGCGCGACCTGCCCACAGCACAGGCAAACAGTGCAAATGGGCCAGTTGCAATAAACTTTCATGTCCCTACAGTTAATGTCCAAATATAAAAAAGCCAGTACATTGAAAAAGAAGAAAGCAAGCACCAGTATACTCAAACAGAAATGAGCACGAACAATGGCAAAAATGGAACAAGGCCACGGTCCAGTCCCCGGGCCCGTGCTGACTCTGGGGCCCATCAGAGGGCCCTGCTGTGGAAGCCTGGGATTCTAGAAACTATTCTGTAAGCGCCCGAGTCCAAGCTGTTGTGAGATAACAGCTGTAGCATCACATGAGATCCAACCAGAGAATTCCATTTTTCATAAACTTATAAAGTCGTGCAAACATCACCATGAGCCAGTTCTAAAACATGCCCATCGCTGGACAGGCCCCCTCACGCCCACCTGTGGCCAGCTCCTTGCCTGCCCCACGAGCCTGTTTCTTTGTGCTTGGGATCCTGTGGATATTCCTTCTGCTTCCTTTGGGTTGAGTCTGCCTCTCTCTTCTGCTAAGGGTAGAGGCTCGGCTGCTGACCTGACAACTTTGCTGTTATCAGTGCCTAAAAGCCAAAACGTCTCACTCCATGCACAGCCTTTTCTGCATCACTAACTCTGGGCATCCTGCTTCTGTTTTCATTCAGTTCAAAATGATTTTTTTCTTCTTCCAGTAGGTTTCATGTTCAGGGAGGCGCCCAACGTGGGGCCTGAACTCACGACCCTGAGACCAAGACCTGAGTTGAGATCAAGTCGGAAGCTTGACCGACTGAGCCCCCAGGCACTTGTGTTTCCTTTTATTTGGGCCATAGGTTATTCAGAAAAGGACTATGGGATTTCTAAACATTTGAGGATTCCCTCAAGTTTGTTTCTTTGTGTTGATTTCTACTTTAACCTTCTGTGGGAAGAGGGTACACTCTGTACGACCTCAGTTCTCAGATCTGAAACCTGCTCTGTGGCCCACGCAGGATCCACGTGGCACAACCTTCCCCCTTTTTTTTTTTTTAAGATTTTATTTATTTATTTGACAGAGAGAGATCACAAGTAGGCAGAGAGGCAGGCAGAGAGAGAGAGAGAGAGGGAAGCAGGCTCCCTGCTGAGGAGACAGCCCGATGTGGGACTCGATCCCAGTACCCCGAGATCATGACCTGAGCCGAAGGCAGCGGCTTAACCCACTGAGCCACCCAGGCGCCCCAACAACCTTCCCTTTCTGAGTGTGTACCCTGCAGCTGGCTGTGGGGCGCTATATGCAAGGTCACTGAGGCCGAGCCTGTGCAGGCTACTTTCCAGATGTTTTACATCCTTTTCTCTGGTTGTTCTGCCAACAGTGACAACACCGTATTGAAAGTGCAACTGCCACTGACGAACGACCCACTTCTCCCTTGAGCTGTCAGGCACATACACGTCTGCCGCCATCACTCCCTTCTGCCGTACGGACCCTACTGTCATTGGGAAGCCCCGTGTCGGCGCTGGTGACTTCTGTCAGGTAACTGATGTCTCGCCTGAGCCACTTGTGCTCTGCGGCTGCTGTGGGTGTGGGACATCTCTGTCCGTATGTTTACTTTTGACTTATTTTTGTCCTGGACTAAGAGGTTCTCCTTACAGACAATATACTGGATCTTGCTTTGCTGTCGAAGAACCTCTCCTCTGGGGTACACAAACCACTCCACGTTTCATGTAATTATGGATTTGGCTGAATTTGCTGTTACTGTTTGAGCTTTATGCCTTCCGTCTTTTTGGTTTAAGTAAGGGTTTTAAGACCCTGCCAAGTCCCGTTTGCACTAGTCAGTCACTCTCTTCATGGCTGCTCCAGGATGGGCAGCGCGCATCTTCTCAGACTTACTTCATCCCAGGGAATGCCGGAGCCCCGTACGGAACAGCTCGGGCCCTCCCCATTCTCTGTGCAGCCCACAAGCACGACGTCACACCATAGCATTTCACTCATCACTGTTTCATGCAATCGTGTCTCTTACGGAAATTAAGATGTGAGAAGAAACATTTGTAGATTCTGTTACGTTAACCCGAGCCTTTACCATTTCCAGTGCTTGTCTTCTCTTCCTGAATTTGATAGCTTCTGCTATCATTTCCATTCAACATGAAGGTCTTCCTTGAGTATTTAAGGCAGGTCTTATTAATAATGAATTCCACTGGTTTATCTTTCCTATTCCCCTCACTTTGGAAGAAGAATTTTGCTGGATACAAAATTCCTGGTTGCCAGGCTTTCCTTCGGCAGTGGGGCCTGCCACGCCACCGCCTCCTAGCCCCCACTGACTCTGAGAAGTCAGCCATCAATCGCACTGAAGCCCGCCTTCTATGTACATTTTTCTCCTGCTTCCTTTCAAGATTTTCTCTGGCTTTCACCAGTGTCACTGTGATGCCACTTTATGGATCCTACCTGGGGCACCGAGCTTCTAGGATGTGTAGATAAATGCTTTTGATCAAATCGGGGACATTCTCGGGCATCGTTTAAAGAAACACCTTTGTGCTGCTTCCCTCTTCTCTCCTGGGACTGCCAATTACATGGGTATGGGAAGAACAGATGCTGTCCCACAGATTTTTTTTTTTTTTTTAAGATTTTATTTATTTATCCGACAGACAGAGATCACAAGTAGGCAGAGAGGCAGGCGGGCCGGGTGCGGGGGGCACGCCCCCTGCTGAGCACAGCCCGATTCGGGGCTCGATCCCAGGATCCTGGGATCGTGAACTGAGCTGAAGCCAGAGGCTTTAACCCACTGAGCCACCCGGGCACCCCAAGTCCCACAGATCTTTGAGGCTCTGTTCATCTTTTGTTAATTCTCTCCGTTCTTCAGAAAGCCTAATTTCTATTGCTCCATTTCAAGTTCCTTGCTAATGTGGAACACTCAGTTTCTACTGATGCTTTTCTTCCTTCATACAGAATCACACTTTTCTATTTCTTTTATGTCTCAAAACTTTTTGTTGAAAACTGGACATATTTCAGGGGCGCCTGGGTGGCTCAGTGGGTTAAAGCCTCTGCCTTCAGCTTGGGTCGTGGTCTTGGGGTCCTGGGATGGAGCCCCACATCGGGCTCTCTGCTCAGCGGGGAGCCTGCTTCCCCGCCTCTCTCTGCCTACTTGTGATCTCTGTAGAATAAATAAATAAAAATCTTAAGAAAAAAAAAAGAAAGAAAATGACATATTTCGAGGGCAGTCTAACAAAATTTTTTTTTTTTTTAAGACTTTATTTGAGTGAATGAGAGACAGAGAGTGTGCGTGCACACATGCTGGGGAAGCAGCAGGCAGAGGGAGAGGCAGACTCCCCGCTGAGCAGGGAGGCCAACGCAGGACTTGATCCCAGGACCCTGGGCTGAAGGCAGACATTTAACCGACTAAATGACCCAGGCGGCCCTCTAACAAAAATCTTAAAAAAAAAAAGAAAGAAGAGAGAGACAGAGAGAGAAAATTGGACATTTCGGGTAACACATTGTAGCAACTCTGGACTCTCATTTTTCCTCTTAGTTGGTATTTGGTAACATGCCGTGCTAATCTGTGAACTCCGTCTCCCGACTAGAGTGCGGCCACGGCTCTTTTCTTCCGATACGTTTTTTATTTTCAAGCTTGGCTTCCTTGGGTCACCGCTGTGTGTGCACAGCTGTGCTGTCAGCCCATCCTTAACAGAGTCAGCACAGAGCTGGGCGAACATGCTCGCCATGAACCTGGCCACAAAGCTCTGCTCACCTCGTGATCTCTGACCTTCACCTGAAGACTCAGTTTGTCCCGTCCCACACCACCTCGGCGAGAACAAAGGCTCTTGTCACACCTTCTTCAGTTCACCCCTTCGGCCTTTGTTGCCACGAATGCCAGCAATATCCACCCTCCTACTTCTCCCTTCCTTGTAGCAGGCCAGCCACCAAGCTTTCTCTGGAAATGACCTCAACAGACAGAGGTGGCCCTCCTATTCACATCTGGCCCTTATGAACAGATCTGGGGCTAATCAGATGCTTTCCTCTGGGAATCTAAGCCCACAGAGGTGTGCTTGGAAACAAAGGTCCAAGAGTCTGGTGTCTCAGCATCCAGGCCTTTGGATTTCCCTTTGTTTTGTTTGAAAGAACTACAGTGTAACCTGCAGTCTACAGTCTTTTAGAGAACCCCAAGCAATGTATTCCCTTAGTTTTCCTGGCTTAGGCCACCTAGAACAGAGCTTGGTACAGACCACGTACTCAGTAAGTACTTCTGCAGGAATCACCCTAAACTAGACTTCTCTTGGGTGTAGATTCTGTGTCAAAACTCCTATACGTGCACTGGGTTATCTCCGAGAGGGCCTCACTACCATGCCTCGAACACAGTACCCCCCGTCCTCTCAAGAGGCATGCCCCATCCTGACGCATCAAGCTCAGAGGTATTTACAGCTCCTCCTCCTCCTTACCCATCATCAGCTGAGAAGCCTAGGAAGATCACTTCTCCCTCCTCTATCTTCCTTCCCCTCTGCACTGTTAGGCATTTGGCCCCAAAACTTTATTCCTCGTGTCTGAATTCCTATCTCAGACCCAGCTCCTGCCAGCAATGCCCCTTCCTTCAGGTCCACATCACACTTACACGGAATCTCAGGCAACTGCTGGCCTGGTCTGGCTCCTGAGCACCTTCCCTAGCAGCTTCCACCCAGAGAAACCGACACCCAGAGTTCCATTCCCTTCATGATCTTTTCTCAGGAAGATTCATACCTATTTTTGTCTTCAGAATACAGTAAAAACTTAATCCCGAGGTGCCTGGGTGGCTCAGTGGGTTGAAGCCTCTGCCTTCGGCTCGGGTCATGATCCCAGAGTCCTGGGATAGAGCCCCACATCGGGCTCTCTGCTCCGCGGGGAGCCTGCTCCCCCCCCCCGCCCGCCTGCCTCTCTACCTACTTGTGATCTCTGTCTGTCAAATAAATAAATAAAAACTTAAAAAAACCCAAAAAAACAAAAAAAAGTTAATCCCTTCAGGAAAAATCTCTTGACAAGCACCGCCCCACGTTCATTGCACTGGGACTCCCGGCCCACAAACCACTTCTGTGTCACATCTGTGTTATGCTACCAGGTCACTGTGTGTCAAGACGGTCTCTTCTGCCACTTTGACGGGCTGCTGTCCCCAGGAGCGCCCCATCTGGGCTCCTTAAAGATGTGCTCACTCACCTCTCCCTTCTGGAGTGCTCCCGGGCCAGGTCCCTCCTCTTCTGCCTCTCCCACTCCCGACGGGCCTTGTCCTGCTCCTCTCGGTGCCGCTTCCGGCGCTCGTGCTCTCGCTCCTTTTCCTTCGCTCTGGCGTGCTTCCCTAAGGAGAAACAAAGTGTCACGCAAAGGGGCCCAATTCCCAAAACATAATTTGCAAATACACAGTGAAGAGAAGAATTTTAATTAATGACTCGGAGCCTCCAAATCAGGGGAAAATAAGGTGGTGACAACTGAACAGAATTGCAACTTCATCCTTTCAACTTCCTGTGTTAAATAAACTACGACCGGATGACAGCTGAGCCCTGAACACAGGGCAGGGGCACACGGCCCCGACGCAGCCGGAAACCCAAGGGTAACTATGAGTCCTTAGCACTCAACTACGAACAGCCGACGTGTCTTCTGTGTCACAGGTGCTCCCCACTGGACTCTAACAATTGTGTGAGCTACATCCAAGAGACTGTCGTCAGGAAAAAAAGAAGGGAAAGTGCATTTACGGCACTGTCCTGCAGTTACTAGGAAACATCCATGTACAAGCGGACCATGGAGTTCCAGCCCGTGCTGTTCAAGGGTCAGCTGTACACCAGTTCCGTAATTAAGCACCACCACCAGCAACATTCATAAAGAACACAGGACAGAGCTCAACTCTTGGTGGATTTCCATCTTGTGTGACAAACCACGCTCATCAAATGCATTTGTAACAATGACACTTAAACCGGGTGCCGGGGCCATGACCCCAACACCCTAAGAACCCTTAATAATGGTGGGAGATCAAACCCATTGGGACTTGATCAAAGATCTTTCTTTCTTCAGGTATTTCAACACTGAACCGCTATAAAAAATGCATATAAATCCCCTACATTTGTTGAATTAACGTAATATTACATTTAAATGAACTAACCCACAACAACGTAAGAAGGAGAAAAAGACACCAGAAGAAAAATGAAACAGCTATTTGGAATAATCTATAATAAATTTATGCTTTCAGCTAAAATTTTACTTTCTCTTCTCTTTCGACCGTCCTCTGGATGAATCAGCAGGTCGTGACACAGGAAACAGACCACACCTCAACATGATAGCAAAAAGAAGTAAAAGTAAAAATAAGAAAAACTTCTGTACCCCCTTCTGCTGAATGGCTACGATGCCTACGTTTCTCTTTCCTCTTTTCATCTTTCCTGTGATGAGCCTTTTCTTTCCGAGACATTTGCTGCGGTGGTTTGATAGCCAAAGAATCATCCTCCTCTCCTCTGAAATACACGACAGCATCACATCATGCTCGAGAGTACCATGGGGAGTCAGGGCGCTGCAGAGCTCCTCCGCCCCAGAAACACGCACCGTTCAGAACACAGGAGTTCCATCTGACCCATCATTTTAAGCACTGTGAACTATTAAACTGAAGCCAAAACGGATTATCAAATACAGACTCAGATCAGGAGCATAAGTGAAAAATCAACACCCACAAGGAACAGTCAGTCTCAGGAAAGTTTAGGGGGCGATGGACATGTTCATTACCGTGACCATAACTGCACAAGTATCTCAAACCACACACTCTGTGTATACATACATACACACACCTTATCGTTTATGTATCAGTGAAGGTGTTAAAATACAGATATCACAATCTTAGTAAAACTTAATGACCCCAAAGGGTCCCTCAACAGTATCTTCAACCGCCTGTATGACTGGAACCCCGTTAGACCTGATCTATGTCTCTGTACCTTACTTTCTGCTTACGTTGGCCTCAACTTTCTTTCTTTTTTTTTTTTACATATTTTATTAATTTATTTGATAGGCAGAGATCACAAGTAGGCAGAGAGGCAGGCAGAGAGAGAGAGAGGAGGAAGCAGGCTGGCTCCCTGCCGAGCAGAGAGCCTGATGCGGGGCTCAATCCCAGGACACTGGGATCATGACCTGAGCCGAAAGCAGAGGCTTTAACCCACTGAGCCACCCAGGCGCCCCTGGCCTCAACTTTCTGATGATGGATAATTTGGTGCTGACCATGGGCACAAAAACGAATCAAAAATATAAATAAAAATCCTTGCAAATAAGTAAACAAATAAATAAATGTAGCTGGAGGATGGTGTGAGCTTAACTGAAGGCTGAGTGCGAGAAAAGAGACACACACGCAGCTGAACTTTCCTAAGACGGGTGAGGGGGGCAGTGATCACACAGAGGCCGCCTCCACTGTGAGGCAAACCTGAGGTCACAACTACAAACGTTCCCCAAGTAATGGAGAAGAGCGCAAGGGGCCCCCAGCTCCGCCGCGGGACCCAGCCGGCCTCGAAGGGAAGAGCATGTGCGGCCTGGACCGTCCTCGCTGAGTCCCTCGCCCCCACCTGTCTTCCATGGAGTCCTCTCGTCGGTACGGTGAGTTCCGGATCGTAATCTCCATGCGGTGGTCCCTCAGCTCCCCTTCCTCAAGGGAGTCCCGCTTGGAATCGCGGTCATCAGACTAAGAAGCAAGCAGAGAGTCATTTTCCTCTCAGACTCGGTCTTGTCAGCAGCATCTCACCCTGCGGCCTTCCGGAAACTCGTCTCCCGTCCGCTCTGAACGCGCAGCGCTCCGGACCCAAAGCCCTCCCCGCCGGCTCTCACGCAGCCAGAAGGGACTCTGTAACCCCGGCCTGACCTGAGAGTCGGGCCAGCGCGGCGCCGCAGGTACTAGACTAGGCCGAGCGGCCGTGTCCGCGCACCTGACCCGCTGCGAGACGCGCCCTGCGCCGGCCGTTCGGCCGCGAGCCGCGACTGCGGGGCCCCGAAGCCGACTTCGGCCGACACCCCGCACAGCTGCCCGGTTCCTCCCGACCGTGTTACGCAAACCGGGAAGGGAACGAAGGATGAAACGTTAACCCCAAGGCGGCCTCTCGGCAGACTGAGCCGGACACGGTGTCACCGGCGCACGAGCGCCGCGGGGGCGAGTCCAGCCGCGCCGGGACTCAGGCTCTCGGCGCGGCCCCCGCCGCCCGCACACGTCCGAAGCGCGGCGTCTGTCTGCACGTCTTTGCCGCGCTCGGCCCGGCTCGGGCTCCCCTGCGACCGCGCGAAGCCGGCGGCACCGGCGCGAACACGCGCTGCTCCGGCGGGACAACGAGCGCAAAGAAACGGAACGTCCTCGGGAAAAGCACGCACCGGGGCCGCGGCTTACGTTTTTCAGGCGTTTGATCTCCGCTTTCTCCTCCTGCTCCTTCCGCCGCTTCTTCTCCTGCAGGATCTCATCTAACGTCTTCACCTTCCAGGAGTCCTTCTCATCCCCCATTGGAGTGAGGGCGCTGCGGAGGCACGGCCGGCCCGTCAGGACGCGGCGACCCGGCCCCGGCTCGCGCCGCCTCCGACACAGCCCCGCGGGGGCAGCGCCGCCCGCGCTCGCACCGCCGTCGCCGGGGCATCCCCGACGGCCCGGGGCGCGCCCTCGCCCCCGGTTACCTTTCCGCCGGAGCTCACGGCAGCCCCGCCGGGGGCTACATGAGATCCTCCGTGCGGAGCTCGCGGCGCGCTCCCCGGTCCTCCCCGCGCACCGGGCTGGCCGTCAGGAGGGTCCGGGAGCCGGGGTGGGGCGCTGCGACACGGCCGCGGCGCCGGGACCCTCGCCCCCTGCGCTCAGCCGCCACGAGCCGGGGTTCGGGCCCGACGCCGCCTCAACCCCCAGCTCCGCGCGGGGCGACGAGGCGGGAAGCGACGCCCGGACGCGAGAGGTCAGGGAGCTGGCTGCGCCCGCCGCTCGTTCCGGCTCTCCGCCACTCACCCCTGCACCGTTGCTGCTGCCGCCGCCACCGCCGCCACCGGTCCCGGAGCCTGAGGAGAAACAGCGCCCGGCGCGCGCCAGTAGCGTCGCCACTTCCTGCGTCGGCGCCGGCTGATGACACGCGGGGGCGGGGCCCGCCGCCGGCTCGGGACCGAGGGCATCCGGCGCGCTGGCTTGGCGTCACTTCCGTCCTGGAATTCCCGCGGCGGTTCCCCGCCCCCCTCGCCAGCCCCCGCCCGAGACCGGCCGGCGTCAGGCGCCGGGCCGGCCTGCGTGGTTTCAGGGGGCCACAGAGACAGGGAAGGGGGCGGGAAGGTAGGCGTCCACACTGTGGCGACCAGTTCGGGCACAAAGAGGGCGAGTGGAACAGGGGCCGGTCGCCCCGGGCTCCCGAGGCCGGGGCCTCCCTTCGCTTTTCTCCTTCGTGCTGAGAACTGCGGGCGCCCGCGGCTCCGTCGCGCCGACACAGGAGGGGCCCCCGAGGGAAACGCAGGCGGACAGGGTTCGCTTTATCGTGCTTCGGCAGAACTGGAGCCCCGGGGTGGGCTGAGGCGCAGCGATGTGTCCCCGCAGCGGGCTTGACCGCCGCGCCCGTCCCCGAGCACTGCCCCGGCGAAGGCCGCAGCCCCGCACGCGCTCCGCTCCCAGCTGTGCGGTGTAGAGCGATGTAGCCCCGTTCCGAGGCCGACATCCGTGCGGGGAAGCCACCGAGACGGGCCCTCCCCAGCCCAGCGCCCAGGACGCCCCGGGCAGGTTCACACTCAGCTCACACGTCTGCAGACGGGGCCAGAAGTAGCCAGTGGACACCGATTTTCCTCAACACTGGGAGAGAAGAATAGGGGGGGCGGCGCATGGCGGGCTTAGTCCGGGAGCATGTGTCTGTCGCTCCTACGGTGAGATGCAGCTGCACTGCGGAGTGTGGAGATTACTTACAGTCTTTAAAACAGCGGGCGCTTCTGGTTACTATTACTATTTTTTAACCAATTAGAATAGTTTCCAACTCCTTGTGGAATCTGGGCACCGATCCAGCGCCCACGAAACCCATATTCAGAACCTCAGGAAAACGAGTAAGTTCTGCAGACATGGCGAGGTCGAAGGCTTTCCACCCAAGCGGCAGGCGGTCAGCAGACCCTCCCCTCGGGGCTTGGCTCCTCAGCCAGGAGAGAGGGAGACAGATTCACCAGGGGAGCTGGGGCATTCTTATTTCTAAACCAAGGGAAGGAAGAGGCCCCAACCAGAGCAGGTATGGACTTTGTGGAAGAATGAAGCCCTCAGTACATTGGTCAAAGGCAGAAGAAAAGACCCCCATGTGCACTAACTCCTTGTTTAGATTTTCCAACCCAGGGAAAGCATGAAAACACTTGAGGCCTTGGGAAAGCACACCACCAGCCAGATGTAAAACGCCACGTGGTGCATGTGTCATCCCTACCGGCCCATCCGAGGGGCCACTCACAGGCAGAACCCACTGGTTCTGGGAAAAGCATTTCCAGCGTGGCGGATGTTCTCTGTGCTGCGTGGGACTGTCTCTGATTCACCATGTGTGTTTTTCTCAAATTAAAGACACGTTTTGGATTGTGCAAGAACATTCTCAGCTTTCCAGGGCAGATTATTTTAAGGCTTATATACAGGAAATTATGACTACTGGAATTAAAAAAAAAAAAAAAAAAAAAGCTTTTTAGGCCCTTTAGTGGAAGTTTCCTTGAAAGCCAGACATACTACATCTCTCTGTATCAATGTAGGTGAGCAAATGACCTGATTTGACACCTGTTTGAAGTGTTTCTTTGCAAAGGCACAGACAACAACCATGGACACGGGAAGAACTGACCCAAGGAAGTGGTGACACCCAGTGTCAACGTTGATACAAGCACGTCTGGGATGGCTCAATGAGAACATACTAGAAACACAACTACACAGAGTTAATAAAAAACATACCATGTCTGTACATTCATTCCACACATGGCCAACACAGCCACGGGTTTTGTCTCCTGGCAGGGCTGTCCTGGACGGAGACCAGACACAGGAAGAAGGAACATAAGCCCCGGGCCGGTGCAGGGCCGCCCACAACTTGTGTCCTGAGGAGATGTCTCAGAAGCAGCTTTGCTGGAAATGACCTCATTTGCTAATAATTCAGGAAAATCTTCATTTTGTTTCTGATTTTGGAAAATCGCACCCGCAGACAGCCACTTGTGAGAGGAGACAGGGCACAGGTGACATGCAGGGCGCTTGGTCCCTTATGAGGCTCAGAAGCAGGCACTGCCCATCTGGCTACGCTCCGACGGCGACCTCCGTGAGGAAGGCGGCACGAAATCCTCTTGCAACAAGATGACCACAGACATGTCCTCTGCTCCCATCCCGTCGGCTGCTGGTCACGGCGGCCACATTCTCGAGGGGGGGAGGCACAGCTTGCACAGCACCGTGCCTTCACTCTGGTCCTCCCAGACCCAGGCACATCCTGCCGCCCCAGTCACCTCCAACGAGTCCTCCTCAGTGTTGTTTGTGGGGGAAGCGGCGAGGGAAGGGGAAAGAAATGGGGCAAATCTCATGATAAACGTCTTCACAGTGCAGGTGGGCTTGGCACGCAGGCCAGCACACACCTGCCTGTCCACTGGGCACGGGAAGTAGCTTCATGAAAAGGTTGTAGTTTCTTGTTTTGTTTTGTTCGTTCATTTTTGGTGGAAAATGTGGGCATTGAAAAAAGGCTGTAGTTTTAAAGGCCTTGCTTTAACCCGTCATTATGGCACGCTTCTTCAAGTAGGCAGAAGTTAATGAGACATAATTATTGCTCTTTGTTTTCAAGAGATTTGACCTTTAGGAGGGCCTGTTTTCATTTTCCCAGCTGAGATGCCAACCGGAAAACCAGTGAAGAGATGATGGGAGCCAAGGACTGAACAACAGGGAGGGGGAATCAGACGAGGGGCTGTTAGCGCCCAAGGCCCTCCTGTCGGCTACTTTACTCAGTCACGGCAGGCAGGCCTCAGGCGGCCGTGTTGCACCCTAGTGTGTGAGCGCGTGGCACCACAGAGAGGTCTTAAAGCCTGGCTGGCAGTGGACAGAGCCCTGATCAGAATCCCACCAGGATGTGAGAGGAGGAGCAGAGTGCAGAGGCCTGGAGCCTGAACCTTGCAAAGGGCTCAGAAGCCCAGCGTGGTGGTCCGTCTGCTCTGGGAGGCGAGAGCCAGGCCAAGCCAGCCTGTGGGTTCAGTGTGTTAACGGTCACATAGCACACCTCCCAGAAGCCACTTGTCCCTGGCAACCTGTTTCCTTCTTTAAAAACTCCACTGTCATTGTAAATGCAGTGTGACAAAAACTGTGAACACGCCAAATGTTCTTCCCAGCACCCCCCTACTCCCTTGTTCATGAGGGAAACCCTTAGCATCCTTGTCCAAGAGACAAGGTATGGCAAGGCCCGACCAGCGGGGTGATGGCAGGAGTACCTCTAGGGAAACCTTCAAAACAGCCCGTGTTACACACAGGGGCCCAGAAAACAAAAGGGAATGTCCATATATCCTTGTCCTGAGCTAAACACCACAGATGCCTGTCTGTCCTCCACCTCTGTGACCGGCAGTCACTGTCATCACATCGGGGGTCCCTGAATGAAGGCCAGCCACAGGTGAGAGTTGGGACCCTCAGGAGGTCTGGGGCCTAGTGCAACAGAGACCCTGAAAGGGGTGGGGCACCTTCCCTTCCATAAGTGGCCTTTCCCTAAGTGGTACCGGCTGCTGACAGCTCTGGGGTGCAGAGGACGCCTTGGGTGGAAGGGCAGGAAGGCAAGGGCCCAACGGTCTGCTCTCTCCTGCGCCCCTTCCCCTCTCTTCTAGCTCTCTCCTAGTGGTTACCTGGCTGCTGTGGCCTCTGGCCCAGGCAGTGGCACCTGGGCCTTCTGTCTCAGCACGGCAGCCCCGCCAGATGGCAGAAGGACATGTGCAGGTCTGGGGACACGGAGCTGGCACCAAGCAGTGGGAGCGGCGCATATTGGCACCTGTGGCCGTCCCCCCGCCAAGGCATGGGGGCCTGGCCTCACTGTAGCCGGACCTGCGTACTGGTGAGGGCCTGCAGAGTCTAGCGTGGATCCCAGGGCCCCTCTTGTGCTCATCATGGGGTCAGCAGGTGGGGGTTTTCACATCAAGTGGCTGTGGCTCAGCTGCTGGCTCTGGTCTCTGCCCCAGGAAGCTGGCGTCCGGGACCCCTGTGCCAGTTCCCGGTGGTTTTCACTGAGAACTCAAGAAAGGAGCAGAGAAGGCGGCACGTCCCTTGGTCTCCGGCACCCTACTGACCTGAGGGGCTGGGTGTCCGTGTCACTGAGGAGGACAGCAGCGGTGGGCAGCACCTCGGGGCCCCGGGCACCTGCCGGGGCTTCCACAGCTCAGTGGTGTGGCCGGGGGTCCTTGGGGGTCAGCGGCTCCGTGTCGTCCTCCGCTGTCCGGCTGGCGGCCGCAGCCAGGCTGTGCATTGCCTCCTGCTGGCGCTGCTTGGCTTTGTTGTAGAGCAGGACGCCGGCCGTCACTAGCACAGTGCCGGTCGCCGACAGGCTGGTGACGCTGTTGCCAAACACGATGACGCTGAGCCATGTGGTCGAGGCGTGCTTCACGGTGCTGGCGACGCTGCAACGACAGAGGTTACAGCCCGGCGTGGCCCACCACCCGCACAGCCCGGGGCGCTCCCTCGCCGGCTCCCTCCTCCTCGCTTCCACTAGCAAAGATGTCCAACAGAGAAGCAGGGACAGGTTACGACGAACGGCCAGACTCCCATCCCGTAGACTAAACTGACATTTTGCTTTATTTGCTTCATCCTGTTTTGGGACTGAAATATTTCTAAGTAAATCGCAGACATTATGGCATTTTCCCCTAAACAGCTCAGCGTTCTGCTGAAGGGCAGGAGAGCTCTGCAGACGCTGCGGGCGGAGAGTTACAGGAGCCACCCCAGGAAGGCCCCTCGGGGACTCCGTCTCTTGTGCGAGCAAGGCTAGGACCCGTAGGAGCGCAGTTAATGTGAAAGACGCTGACATGTTCACAGCACTTGTGTCTGTGGATCTTGGGCTACGTGTGCTTTACTCTTTGGACTTTTCTGTCTTTTCCAAACTTCCAATGACGAATTACGTATTGCTCTTACGATATGAATAAGATGCACACCAAAAAGCTATTTTCTTTAAAAAGAATTGGTTTTCTGCTTTTGCCCTTTTTGAATCATTGTTAACAATCACAAAACAGTTTCAGGGATATTTGGAAATAATTCCTGGCCCCAAACGGATACCAAAATGTGTGACAGAGACAGTGACCACTCCGGGCCTCAGAATGTAAAAGTCCTGACCGACTGTGGCCGGCACTCCCGCAGACCTTCCCCAGTCAGGAGCCGGGAAGGGGGAGGGCCACGCGGCTCACAGGGCAGGGCGCGCAGCCGGTGCCCCGCACAGCCGCCGCACTGGGCCGGAGCAGCCTGAGCAGGGCGGGTGACAGCCGCCCCAGGGAACCCCGGAGAGACAGAGGCCTGGCTGTTCCACGTCTCTGCTGCCCGCTCAGAAGCTAAAAAAAAAGGCCCACTGACTTCCACGACACGGAGCCAAAGCTAAGAACATGGATTTCTAGGCGTGCTACGGACACGAGCTCATGCTTTTCTGCTTGTTACTGAAAACTCTCTAGTCTTGAAATGGTGTTTTTATTAAACTCTTTAAGCTACAGAAAGGAAGAGAAGCTAGCAAGGCCTCTGGCTCGTCTCTGTTTCCAGAGTTGTGCCTCCAACATGGGAGCCTACGGCTACATGTGGCTATTCAAATTAAAATTGCTTAAAATTAGATGAAATTAAGAATTCATCTCTTGGGGGGGTGCCCAGGTGGCTCAGTGGGTTAAGCTTCTGCCTTCGGCTAAGGTCATGATCCCGGGGTCCTGGGATTGAGCCCCACATCGGGCTCCCTGCTCCGCAGGGCCTGCTTCTCCCTCTGTCACTCTCCTTGCTTATGCTCTCTCTTTCAAATAACTAAGTAAATAAATAAAACCGTAAAAGAAGAGAAGAATTCTGTTCCTTACTGCATTCACCCCACGTCAGGTGCCCATGGCCACCCCACTGGACAGCCCAGGAGCAGAACATTCTGGCATCACGGGCAGTACCACTGACACCCTGATCCAGACAGAAAAACACGCAATCTGCTCCAGTTTGCAGGTGGGGCTCCCTACAGACCGATGTCCTGGGCCTCGCCGTAGGTCAAACAGCTCTGAACAGCACGGCCTGGTGGTCACAACATGTGGCCACAGCCGCACTCGAGCCCCGGGAGCGAGAGCCCTTCACATCTGACGAGCATGGAGACGGTTCGTGCAACCCCTGGGCTTAAAGTCTGCTCCTCTGCAAACGAGCTGGACACACACTCTGTCTCTTGGGAAACTACTGTGCTCACCTGAACGTCACAGGGGAGATCTTGCCCATGAGGGCGTAGGCCGTGACGCTCTGCAGGTGGAACAGCACGCCGTCCGTCAGCAGCAGCAGCAGCACGTCCCAGCTGTAACTGAAGCTCCTCCCGCTCCGGCCGATCACCGGCAAGTCCTGTGGTCGGAACAGAAGCGACGCTCTGCCGTTGCTGTCTTCCCTTAGCAGAGCACCTCGGGGAAGTCTGGGGTCACGGGTACCCAGTCTCCTGGGCCCACAAGCTGAGGCTGAGCAGTGGTCTGCAAACAGCCTTCCCGCGCGGCACCCGAACAGCACCCAGCAACCTTCTGAACCTGCACGCGCACGCGCGTGGCCAAGAAGCCCACGAGAGGGCGCGCAGCATCACTGACCGTCCGGGAAACACAAACCCACAGCACCGGGGGAGACCGCCTCACGTGCGAGCGCGGTGACCATCAATATCAGAAAATGGAAAGGACAAGCGCAGGGGAGGAGGGGCAGCTGGAGGCCTTGAGCACTGCTGGCGGGAAAGTAAAATGGTGTAGCCACCGCAGGAAAGTCCTCAGAAAGTTCAACAGACAGCTCCTGCGAGAGGCACCGCACGTGTGGGTGCACGCCCAAGGAACCGAGAGCGAGAGCGGGGTCTTGAATCCTTATGCACACGCCCAGGTTCACAGCAGGACTGTCCGCCAAAGCCAAAATGAGGAAGCAACTAGGCAGCCATCAGTGGGGGGACGGACGGACAAACGGACTCGGACGACTCAGCCAGAAAAAGGAGGTTATGCACCTGCTAGAGCACGGAAGGGCCCTGAGGACACCCATGCCCAGCGACATAAGCCAGTCCCCAAAGGACAGATCCCATAGGATTCCACTTATACGAGAGACCTAGGGTTGTCAGATCCGCACAGACAGAAAGGACAGTGTGGGTGCCACCGGCTGGGGGAGGGATGAAGGAGCTCAGAAAACAACTATGCCACTCAGGCACCAGGATTATTTTGGGGTGAAGACCCTTAAAAACAGCAGGAGCACGAAGGGCCTGAGCTTCCTTCCTGTCCCTGAGAAGGAGACAGAGGCCACGTGGAGGCCCCGCACACCGTAGGAGGAAAGCAGCCGGAGACTGAGAGCCAGGCGGACTCGCGGCCTCCGCCCCACAAACAGCCGCTCCCCTGCAGCCACCTCTCCCTGCTCGGCCTGGGGTGCGCGCACACAGACTCGCCCCTCCTCTGGTCTCCTCGTGAGGCTCCTGTGTCACGTAAAGCTTATGTTAGATCAGTCTGTGGGCTCGTGCCTTGTTCATCGCCCAGCCGGAGGCCCTAGCAGGGAGAGGTAAAGCTCTGCTCCCCCAGTGGGGCAAGCGGGGAGTTCCTGTTTAATGGGGATAGAGTTTCAGTCCGAGATAATGAAAGTCTGCCCACGGATGGTGACGGCTGCACCACAACATGAACTTATCTGACGTACGCTTTGAAATGGTTAGAATGGTCAATTTTATGCTTATGTACGTTTTACCACAATAAAAATAATTTTAGATATGTACATCTTTCAATCAACCATTTCAATGCCAAGAATGTATCGTAGAGAAACGCTCTTGTCTGCTAAAGACACAAGTGAAACTCGCTGTTCGTGTGAAATGTGCCAAGCGGTCAGGTGTCTGTTCAAGGGGCTGTGACAGATGAGGCACAGCCACACCCCGGAGCACAAGCACAGGACAGAAGAGCCCAGTTCCATTTGTGTTTAAAAAAAAAAAGAGGGGGCGCCTGGGTGGCTCAGTGGGTTAAAGCCTCTGCCTTCGGCTCAGGTCATGGTCTCAGGGTCCTGGGATCGAGTCCTGTGTCGGGCTCTGCTCAGCGGGGAGCCTGCTTCCCCCTCACTCTCTCTGCCTGCCTCTGCCTACTTGTGATCTCTCAGTCAAATAAATAAAAATTAAAAAAAAAAAGTCTGCATGGACATGGACACACAGCTTCCTAAGACTGCTAGAATCATACCACACACGTGTCTACCCGAGTACGAGCCTAGCCATGCAGACAGGGCTGGAAAAGGGCTTTGCAGGAGTGGGTCCAGGGGTGATCAGGAGACAGACCGTCTCTGCTTTATCTACTCCTGTCCTGTTGCTTGCTCTAAGTGGGCACCTGTTACTTTAAACCAATAATAAAACAAGCCTGAAAACCCTCACGCTAAGACTTCAGGACACTTCTGCAGCCTCAGGTTGGCCTTGACGGGTACAAGCCAGCGTCTGATGCCTCTCTGAGCTTTGGCTTCTCAAGTGCACACCAATGACCCCTTGTGAGTGATGTGGCAAGCAGCCATCCCCGCCATCCCCACAGCCTGGACAGTTAGGTAAACCCCCGCTTGCCCGTCACCGCAGAGAAGCGACTGCGTAGGCAAGCACCCAGCGGCGTCCTGAGACTCACCATGAAGAAGACCCAGGTGGGGACCAGCATGGCCACGGCCGCGGCGCTGGTGTAGAACTGAAGCTCTGCGGCCCTGCAGGGGCAAGAGAGGCGCCTGATGCTCCCCCAGTGCAGCAGAGGCCAGGCTCCCGCAGCCCGCGCGCATCTCCCGAGGGCCCACATACTAGAGTCTGTGCTGTGCAGCCTGATGGGGAGGGTCTGGGAGAGCTCACCGCCGCAGCCGGGAACCAGCCGCCCTTCAGGTGCCTCATGGGGCAGCTGGAAACAGGAGGGGTTTTTCTTCCAAGTTTCCACAAAGTAGTTTTATTTATTTACTTATTTCTTAAGGTTTATTTATTTTTTTAAGTAATCTCTACATCCAACATGGGGCTCGAATCCACATCCTGAGATCAAGGGTCACCTGCTCTTCGGACTGGGCCAGCCAAGCGCCCCCTCCACAAAGTACTTTTAAAAACCACGTTAGCCCAAGTGGGAAAAGCGTCAGGACTGTAAGGGACCCTCAATTCAAATGGGCAAGAAGTCTTCTCGGGCCTACAAAACTGGGAGTCTCACGGGCGAATGATACTTACGAGAACCTGTATTTGTCCCCACTGAGGAGCTTTTTTGAAAAAACATTTTGCAAACTAGAATAGAGGAAAGAAGAGGTTAGCAGGTGATACAAGGAGTCAGTGTGGACCTCAGAGGACTCAGACTCAGCATCTGCACCCTTCCTAAGCAGTGACAATGATGGCAGCCCCTCGGGGACGGCCCCCACCTGAGGACCACGAGCCAGGCCCACGCTGGGGGGGTTCCTGGGCATTGTTTCACTGTAAGGGGGGGCCCCATGACCGGCCCCTTTTACAGAAGGGTAAACTGAGGCACTCTGTGATTAAGCGGTGTTCCTGAGGGTCCCCAGCTCTTAGGGGTCAGAGGAGCCCAAAGTCCCTGCTCTAAGTGCGTACAAAACCCCGCCCTGGACTTCGAGTTCCCATAAATCAGTACCTGCCGTGGGCCGGGCCCCGGGGATGGACTGTGTGGGAGGGAGCAGACAACGGTCTGAGCTCTCGAAGACACCAGTGAAAAAATAATGGACAAAACTCTGGAACGGAATAGACCCACCAGAGGAGAAGAGGAAACAGTGCCCAGCTTGGCCAGGAACCAAGGGGCTTGTCACATCCGCTGGGGACTCGACTGTCTGGGTCCCAGAAGCAGCGGTTGGTTTCATTTGGTTTTGATGCAAAAACTTAGTTGAGGACAAGGTAGGACCAAAGCTCTGGCTACAGAACTAGAAACCAGAACAATTGTCTGGGAAACACCGGCAGTGCGGGTCAAGGGCCCTTGTCCATGTTCACGGGCTCTGTGTTGCTGCTGGGAATTCACCCTGATGATGTCAGACACTTCAATGCAGCCTCGTGTGAGGAGGCCCTCCCCACACATCCAGACAGAGGCATTGATCCGCAGGCGTCTGGTGCCGCACCAGGAGGTGGTTATGGGGCCCAGGCTTCTGAGAGCCCCCAGTGCCAGCACGCGACGCTCACAGGACCACACAGAGGGAGCGGAGCCAGACCCAGACCGAATGCACAATGAGGCTGTATTGGATTTCTAGGAGCTACAAACGTAGAGGGGAAAAGCCAGAAGAAAATACATCTAAATGTCAGAAATGAGATTACAAGTGACTTTTAAATGTCTACTTGGCCCAGCACCAGAAACCTCAGGGTGAGCCAGTCTGACTTCAACAGGTATGGCAACAATAAACTCCTGTGTGGCTCTCTCCGCCTTCCCAGAAGCAGGACAGACCTGGTGCCAGTCAGGACTTCTCCAAGAGCAGGTCTAGCCGAGACCTAGTGTAGACTCGGCACAGCAGCCGGGATGCAGGGCGGCCGCGCTCACTGGTCTAAAGAGAAGTATGCAACACAGGGTCTGCCCCTCTTGCTGTAGGACGAGGAAACTCCCAGGCAGTACTTTCCCTCCGGCACCTGACTGGGGCTGCCCCCTTCCTAGCGCCAGCCCTGGACACGGACCAGAAACTGCCCCTTTGTTCCAGCCGCAAGATGGCCTCTTCCCCTTTGCTTAGCTGAATGCGGACGGATGCATGAAGCCACAGGGCACTCCGGCACGCTAGCTAACCGTGTCCTTACAAGGAGTGTTTCTTCATACCAAGACCATGTGTTGTCCAACTCTGGCTTGTTTTCTGAGAAAAGGCTGCCTTACTGGGACACAAACTGTTTGGTTATTTCGGAAAAGCCAGCATCAGGTGTGTCCAGTGTGAATTATGGGATGTGATTCTGAGTTAATCTGGACTTGCACATCCATCACCCTGATCACACCACGTGCCCTCGACTCACCAATCCATGATGTTGGTGGACAACGCGGCTGAAAACCCCAGGACGTTGAAGCTTATCTCCGTGGCCGTGCACAGCGCCAGGCCCCCCATGATGGGGATGAGGGAGAGGTTGACCAGCAAGCCTGGAAAGGGCAAAATACACAGAAGGGAGGCCGCGTCAGTCCCCCCGCTGAAAATCTTTGCTGGGCGCCAAGGCTGTTTTCATGCCCCTCACGAAAGCTGCTAACTTCCACTTGTGTTAAAAAACCAGCAGTTAATGATTCTTTACACTGGAGAGAAACCACACAACCACGTCCACGCCTGCTCCCAGCCCACTGCCCTCTCCCGGGCCGGGAACCTCACGAGGCTGTTCTCCGTGAGGCACGTCTGCAGGCCCGCAGGCGAGACGCATGAGGCTGGGGCCCTGCGCCCCGCCCTGCCAGGCATGGCCATCACCCAAACTCTCCCTTGAGAACGAGTGGTCTCTGGACCAGTCCGTCCGCACTGGGGGCTGGGGGCGGAGGCTGCTGGATGCCCCGGTACAGGGGGTCTCCTGTCAGGAGCTGCACATGGTGAGGAGGCGACCTCTTGGCTCCGGCTTCGCTCTGGAGCAGGAGGAACAAACTTGAGGCGGAGCTGAAGAAGTCCATTGGGCAGAACAGAAAAGCACATTCGCTCTGGAAACTGGGCGTTGGGCCTCATGCTGCTTCAACGCTGGATCCCATTTTGTTTACTCTGAAATTCAGTCAACGAGGGAAGAAGTCTTCCGTGGGAGAGGTCCCCGATGACCTCGGAGGACGATGGCCACCTCCCAGCACAGGACCATGCGGAGCCCCCAGACACCAAGAAGCAGCCCCCAGGCCCATGTGGCTGCCAGGCTGAGAGCTGGAGGAAGGGAATCCGGCCTGGCTGGCCTTCCGCCTGCTAGCACCCTCTCGGTTTTCTAGCCTATGGTCTTGGCCTCCAGTCTGCCCAGAAATGTCTGCTGTATGACGGACTGTATGTGTGAAAACCAGGAGAATGTGAGGCCACCAGCACCCTCTTGCCCTTAGGAAGGACTTGGTCTGCCGTTGGGAGGCATCCACGGGCGTGGGCATGTGTGGGGTCTCAGGGGAGAGCCCAGGGCTTTCCTGGGGTGCCCCCCAGGCAGGCCCCACTTGCCCTCAGGCCTGAAGCCCCATAGGCCGCTCTGCCCCGAGTCCCAGCCACTGCTCGAGAATCCGCAGACACCTCCGTGTGAAGGGCGTCACACATCGGGGTCCCTTTTGTGGGTGACCCTCAGCTCTGGAGTCCTGGCCCCTCGGTCATTCTCCCCAACAGATTCTCTTTGCTAAGTTTTTTTGAAACGTTCCCACTGTTCTCAACAAGAGAGCTTAGAGCCACCACAGCTGGAAGCCAAACCCTGCTATTTTCAAGTCACTGAAGTAAAGTTCGTGCAGCTGAGCGCCCCCCTGCCCCCCGCCACGCAGTCTGCTTTGTTTCTGGAGGCTTGTGATTTCTAGAGGCTGTTTACACTGATCAGACTGTCTTACCACCACCTCAAACGTGTGTGCCTCTGGACGCACATCTGCGAGGGGTCCAGCTGTGTTCTCCCCCCTCTGCCACCCGCCTCGAGATCTTGTCATTTTCTTAAGCGAAGCCAGCGTGTATCTGCACCTCCACGTCGATCATTCCTGGCTTCAGATGAGAGCCCACGCAGCACACACTTCCTTCCGCTCCCTGCTTGTTTCCATGGAACAATGCTGGATGGGCTCCGTTTTCAAAGGCTGGTGCGAAGAGCAGGGATGTGTGTGTGATGTGTAGTTGGAAACAGTCTGCTGTCACTGAAGGTTGGCAATTTGTAATACATCAGCTTTTTGGCCCTTGTGGAAGACGAAGCCAGGCAGCTAAGAAGCAGGGACGAGAAGGAGGCTGTCAGAGGAGCTCAGGAAGGACACAGGAGGCGGCCAACCTGGGCAAGACTGCTGGGCGCACCAGCAGGTGACTATCACCAGGCAGTCCCTTGCATGACACAGAAGGCCGTCTCACCTTCTGGGACCAGTGACTCCTCCCTTACTGGCTTCTTCCTTCTTTCCCCAGCTTCTACGTACCCACCAGCCACCAGGCCTCTGCATATCCAAACAGCCTTGCACTCAGCTGAGGAGAAGAAGCACTTGCTGAAGCGAATGCGTGAGGCACTGTCACTGCTCAGAGATGTTCTAGGACAGAAGTCAAGACGTCCACCTCGGAGAGGCGAGCCTCAGCGCCCGGCTGCGGCTGGGGAAGGGGGTAGAGGTAGGTGGGGAGGGGCGCCAGGAGACCACTCACCCGTGTACTCTCCCAGGATCATTCGGGACATGATCACAGTGAAAATGGGAGCAGAGCTCTTCACCGTCTCTGCAAACGAAACTGCCACATTTTTCAGGCTGACCAGACCCAAAACCACTGTTGCGAACCTGAAAACAAGCCAGAAGTGTCATTGTGATGGAGGAGGCCGTTTGTAGCTGCCCTCCTCCTCCCTGCTCCCTGCCCTGCTTGCCTCTCCCCGGAAGACTTGGATCTGGCCCTGCAGCGAGGGGCCCCGTGGCCCCAACAGTGAGGTGCTGCTCCGCAAGCTCAGAGTGGCAGGCCCAGGGAGAGGAGGGGTGTTACTCTCAAACCATTCTTTTTTTTTTTTTTTTTAAGATTTTATTTATTTATTTGACAGAGATCATAAGTAAGCAGAGAGGCAGGCAGAGAGAGCAGGGGAAGCAGGCTGCCCGCCAAGCAGGTAGCCCGATGCGGGACTCGATCCCAGGACCCTGGGACCATGACCCGAGCCGAAGGCAGAGGCTTTAACCCGCTGAGCCACCCGGCGCCCCTCAAACCATTCTTAAATTAGATTCATGGCAGTTCCAGAAGGAATCTGTTCGCATTCAGATCCACAAAACCAATACATTTGTCGTCCTAAAATCTAGACAGCCCTGGACCACATAAACTTTGCACTGAAAACACGCCTGTGATCACGTAATTACAGTGTCAGTCGGCCGGCCTCCCACTCTGGGGACAGCCAAGACGTCCTCTGCAGCCCTCAACCGAAACGCCGGATGCCTCACCTCATGAGACCCACAAACAGCATGATCATGATGAAATTGGGTGGATAAGAAAGCCGGGCTTTGTGCTGATACAAACAGCAGGGAACAAATATTTTAACGCAGCCGATGAATGTGGTTGACAGCATCTGCACGGCACCTGAGGGGACAGAACAGACTCGCCTCCCTTCCCAGCACGCAGGTGCACAGGGCGCGCTGCTCTGCGAGCCAGACACGGCCTGCGCCCCCCGCGCCCCCCTTCCCAGGGGCTGGGCTCTTCCGTGTGCCTCTCACACGGACCCAGCAGCGACCTGCAGGTTCCAGGGGCCTGGCCCGTACCCCCCCGAAGGCCATGGACCTCCGCTACCTAGCATGCTGGGCTCCCCTTCCAGCAAGGACAGGATGTACTTGTTGAGGAAGAGGGTACAGAAGCTGAAGAAGAACCACAGCGTGAGGTAGAGCAGAGCCCGGGAGCTCCACACGCCCAGCTCGGACTCGATGACGGTGGTCTCGGTGATGGTTATGGAGAGCACGTTCTCCTCGGGGGCTCCCTCGCTCCTTGTGAAAACAATTTTCTCGCTGCGGTGGCCCAAGAGAGAGCCCCAGGCAAGGAGCGGCTTCCCCCTGGGCTTGTCCTCGGGGCCGGGGGCCGGCTCTGCCCGCGCCAGGGGTTTTGCAGAAGCCGACATGCCGGTCTCCTCAGGACCGCGGGCAGCACAGGCCGGGCCAACTCCCAGCCGGAGGTCCGCAGGGCGGAGAGTGCGCAGACCACGACTCGCCGCTCCCTAGAGAGCGCGGGCTGAAATGTTAAGGAAAAGAACCTGCATTATTGATTGTGGACATTTTAACGTCCTTAAAAAGTTCTAACCACCCAGCTGCAGTAAGTGTGGAAACGCAAACATGGAATTCCAGCCTTCGCTCCACCTCCATGTGCCCGTCCACTGCGCTGCAAGGACGGGGCCCCCACAGCTCCCGTCTCCCCTCCCCAAGGGGCTGAAGACCAAAGGTTCCAGCAGCCCTTCCCCAGGCGCCCACCGTCTGCACAAAGGCCCCAGGAAGACCCCACCCAGGCTGCCGCCCTCCTGAAGCCATCCCAGGGGCTCTGCACCTTTCTGCCTGATCTGGGAACTGCTGAAGTTCCCAAGGACAGGCCTCAGCCCCACCCGCTCCGCTCCGCAGGTCTCTGTGCTGCCTCCGCACACTTGCTGCCTACCCCCGCCCTCGCCTCATGGTTCATATTTTATCCCACTTTCCCAGCTGTTCTTCACAGGACTGACCTGCCAGAGACACTGGCTTTTTAATCTGTCCACTGGGTTTTAAGTTATAATCTCTCTATTTTTCACTGTAGACGTTCTGTTTGGTTCTACCTGAAATTGGTCTACTTTTCTCACTGCATCTTCTTCTTTTTTGTTTTTAACGTAAATTTTTTTTTAAAGATTTTATTTATTTATTTGACAGAGAGAGATCACAAGCAGGCAGACAGGCAGGCAGAGAGAGAGGAGGAAGGAGGCTCCCCGCTGAGCAGAGAGCCTGATGTGGGGCTTGATCCCAGGACCTTGAGATCATGACCTGAGCTGAAGGCAGAGGCTTCACCCACCGAGCCACCTAGGTGCCCCTTAATGTAAAATTTTTTAAAATAAACTTGACACCCAACATGGGGCTCAAACTCACGACCCCAGGATCTCCGACGGAGCTGGCCGGGCGCCCCGCGTCTTGCTCTTTCCTCCCTTCTTACGTCTTCTGTCTCAGGTTCTCTAAAGGCCCTGTACCCAAGACCTCAGCCGGCACCTGGGCCTTATTCACAGGCTCTGGCCTTGGGGTTGTGTGTGGGGCACGTCGGTCACCTCCAGCAGATCCCGCATGCAGGGCCCTGTGCGCCCTGGGCCCAGACTGAGGGTTTGGGGTCTGCTTCTGTCACATGCCCCAGGGTGTCACTGGCCCAGGACCAATTTTATGCTACTTTCTTGACAAACCCTCAGCACACCAAACCCACACCTGCTGGTCTCAGACCTACGGTCACGGCCTCTCAGGTGAGCCTCCATCCTCGCCCCTAAGATCACAGGCTTAGTCAGACCTGGCTTCTCCGGTGGTGGGCAGGAAAGTTCTCCAAGTTCCTGCTTTAAGCCGAGGCCCAGTGACAGCAGCCTGCCCTACCTCAGGAGGGCCCGGGTCCCACCTCCTTTCCCAGGGACGTCAGACCCACGTCCCCAGCCAGCCTCAAACGGGCTGCGTACCAGACTTCCTGTTCCCTCAGTTTCTGACACCTGGGCTTTCCTCTTGTCAGTTACACACCTAGAAGGACGTCCGTCCTAGTTCACCCCTGGCTCCTGGCGTGGGCGTCAGGGGGGATCCGGGGGCTAAGTCAGCCACAGCACCACTGGGGCTTGGCAGCTTCTCTCCTGCACCCCGGCACCCCCAGCAAGACCTCCCGTGGGAGTATACGCCGCCCGCCCCACTTCTCTCCTGCTCATCTGCAGACAAGTGCTCAAGGGCTCCTCAAATTTAAGACTCTGAATTTCCGCATGCCCAGAAGCCCGCTTCGGTCCTGCCCCCAGCCCCCAGCGGCACCAGGGACTCTAGCCATCCTCCCTCCGCCTTGCCTTGGCCCCCGGCGTTCCTGGCTTAGTCCCCCATGAGCTCCGCGCCACAGGCCCCCAGCGAGCACCCGTGTCGCACCCTGGCTGCCCACATGCATCCCAATCGTGGCTATACCCTACCCCAAATGCACTGCAGATCACAAAAGGGTGTGCCTGGCCCTTCCAGGGGCTCCCACTGCCCCCACGAGGATGAGCCCTTCACCACTCAGGGCCCTGAGACTGTGCCCCGCTCAGGCTCCTCTTCCCCAGCCCAGTCCCACTGTTTCGTTCAGGGCAGTGAGGTGCTCTGTGCAGCTAAGACTGGCCAGGCCGGAGGGGTTGTGGGGGGTCCGCCACCCCCACCGCTCCGGCTTGGAACCAGGGACTGGCTGCGAGTGCAGATCGGATGCAGGGACCCTAAGACCAGAGAGAGTATCTCCCCCACACACAAGGGTCCCCAGGACCCAGACCCTGGCTCCTTGCCCCTCCCCGCCTCTGTAGGCTCTGCCTTGTCAGGAAAGCCACCCCATCAGGGCCAAATCCCAAGTTCGAGGCCCCTAGCACCACCAGGTCCTCCTCCCCAAAGACCCCATCACAGTGAAAGTCGCAGGTGCCCGGAAGCCACTGCTGATTGCAAAGCTCAGCTGTTTGCAGGGCATGGAGGCTCCGGAAACAGCACAGACCAACAAACACGGCGAAGAGCGTGCCAGCGGGTAACTGACCCCTTCCAGGCCAAGCACCCCTCCCACTGGGCTTCCACCGGAGAAACTCACTCTCCTTCTCCTAAAGTCGATGTCGTGTCCCCGCAAGAAGCCCCAGGACCAGGCGCTTCTGAGGGCCAGATCCTCCCTGCACCACGTCTGCTTGTGGTCGGAGGTTTAAGAAACTGGAAACCACCACTCGATGGCCCACATACTCCCGTATAAAGACCTTCAACAAGACGTTGGTTTTCAGTCAAGGAGAGCCTGCGCACGTGGTTCCACACCGCTAGGGTCCCGCTCTCGTGCCTGAACCCCAGTGAGCGCACCCCTCTGCTAACAAACCACCATACCACCAGGAAGGTTATGGGAGCGTCTCTTCACGTGTCCCTGTCACATCTGTGCTTAGCAGTGACTCTGCTTGGTCGGGGGCGCCCACAACACACAAGAGTCACACTACTGACCTGCCCCGACCACCCGCCCTCGGTGCCCCCATGTCCGGCTGCTCTGCTCCTGGAGGGTCCCATGGGAAGCACCCCGAACAGATCCCCCCACCCGAGCAGAGGTCCTCCGTGCTGGCTGCACGCTCACACGCCCGAGCTCCCAGAGCTGACAGAAAGCGGCCGTCTCTGGGCAGACCAGTGAGGTCAGAACACTGCGGGCGCAGCCCAAGCACCAGAATGATTTCTAGCTTCTGGGCTGATCAAACGCGGCCAAGCAGAGAGCCACCATGGGGGTGGGAGGGCACTCCCCCGAGGAGCCTGCGGTTCTGTCACTGACAGTCCCAGGCTGGAAACACCCAGCAGCACACACAGATGGAACCACTGTCTCCACGAGTGGTTGACAAGAAATGATAAAAGCAGAGACCCACGGGCATGTGGCAGAGGCTGCCTGCGGTGACAGGTGGTCCCGGGGGACCCGTGTGATGCTCACACAAGTCGCCAGAAGATGGGGGGTTAACGTAGCATTTTTGTAAAAGAAGACTTTATTTATTCGGCAGACAGAGAGTACAAGTAGGCAGAGAGGCAGGCAGAGAGAGAGGGGGGGGGAAGCAGGCTCCCCACGGAGCAGAGAGCCCGATGCGGGGCTGGATCCCAGGACCCTGGGATCATGACCTGAGCTGAAGGCAGAGGCTTTAACCCACTGAGCCACCCAGGCACCCCAACGTAGCATTTTTTTAGAAGACTTACTGATTTAACTAAGAGAGAGCGTGCGCACGAGCACGAGAAAGGGGAGTGGCAGAGGGAACGGGAGAAGCAGGCTCCCTGCAGAGCACGGAGCCCCAGTGCAAGAAAGACCCCAGGACCCCAAGGTTATGCCCTGAGCCGAAATCAAGAGCTGGACACTTGACGGACTGAGCCACCCAGGTGTCCCAGCATTTGTTAGTAGCAAAACACAACCTAAACGTCTCCTGAAGGAGAAACCGATCCCAGTACATCACGGGACCAAGGCCTCTGCCACAAGAGCCAAAGGGCAATCTTAAAAGGGCTGGAGGTCTGAAATGACGGCACTGAGCAGAGGGCAGTATACAACGTGGTTCCCCACAAGGCGGCAAAACATGCCAAACACCCAATACTGATTCGAAACAAAAATATAAAAAGTTCTGGAAAAGAGCAGGGACCAGGGAACCCGGGCCAGAGTTCATGTGGTGGGGGCATGGCGGGGATGGGGCCCAGGGGAAAACCAAACGGCGGAGCAAAGTGCAAGCATGTGTGCAGGGAGGCCTCGTGCTGTTCTCCAGACTGTTCTGTAAGCTCGGATTTGTGCGTGCAGAAGAACCCCGTGCGCCAGAAAGCGGTTCTCCCAGAGCCTCAGCTGATGTTCCCAAGCCCCAGCACCTACACCGACGATGCTTGCTTAGGCCAGAGCCTATTCGGTTAGAGCCAAACCTTCCTTTCTCTGACGGATTCAGAGTTCAAGCTAGACCGGCTTCCAGTGAGGAAGGCAGGGAAGGAGTGCAGGGCGGTGGCCCCTCCCAGCGGACCGAACTTGCCTGCCCCTCCCCAGACTCCTGCAGCCTGGTGTGCAGCCGCCCCGACCAAGCTTCAGAGCGTGAAGGCCTCTCCTGGTAACCGGGGGTCGCCTCACTCGCCATCTGCCCCTTGGTGACCAGGTCTCTCTGGCTGCCTAGGAGCTTTCTCCCGTGCACTTTCCCCTCCTTCCACCCACAAAGAGGCAGCCACCAGGCTTCCAGGGTGGAAGGCAGCCGGGGCTGGAGACCCGGAGGCCCCGTCACACCAGCCAGCAGACAACACACCAGCGCTTCCTTGCCCCACGTCCAGAATGGCGCCCAGAATCCCAAGGCAAACGCTCAGGCCACCAAGACACACTCACCTTCCGGCGCAAGCTCTTTTCATGACCACCAACCTCTCCACAGACGGTCCACCCAGCTCGGTGATGAAGCAATGGGACAACCGGGCCCAGGGACGGAGAGACCTCAGGCCTCATGTGCAGCAGGGGGGCTGAGGGGCAGCACACCTGCAAGTGTGCATGGTTTCCACACCACGTCCAAAGATGAAAATCAGGTCCGGAGCAGGCTACAGCGTAACAGACACTGGCCCTGCCTCTGCCCCTCACGTCAAAAGACTCACTAATCACACCAGGATTCCCGGCTGCTTGTGTGCTTTTGTTTGGTGAGACAGAAACCCACAGAGGAGGGGGAGGGAAGCAAGAAAGGAAGAATGTCAAGGGGCTTGGCCAGGAGAGTGACCACACTCAGACTCCTCCTGGATCTCCGGGGGCCCAGGGTTGGGGGCTGAGACAGGCCTCGGCCTACAGGGAAAGCAGGGACTGAGGATCACAGAGGGGCCAGGCAGCACCTCCCCGCTTCCGACAGGAGACCAGATGATTCTTCTCTGGAGAATTCAACAAGTGAAGGACAGACCTTGAGTATGGAAACCAGGGCCCCAAGGAGAGGCTTGGATAGAGAACGCAGCCAGAAGAGCAAAGCCAGATGCTAGAGGAAAGATCTGGAAGGACCGACCAGACGCTAGAGGAAAGATCTGGAAGGAGGGCAGAGAAGGCAGGAGTAGGTCCCAGGAAGGTGGGGGGGAGCAGAGAGACGAAGTGCTCAGCGACAAGGAGATGCCACCAGAGAAGGGGCCTTGGAGATCAAGGGCAGGGCAGAAGTGAAATCTCACCAGAGGCTCCAAGTCAGGACAGGAACCGGCCTAAAAAGCAGCCGGGGGTGCCGGAGGCAGGTGGGTCCGGCCACACCCACAGCCACTGGTGGCAGAAGCAATAGGCTCTGGAGAAAATCTTGCTCAATTCAGGCCTGAAGACCGTGGCAGCTGATCAATGGATGCGGATCAAAGATCAAAGGTTACCTGGAGAGGGTGGCCAGTGGGGGAGGAGCACCTGCCTGGCGGCTCCGGGGAGGGACAGACAGAGCCCAAGGGCAGCAGGTCCACAGGACAAGCCCAAGACACCATCAGGGATAAATGTCCAGAGAGGAGTCACCCGACTGCTGAGCTGTAACAAGGACGTGTTTGCATCCAAACCGCTCCCTTGCAGGGGCTGACGCATCACAGAAGGGAGGAGTGACTTTACCCTGAGACACTGGCGGACACTAACCCCAACCCAGCGACCAAAGTTGAAAATACTACAGACAGAGCGCCGTCCTGTCTGCCCTGACCTGATGCACCAGGAAGAACGTGGCACGGCTGTGGATTTCGTGCCGCGGACACGTGACCACTAACCTAGTCGAGGGAACATGTCAGACAACACCAAAGTACACAGGTCACAAAGGTCAAGGACTGGAGACCACGATGCCGGAGAAGGGGCACCAGTGGCATTTAGGCGTGCGGCCTGAAGATGAGCTGCTGGTTCCGTGGGGACGTCGGGACGGAGCGCTGCTCCTGCGGTGCTTCCCAGGTCTGGCTGAGGCCGTGGGGGATGGCGGCGGGAGGGAGCTGAGGGAACGGCGTACAGGTAGGGTGGTTTCCTCTGTCAGTCTACAAGTTCCTCAAACTGAAAACTGAAAAATCTAGAATACAAAACAACTCAGTTGATGGTTACACAGAAATGACAGAACTGAAAAAAGTTACCGCATTCGAGAAAAATGTCCGAGGAAATTATCTGGAATGCAGCAAAGAGATAAGAAATCAAAATGTTAAAGAGACAGTAACCCGGGTATGGAGAAAATAATGAGAATGAAAGTTCCAGCAGAGAAAAGCAGGAAAGACTGGCGATTTAAAGAGATAAAGCTGGGTACCAGGCTGGTTTGGCGGGGAGCATGCAGCTCTCGGTCTTGAGGTCATGGGTCTGAGCCCCACTCTGAGTGACTAAAAAGAAATAAATTTAGAGATGACAAGCCAGCAAGCAAGTCCAATCTGGACACTGAGCAACAAGAGACGTGGGAGGAGAAGCCCAAGCCCGAGGAGATTGGTGGTGGAGGAGACAGCGTGGAGGGAAACGAGAACAGACCACAGTCCTTGAATGCCTCTGTTCAGAGAGCTACGACTTCTGGAACTATATTAATGTCCCACATGCTTAAAAAACAAAAATAAACTTCTGAAGTGCGATACGAACAGAAAGAGGGGAACCAAGCCACGAATCAAATAAATCACATCATCGCATTGAAGAGAGGAGACAAAATGCATCCCCGCACCTTCTGAACGGTTTGCAGAATGTATGTGCTCAGATTAGAGACAGACAGAACCCCGACAGTGAACTCAGATGGCGGACTCTGTTACACACTCATGGCTCAGGGGTTCTGGACTGAGCGATGACAAATCTGTGGCTACTGGGAGTGAGACCTCAGTGTGCCTCCGGACACAGCCCGGACACAGAGCGGAGGGAGAGTGCGGCGGACTGAGCTGCTGGGATCGACAGAGGAGTCAGGCATCGGCACCTGTGGGTATGGACAGGTGGAGCCACATACATCACACCTGTCCATAGTCCACACATCTCTGCATCTGCTGCCTCATCTGGCCACTGAGGGCCCCGAGGCAGTGACAGCCCAGCCACAGTGAGCACCCTGTCCTGGTCTTGTTTCTAAATCTCATTCTCCACGGAAATAACCAGCCCCCACAGAGAAATGGCCGATTTCAGGGCTCGGGCATTAGCTGGGCCAGAAGAAGGGGAAGTGCTCAGACACTGACAGGACAGGTTAAAGGACACAGAAGCACACAAGGGAACGCCCTCTGGAGGAGCCCAGGGGCAGTGTGAGAGAGTGAGTAGGGGCAGCACACGATCAGAACCCACTGAGTGAGATAAACCCGAACAGCCACGCCACGGCAATAAATGGGGAAGAGAAGAAAGCCCTTGTTTACAGGACAAAGTCAACGGGCTGATGTAAAAGGGAGGGTAGAATTAGAAAATCACCATCCAGCCACCTTCCTCAGGATCCCATGAACCACTGCATCCCGGAGACCTTCCCCTAGAGAAAGCCTTGCCCGGATGCACAAGACACATTTAAGAATGTCCACAGCAGAAACCCAGCTGTCTGTCCACAAGAGGACCAACACGTCAGGCAGAGGACGTTCACCTGATGCCACATCAAACAGTAAAAACAGGTAACACACAGCAACACACCATAGGAGGTGAACGACAGGAAGGTCTCCTCGACACGGATCAAATGAAATCCCAATAATCAGCTGTGAACCTACAGTTCAGACTGAACAGAACACCCGCTCCAGGGTGCAGTGAAGACCCCGAGTGAGTGCCGGGCATGACCCACGGCAGCCACGGGTCGGCGGGTCCCGAGCTCAGGTCGCACTCACTACCGGGTCACAGAGGCCTTCCTGGACTCCAACTCACCATCCCAAGGCCTGTTTCTCTTGCATAGACCACGTGATCCAAGGAGCTTTCAGAGAGAAGCAATTCTCGTCCTGCAGGCACTGACAGTCAGCAACCCTCATCTGACCCAGAGCTGGCTTTGAGAGCCAACGGCAGTTCTGAGTCAGCCTGGAAACAAGGCGGAGCACCGGCTCCCCCAGCTCACTGGGGTAACGGTCTGAACTGTCTCCCTTTCAGACTAGAGCACAAAGAACGAGAACTAAGCCGGAACGCTCTCCGACCAGCGACGGAGTAAGTGCTTCATGAACTGTTTGCACTAGGCCAGGGAGCAGCTCTTCTCTCCGGCCCAGAGCTGACCTCAGAATGTGCAGGACTAGAAGGAAGCCACGTGTACTGAGTTGTGGTGACACAAGAAACAAACACGGCACATTGTGACTTGGTCTGAGAGCCTGATAATGAGTCCTAAACAGGGGTCAGGACACTGCTCAACTCTGTGGTGAGGGGCCAGCCAGGAAGGTGCCCAGGCTCCAAAACGGAGACAAAGCCACAGGTACTGCTCCTGTCGCCATGAAGCTCAGCCGGAGGCTGATGAAAATAAAGATGTCCACGTTTCCCCAGTCAGTTCTGCAGTATCCTAAATCCCAAGGCTCACAGCCTGAGGTTAAGAATCCCAGTTCTAGGGGCGCCTGGGTGGCTCAGTTGGTTGAGCGACTGCCTTTGGCTTGGGTCATGATCCCTGGAGTCCTGGGATCGAGTCCTGCATCAGGCTCCCTGCTCTGTGGGGAGTCTGCTTCTCCCTCTGCCCCTCCCCCTCTCTCATGTTGTCTCTCTCTCATTCTCTCTCTAAAGTAATAAATAAGTAAAATCTTAAAAAAAAATCCCAGTTCTAGGACAAGCGACTCAAGATGTTCTCAAACACTGGGTAAGGAAATCTAGATTGGTTCAAACTGTCAGCAGGGCATTTTAGATAAGACGTACTGAAAGTCTACAAGTTTTACACAGTATATCATCTCTGGGAATCTATTCTAAAGAAACAACCGGAGGAAGGTCTTGCTGGACCTCTGTGCACACCAGGGCAGACACACAGCTTTGTCTCTCAGACTGAGACACTGGACCCTATCAGAGTATCCAATAGGGAGCCACGTGTCACACGCTGGCCTGTTACCAAGGGGACATAATGTAGTCCGGCAACTTTTGACAAAAAAACATTTGTCATAGATTAAGTGAGAGCAGAGTTATAAAACCTCCGCACCATGTGCTCTGATGTAGACGAACGACTGGGAGGAACCTAGACCGGTTAGGGCTGCAGGCAATTCTGGGAGGCGGAGTCCCACGTTCCTTCAAGTCTTGGTTTGTTTCTCTTCAGTTTCTATTCATTACCTTGAAAAAGTGGCTTTCTTTCATCCCAAATCCTTTCTATTCCCACTCTTAATGCCCCTCTACACGCAGTTTAATACACTCATTCCGCTTTAAAATGCTACTCTCCGGTTCCAGCACTTGCAGAAGTACTTTCCAACTCCATTTTAAAAACCCACACCTGAAAACAAGGCCACCGAACAAAAGAATCCGCCTCCGGACAGGCTTTTTCTCCCCTTCCCGGCGGCGGTGAGCAATGCGTCAGGGGCTGAAGCAGGCGGACTGCGAGGGAATCGGGGGACGCGGCCCAGCAAACCCGGGGGAGAAGTCATCTGAGGACCCGAGCGAACCAACAGGCCGCTGGCACCAGCACTGGGCCGGAGCTCGGCCGCCGCACAGCGGAGCCTTCCACAGCCCGAGGCAGGAGAGACATCAATCCTGGGCGGCCGTGCCTTTAGCCCCAGGGCAGAGGCGGCGTCGGTTACTCGGTTCGGCCGCCTCAGGGCCCTGCGCCCGGGGAGTTACAGCGCAAGGAGCCCCGGGTCCGAGCACACGGCCCGCGCCCCCAGCGCTGCCCCCCAGCCCGCGGGGCCCCGGCAGCCAGGAAGGGCGGACGCGGGTACGCCCCGCGGGGGCCGCAGGCGCGCGGAGGGCCGACCCGGCGAGGTGGGGAGCGCCGGCCGAGCTACCCGCCCCAAGGCTGGGGGCCTCTCTGAGGAGGGCTCCGCCTGGGGACGCGAACGCAAAGGCAAGGGGTGGGCCGGGGGCTTCCCGTAGGCGGGGGCTGGAGCAGGCTGGCGGGCCCAGGTCCGGGGCGCGACAGGCGACCACCGGCGGCCCCCTTCACCGCTTTTCACTCCGCAAGTTCCGGGTACACCGGCCGCCCTCCCGCAAACGAACGACCCGGAGAGGTGGCATCAGGGCTCTCCCGACCGAAGCTTCCCGGGAAGCCAGCCGGGAGCCAGAGCGGCCTCCCCGCGCCCCGGGTTCGCGCGCCCCAGCCCCGACTCCGCGGCGGGATTGGAGGGCCCGGCCTGAGGCTCGCCCGCAGCCCCTTCCCCCACGCCGCGGCCTCTCCACCCACCGGTCGCAGCAGGGCCGCGGGCCGACAGCCGGCGCGGGGTCTCCGCGCGCCTCCGCCTGCGAGCATCGCCGCCTGCGAGCATCGCCGACGCGCGCGCCGCCCGGAGCCGCGGACAGGCGCCCACCCAGGGGCTGGCTCTGCGCCCGCCGCAAGGGTCGCCTCGGGGCCCTCCCCGCGAGCCAGGCTCGGAGACCGGCCGCCCGACTCCGGGGAGGGCCGAGGGGGCGAGCTCCCCGAGCTGCGCGGGCGGGGGGCGCGGCGCCTCCCCGACCCCGGGCGACCCCGCCCCACGTCAGGGCCTTAAGGGCGCGCGGCGGGCCGGAGAGCGGCCTCCGGGGAAACACGCGGCCGAGCGCTGCTGGCCGGGGCGCGGCCGGCACGCGGCCTGGGGGTCGGATGGGCGAGCTGCGACGCCCCGAGGGCTCCGCGCGCGGCGGGGGTGGAGGAGGGGCCGCATCGCGTGCGCCGGGAAGCCCCGAGTAGACCGTTCCGTCCCGTGTGGGGCGGAGGCCGGGCGGGCAGCGCCTCACCGTGGGGCGGCCATCGTCCCTCCGCCCCTCTCAACGCGACCGCCGGTCGGGGGGGCGGGCCGAGCCGCGGGCGGAAGTGCTCGACGCCGACCGGAAGCGACGCGCCGGAAGGGACGCGCCGGGCGCTGCCCGGGACGCCTGCGGCCCAGCTCGTTCGACTCGTGGCACTAGAGCTTCCCTGCGGCCGCGCGGGAGCTGCGCCTGCTGCTGGCCACGGTGCCCCCGGGCCGTCCCCGCGCGACCCAGGTCGGGGAGGGGGTGTGCCGGGCGACAGCGACCCCCGCCCACTGCCCCGGCCCCGCCGTCCCGGCGCGGCCCAGGTCGGGGGTGTGTTCCGGCGGGTCCCGCTCGTGTGAGGCGGCTCCGGCCTCTCAGTCCCGCGGGGCCGCCGCGCGGTTTTGATCTCAAGGGACAGTACAGGGAGAGACGGAGGGAGCGCCCTGCCGGGGGGCTGGAGCCTGGCAGCGCCCCGCACACCGGTCCCGAGGCCGCGCGGAGACGCAGAACCGCGCCTGCAGCCCCGCACCTGCGCGGTCTGCCCTCCCGCCGCGCCCCTGCCCGCGGCCAATGACCGCTCCTTCAAGACCAGGGTCGTTCAGTTCTCACTTGCTTTTCTCTGCAGCGATTTACAATGAGCACATTTTTCCCTTCAGACCAGCTAGCGTAAGGTGCCCGCAGGCCGCGCTTCTCCGGGATGGTCCACAGGGCCGCCAAGGGGAGCCCCCAGGGCTGGTCCCCAGGTGAAACACAGGAAGAAAGCAGCAAAAGTGGGAGTGTACGGTGCCGTCTTCATCCGAACGAAGTTCGCAGGGTAGATTTTTCCTTGCGCAAAACCCTGAGATGCTTGATGACTTCCCAGTGGTCCTGGGTTTTGGGGGTCTGTGAGTCGTTTATAGTCAAATAATTTCAAGAGCAAATTTATAAAAACTCAACATTTTTAAAGCAAAATCTTTACGTGTCATCCACTTCAACAGTTTTGAAGTGATATCATGTGAGCCTGGGGACTTTTCCTCCTGCCCTCGGAGCTTCCAGTTGGCCTCCAAGCCGCTGCCTCCAGCCACTGCCTGCAGAGCACTTTGCTCCGCAGACACATTCCAGAGCTGGCGTCCTGTCCCCTCTCTCTGCCTGCCAACAGTTCTTGTCTCTAAATAATCAAAGGAAACACTGCTGCCCGCTAAGGTGGCCTCAGAGATTTCACCATTGGGTCATGTTTGAGTTGTTCGTGATGGGTGCCACACGGGTTTTTATCTGAACTTGCTGGAGTTCCAACTTCTTCCTGTGACTGGATTCCAGGAAGCAGAATTTTGGGCGAAAGCATATAGACTGGCCAGGATTCTCCATACTCTGCTGGGTTTCAAGTGGGGTTATTTAAATAATGCCTCCGCTCATCTGCACACCCAAGGCTGCAGCGTAGATGCCAGTGTAGACACGAATCGGTTAGGGTGCAGTCCCTGTGAAGGAGGAGACCTGACCAACAAAGACTCTGAGGCTGAGACTCCCCTGAAACCTGCCTGTGAAGTTCTAGCTGGGGTGTCAGGCCCTCTGCCCAAGCCCTGCTTCCCTCCAAGACACAGGGGACTTCTGACCTCTGGACCCCCTTCTGACAACGATCTCTTCCTTTAGGGTTTGGATGACGTTTAAAGGGTGATCTTCTGGAAAGCAGAAAGGAAAGTGTCCGTGGCAAGTCCCTCCCAGATGGCTGAGCTGCTGTGTGTGCAGCTCCTGGCTTCCTGGCCCTCACCCCTCTCATCAGGCTTCATCTGTGTGTGGGTCCTAGTCTGATGGCCCCACCCAGGTGGGATGATGGGGTCTACAGCCCAGAGGAGCCCCATTCCCAGGCAACAGTGAGGACAGCAGAGAAGTCTGGATGGGGGCCCAGGAGCCCCTAAATCCCAGAGAATGGGGCCTGGATCAAGTTCTGTTGGGTGGGAAGAAGGAGGAAGCCCCCTTTTCTGTGCCACCAGGCCCACTGACAAAGTTGTCAGGAAGGAGCGACAAGCAGCTGGTTTGGAAAAACAGCTCCTGTCCCTAAACCAGAGACGAGCCCTTCCTGGGAACCCTTTGGGTACCCCTACCCCACACCCTACAGTGTGACCCCTTGGTCTAACCCTGGTGGAGGCACCTGCAGCCTCTGTCCCTGGGATTCAGCCTCTGGGCACCATGGGGCTAAAAGTCATGGAAGCAAAACCACAGGATTAGGGAGCAGCCCCTTTGCTATCTCAGGCCAGTGTCTGGGGAGCAGCGCTGGTGAGCAAGGGGCCACGCCTGGCCTCACTGTGCTCCCAGGAAGCCATGGGCTGAGGTCAACTCCTGCCTTTGTCCTCTGTGCTGCTGGGGAGGAGGCCAGCCTTGACTGGAGGCCTCCGTGGGAGGCGCAGCATGGGAGGGCCACAGCTGATGCAGGCCACCTGCGGGAGGGGCACTGGCCAGCGGGTCTGCAGGTGGCTTGGGACATACCCTGCCATCCCTCTCTTTCCTCTGCCCCACCCCAACCTCAATCCCACTTCACCCCTTCCCACCAAATCCTCAGTGTTTCCATGATTCTGAAAACCACCCAACCTCTGGCCTGGATCTTTCTGAAGGAGAATGTGCCAGAAGTGGCTGATCTCCACGTGGTCACTGTGCAGTTCCTGCCTTCTCCCACGTTACTCTCACCACCACTGCCCCCCCTCCACCCCGGTGCTCTCTGTGCTCCTCCAACTGATCCTTCGCTCTGGGTCCCCCTCACCCCCAGGCAGACTAGCTGGTTCCTGGTATCTAGTGGCTTCCAGGTTAGGTAACACGGGGCAGGAGGGGAGCTACTGCTTTTTGGGACAGCATTGCTGTGACACGGCCGGTGGGGCCTGGCCTGAGATGGAAGGGAGGCCAGCCAGGTGGGGAACTCAGCAGAGGCCTGGGTTCGGGTCTGGCCCTGTGCTGTTCCAACTTAGCCAGCAAAGGCCAGAAAGGGTTCCAAGGCTAACACCCTGAAGCCTGGAAGCTTGGGGCGGCCTGAGACCCTGTGGCCTCTGTGCCCCACCCCCCTCCTTTCCCCAAGGCAGGAAAAGTCCAAGGCTCACAGGTCAACAGCCATTATTGAAACACGTGGCCTTGTGGTTAAAGGCAGCGCCCAACACTGAGCCAGCCCCTCCAGCCAGCTGATTCTGGCCCTTGCCCTCAAAGTGCGCCTTCTGCCACCAGAGGAGACAAAGCCCAGCCTGGGATCCACACACACCGCCAGCTCGAATCTTGAGAACCTCTGGATGCTAGGGTTGAGTTCGGGTGCCTGCCCCACCCTGCTGCCTGTGGCACCTGTGCAAACTGACCACAGGTGCCTGTATTTCCCAGCAGGCCAGCCAACAGACTGCAGAGGCCTCCTGGCCACTGGGACACCTGAGCAGTAAGGTGACTTGCTCCCACATGTGCACCAGGAGAGCAGGGGGTCCTGATCAGGGCAGGCCAAGGCCACATACGGCCCCGCGAGGCTGATGCCCTAGGACTGGCCTGGGAGGAGGGACAGGGAGGCTGGGGGAGAGCTCAGCTGCTTCTCCCCTTCCCCACAGGCCTCTGCAGATGGCTGGGGGCACCCAGTGTCCCAGCACACAGGGCTGTCCGTGTCCTCCTGCATGTCTGCAGTGCTCAGCTGGGCTCCTGGCAAAGCCTTCCCTCACATTGACCGACACCTAGTCAAGACCATGTTGAATGGGAGGAGAGAGAGGAGTGTGTGCCAGAGCCTGGCCCATGCTCCCTGACCCCAACAGTCCTGGATGGAGCTGTGGGGAGGACTTTGAAGCCTCTGGGGGCTGCAGGTCTCCCAGAGCCCCTCTGAGGGCCCCCTTGGGCCAGTCTTCTGATTTACCTGGGAGCATGTCCTTTCTGTAGGCTCAAGCCTGCTCCCTCACCCAAGCCTCTGCTCTACCCTTCAGGACAGGTGGTGACACCCAGTTCTACACCCCTTCTGGGGAGAACAGGTGCTGAACCCCAGGCCTACCGGTGCTAATGGCAAGGCTGACGGGGGCACCTGGGATGGGATTCAACGTGGCGGCTGCCTGGGCAAGACCCTCTGCCTCACACATCCCAACGGTGCACTCGGTGTCCACAGACTCTAGAAGCCTGGCCTGCCTCTCTAAGTATCTCTGTGTTGGTTACAAAGAACCAAATAAAGTTGCCAGCCAATCCAAGTTTTTAAACAAGTCTGTTTATTGAAAGGATCTGAAAATATTGTAATAAGGCTTTCAATGACATCTAACAAATTTTCGAGATATTAACAATATGAAACATTAAGAATTTACTTCAAAAAATCCAAAGTTTTCTAGATCATTCCAAATCATGCTGCTTTTGGACTTGGTTAATACTTTTTTTTTTTTTTTTTTTGTCTAAACCAGTGACCCAAATCCCAAATGCCACTGTCTTTTGGACCTAAAACTGGAAGTTTTGGTTCGGGCCCCTCTCAGCCCAAGGGAGGCTGGGCAGCAACCCTCTAACCACGTCTCACCCCTGCTGAATGGCCATTTGGGCCCCCTCCCTTTCCAACTCCAGGCCATCAGCCAAGAACCACCCTGAGGGCCAGAAGCCCCAAAGCATGGATGTGGGAGGCCACGCTCAGGCCGCAGAGCCTGCTCTACGGAGGCCCCTGGCTGAGGGTGGCTGCCCACGCGGGCCCCCAGCCTTTCTGTCAGCCCAAGAATGAGGCACGTGACCCTCCACAAGACAAAGCACAGGACCGTCCCTGTCACCCCAGAAGCGGGTCCAAGAAAAAAGGGCAGTTTCTGTCCCTTCTATTCTTGCAATTCAATAGATAAAAATTGCAGCTCCAAGAGATATCAGCTACTCAGAAACAGATGCCTAAATGTAGGACGTCTGTCAGGCAACAATAACCAGGGGCCAACGCCACATGCACTGAGCCACGGCTCCCACCAGACTACACAGACTCTGGGTCCCATGTGGCAAGCACACTTGCCCACACCCTACGCAGCCAGTGGGCAGTGGAACGACCGCTGGAATGATGGGAGCTTCCTCGCGAGCCCAAGAGCCGCAGGGAGAAGCAAGAGCAGAATCAACACAAAACGTCCCCAACTACCTCTTTCCTCACTAAGCAACGCGTCCCCATCTTCTAGCTGCAGTCCAAGTACCACGGCTTACTAACCGAGAAGCACCCTCTCTCCCCGCGGGCCCTCGCCCCCACGGTGGGCACACCGAACAGAGTGGTCCCAGCACACAGTGCCACACGGAACACGTGTAAACATCGGAGGAAGGCTCCATTTCGTTAACAGTACAAATCGCACTCCCTCTGTCATCTTCAAAGTGTGTACAATAAAATCTGTACATAAGCAGTTCAAAAAGCTTAAAATGATCTCTACAAAGTGTACACAGGACTTAAAATACCTTCTAGGGTGCAGAGGGGGCCGCCCCTGCTTGGTGAGGAATGTGCATGGGTCTGACCTCCCACCGGGCCACCGCTGGGCTAGCACACCACAGCAGTGGGGGAGGGGAGGGCCTGGAGACCAAGGCAGGAAAGTGCGCCCAGAGGAGGTGCAGGTGCGGGGCAGGAAGGAGGGGACCCTCCACGTATCAGCCAATCAAACACCAAACTGCTCTCTACAGAAGCGTCCCCTTTGAGTCCTTTTAGGGGAAAAGGTGCAGGATTTAAGGGGAAAATTGTGGTAGCTAAAGGAAGATTTTTGGCTACAAGACATTTATTTTTGACAAGGAAAGACAAATCAAGCCGTTCTGATCCCCTCTGAATTTCAACGGACTGACTGAAGCACGAGCTTTCTGACGAGGAATCATGGAAGAGCACACCCCCCTCTGGGGTCCCCGCCCTGCGACCAGGCTCTGAGGGACCGCACGGGGGCGCACCGCCCCGGTGTGGACTTCCGAGCCCCCACCAGCACTCACTTTTCTTGTTTAGAAATGCAAAAAGAAGTCAGATTTAAAATGTTAAAAATGGCTGATCTGGTCGACAAAAGGCAGATTCCTGGCTCTTCCCCCCCGGCTATAAAAGAAAGTGCTGTGACTTCTGACGCCTGCTCGGGGCTCACAGCGCATGTGCTCAGGTCAGCCTGCTCCCGGGGGGGGGGGCAAGTGGGAACGAGGCAGCAGAGCAGGTTCCGGTCTCTGGGGTCCCTAGTATGGACAGCAGGAGCTCAGGCCTAGCCCTCCCCCTCCTCCCCCTCCCCACCCCCCTCCTCCTCCTCCTCCTCCTCCTCCTCCTCCTCCGTGAAGTGTGCCTGCTTCTTCCGCACGTTCCAGTGGAGACACTGCGCCAGACTCTCGAACCAGTCGCTCACGGGGTCTCGGACGCAGATGGAGGGGAGCGGGTAGCAAGAGGTAGTGATGCTGATGCTGAGGAGTGGGAGACATGGTGCGGCACAGATGAGCCCCTCCCCACGGCCGTGCCCACCCTGGCCCAGCTGGGGACCATCTCGGCTCTGCTCCTGCCACTGGCTGCACAGCTGGGAACTGCCCCATCCTAAGGACAGGTGCAGCTGGCGGGGCACCAGGGCAGGCCGGAGTGAGGGGCTGTGGATCTGTCGCCCTCAAGGTCAGCACAGAACATGGGCCAACACGCTTCAACCTGTGTAGGAGACTAGCTGCCCGACAGGACCTCGTCTTCCCCCGCAGCTCTCAGGGCCAGGGCTCTGTCTGCGGGGCCTGCACAAGCCAACCTCAACAGGGTATGAAGGCGGCAGGTAGGGCCTGAGTCCGCCCCTCATTCCTACTCCTCGCTCCGGCCCCATGGCTCACACACCTGTCCCCATGGCGGATCTCCTGTCTCTTTCGTCCGTCGAAGGACACCCATGCAGTGTTCCTTGCTTCTGGCGACAGCATGATCTGGAGGGGGGCAAGCAGGACAGATGTGGGTTCATGAGTGCAGCTGAGCACCTTGGATCCCGGCCCTGGGGGGGCAGCACTGGGCAGGAGGACTCTTGAAGGTATCCCTACCACCCATTCTACACCAAGGGCAGTTCCAGGCCATGAAGGTCTCATACTTTTGTCTCGCTGACACCAATCCTGGGAATAAGACAGGCAGCCATCAAGCCCAGTTGCCGACCACCCACCCAGGGCCAGGGACACCATCCAGGAGTCTGGCTCTAGTCCTCTCCCTGTGACCTGCAGATGTGCCCCTGCCTACCAGGGCTCACAGCCAGGGACACGCCAGCCCAGGGTGGACCAAAGTGGGGAGCGCGAGGCAGGCAAAGAACAGAGACGGAGGAGCAGTGGCGGGCACCGGGTACGCCAGGACCACGTGCCGCTCACCTGCCCTCATCCAGTGGGGACCAGCCCCTCCCCCAAGGGCCCACAGCCCTGCTGGAGGGGCTGGCCCAGCTCTCAGGGCTGCACCTGGCCAGACAGACAAGGTAGAGAGTGAAGCCCCTTCCGGCACCCAGCAAGGTGGGTCCACAACCCAGCAGGTGCTGGGGTCACAGCCGGGAGCAAAGGGGATGGTCAGCGTGGCAGGCCCCAGGCAACAGCTTAAACCATATAGGGTAGAGGTGGACTCTGACCTTCAGCTCAACCCCCGCAGGGACCACGATAGGCCGGAATGACAGCGAGTGGGGGCAGATGGGTGTGATCATGACGGCCGGCACGTTGGGGTGGATCATGGAGGCTCCGGCGGCCGCCGCATACGCCGTACTGCCCGTCGGGGTGGAGACGATCACCCCTGGTGGACAGGCCGCAGGGTCACTGTCTGTGGCTCCTGCTCCTACCCCCCACCGCCGTGGGACCCCAGGTGGCTACCTACCGTCACCCTGCACCGTGGTGATGAGGTGCCCGTCCAGGTAGACATCCACGTTGGACAGGTATGAGGAGGGGCCTCTGTCAATCACCACCTCGTTCAGGACCTGGGGGGACAAAGTCACTGCACACAGGCAGGGGCCGGGCAGGGCTGTCCTAGGTGGTCGGCCCCATAGGCACCTGCACTGTTTCTGGGCTCTGTGGGAGGTCCTGAGGTCAGGGGAACCCACTGGGCCCAGGCCTGAGTCCCACCACCCCGTGCCCCTTTCTGAGGCCGTAGCACAGGCAGGGCAGGTCCTGGAGCCGGGGCAGGGCCCACATCCACAGACCTGGTACTGCATGACCTGCTTCCCGACCTCCACGTCCAGGTCCGCGGGCAGCACGCCATTCTCGCTGACCCCGTTGGGCACTGCCATCTTCTTCCCTCTGAGTTCCTTCACGACCCTGACCTTCAGCCGGCTCCGAAGAACAACAGCCGCGTTCCCTGGGGGCCAGCAGGGTCATGGCCAGGGAGGTTGGTGGGGAATGGGCAGTGGCAGCCTGCAGGAGGCAAAGACACCCCTGCCCGGCCAAAGACCACCCTTCTCCCAAACTGAGGGCAGAACCCGAGCCTTCTGTAAAGGCCAATCCACGGCTACCGACCAGCACACACGGCCGCTTCCGCCAGGGACCCCCTCCAACTTCTCAGTGTGAGGAAAACAGTATTGGAAGCATTCGAAAATCTTAAATCTCTGAATCTTCACACACTTAAATATTGCTCTACACATCATTAAAAAATCCAAAGACCAAGTGAGGAGACAATCCCATGCTCAGAACTCCTTGTGAGTTCGAGAACATTCCGACTTACCCTGTATCACCTGAGTAACTTGGGACTGAAAGTTCTCAAAGTTGAAGGGGGTCAGGAAGCCCAGGGAACCCAGGTGGAACGCCATGACTGGAGGCACGCTGCCCTATGAGCCAATGAGGCAGGCCGGTCAGCCAGCCAATCCACTCAAGAGCCACCCCACTTGTCCCCAGCACCGATGGACCACCCCCGCCTGACTGTTCCTGGGAATGGACAGGCACATGAGTGCACGGCCAGTGGTGGGGTGTGGGAGGCGGCCGGCAGGCTGATTCTAAGCGACCGCACAGGAAGATGTCAGCTAGCAGACAGGGAGGTCGGGAGGAGCGGATGCAAAGCTGATGCGGAGCTGATGAGAAGCCAATGCAACGGGACCGACCAGCCTGCTGGCCATGGAGACAGAGAGAGCTGGTCAGGCAAGAATACAAGCCACCACGCCAGAGCCTCCCCTTGCAGAGTGAAGGAGGACTTTGGGCAACCCCAGTGTGCTTCCAGGCAGACTCCCATCCTCTGGAGCCTCCTCAGGCCTCCCGGGTACCCTGGAGGATCAGCCTGGGGCCACCAACTTCATCCTGCTGTGGGCCCCATCCCCTAGGCCACGAGGTGCCCGCTTCTCCTCGTGGGTGCCACGTGTCTGTGGATCGGCAGCAGCCCCCCCCAGGCCTGTTTCTCCACCACTGCCCCCCTTCTTCCCAGCCAGTCCTGCTGCCCAGCCCAGGCTCCACTGTCAGCAGCACTTCCGGTGAGGACGGAGACCCAGACAGGGCAGATGAGACACTTGGCATTATTTGCAGACCTGCTCTATAGCCAAATAACCAAACTAAAAGCTCTGTATCAGAGTAAGGAGAACGTAGAACTCGGCATCCCCGAGGCATCAAGTCATGAGGTACAAGAAGGGGTGGAAAGCCTCCCTGGGAAACCGCCTCCTCATGCGGCGCTGAGGCCGGAACCCCGCGCACCTCACCTGGAACAGCGAGGACGCGTAGAGCAGGGTCCCATCCCCTCCCAGGCATATGATGAAATCGATCTGATTGGAAATGTCATCATAATCTAGAAACACACAAACACAGCAACGGTGCTCGGCAACCCTTGACGCCACAGGGCGCTGCGCCCGCGATGAGGCAGGAGCACTAGAAGCTTCTGCCAGGCCTGGGGCAGGGGCGCGAATACCTTCGGAAGTGACAGAGCAAAAGGCAAACTCACCTTCTCTGAAGGTGCAGAACTTCTTCTTGACTGGTCCGAAGTTGTCATCGCTCACTATGGCAGGGTCTTCCAGAACTTTCTTCTCCACATACACAATCATGTTGTTCTCCTGAAAGGGAGACAACAAGCACGTCAGCCCCACCACCAAGAACCGGTTCAGATCAGGCTGGTCTTCCGCGAAGCCTCCTCCTGAGCCTCAGGACTTTACAATGAGGAGGAAACGCATTCCTCAGGCCCGGAGGGCAGACTGCTTTCAACCTGCTCATGCAGATTTCTATCCCTCCCGAGGCCCTGTGACCCTCCATTACAGTAGTCACTTGCCTGAAATGGGCAGCTGCTGCTGCTGCTGCTGCTGCTGTTTTTTGTTTTTTGTTTTTTTTTTAAAGATTTTACTTATTTATTTGACAGAGACACACAGCAAGAGAGAGAACACAAGCAGAGGGAGTGGGAGAGGGAGAAGCAGGCTTCCCGCTGAGGAGGGAGCCTGATGTAGGGCTCAACCCCAGGACCCTGGAATCATGGAATCATGATCCCAGGTGCCCCTGAAATGGGCTTCCTGACTTGGTCAGCTCTGGGATCACAAAGCCAGAACCTGGCTAGGCGGCCAGCTCCATGCCACCCCCACCCCGTGGCCCAGAAGAGCACGGAGCCCACTGAGCTCCAGGGCAGGGTCTGGCTGGCGCAGACGCGGTGGGGGTGCCGAGGGGGCTCTGGGTTGCCACCCCCAACCAGGCTCACTCGCCTCCATCAGGTACACGCACAGCTCCTTGAAGGGCTGCAACAGACTGGCGTCCCGGATCTTCTTGACAACGAGAACACTCTTCGGGGACTTGTTCCACGTCAGCCGCTGGCTGGCAGGGTCCTGGATGTGCCTGCAAGGGGAGAGGAGTGTCCGCACTGGGAGCGCGTTCCCTTGGGAGGACATGCACAGCACATCCTCGGAGGCCTTTCTCCCAGGCCTTAGACCGTGAGCGATTCCTACTGAAAACCTCCAAAACCATGACCCAGACCAGTAACACAAAGGCATGGTGTCTGATGTCCTCCATCAGCGAGCATCACTCACCCTGGCCAGGCACCTCCGCACGAGGAGGGGCCGCGCACGACGCCCTCCGTGAGCGTCATCGTCTGCTGGGTCACGTGCTGGCTCACAAGTGTGGTACAGTGGCTTCGGCCATAGCGTTTTGGTCCCACTTTGCTAACGACGGAAGGGTAGGGCACACCAGCCCCCCAGAACTCTCCTAACTGAGCACCTGCCCTAGAAACTTAATTTCTGCAAACTCAAAACTGAAAGCGAAACAATCCTAAAGTTGACTTTTGAAAGGCACTATGGCAAGAAAACTCCCTAAAATTAAAAACCAAGCACACCTTACTAAATCTTTTTACCGTTTACGTGATCCTCTTGGCCAATCACCTATTTAAAACAAAAAGTCCTGAGATCACCTTTAACAGCAAAGAGACCGGACGCCGGACGCGGCGCACTTCACTGAACTCGCTGGCTGTGCTCGGCTGTTTAGGACCGGGTGCGGTGACACAGGCCAGCCACACAGGAGTCTGAGCTGGGCCGTGGAACCGGCTTGGCCCAGTGGGAGGAGCTGTCAGGGCTTCGTCAGGTGGAAGGGTGTGCACTCCCCAAACATCGTCCCTGTGCTTGGCCGTGGGCCTCAGAAGCAATGTGGGCAGCTCACGGACCTTTGCCTGGGTCGAAGCCCCTTTGTGCTGACTCAGGTGTGCAGGGCCTGTGGCCCCTCTGGCCCTGAGACTGTGCCCAGGCAAAGCCACCACCGTGTGTCCTGCACAGGCCTGGGTGTCAACTGTGATCAGCCTCCTGCTGGGTCACGACAAGGTGGGGATGTGACCCTTCCCCGGCATACAGGTCGTGGATGCCGGACAGGAGAGGGAGGACGCCTGTGAGCTAACAGGTGACCGACTGGAGCCACTGCCTAGTAAGCCAAAGGCAACGACATGTTGGCAACTCCACACATTTCAACATAAAAGAAAACACACACGCATTCACGGTGAAATTTCAGACAGTAATTAGGATGTAAAAGTTCTCTGTGATCACTATCCTATCTTACTTTCGAAGTTAGAGAAGTTAGGTTAGGACACTCAGAACCTCAACCAGGTGCAGTGCTGGAAGGGGGCAGGTCCAAGGTGGGGAAAAGGAGCCCTGGCATCCAGAGACAGCAGCAGCCCCAACAGAAGTGTCGGGCACAGGGGCTGGAAAGGGCAGACGAGGCTGTTCCTTCCTCAGCTCCAACCTGTAGCCCCAGAGACCCTTCGGGGCATCTGCCGTTCTGCTTGGAGCACCCGCCGGAACCAGCCCGTCTAACCCACCTGAGACTCACAAGGCCAACCCCAACGCCCCCCCCAAAGTGACTGTGGCTCGGCTGGGAGTACAAGATGGCTAATCAAGGCTGGACAGTGAGAGGCCACTTGTGGTGGCACTTGGGCCAAGCAGAGTGACAAGGAGAGAATAGGTCTGCCAAGACCAGGAAGTGCTGGGAGGGGCCCCTGGGCAGCCGGTGAAAGGCCAAGGGAGAGCCAGGCTGGGCCAGAGCAAACAAGATGGCATGGAGCACGGGAGATGGCAGGGCTTGGCACAGCAGCAGGCTGCTGGGGCTCTGGGTTTGGGGGCGCTGGGGGGGGGGCAGGTTACCAATGTGGCTTCAGTGCAGGGCGGGCTGTAGGGTACTAGAGGGGCTGTGTCTGGACAGGACCTGCCCCGAGCTTTGCAGTAACCAGCAGCCGCAGACAGCACCTGGATCTGACAGAGACACTTAAGACTTCATTCCTGCGCCCCGTAAGAGGTGGGACAGCCTTGTCCCTGGGTTTCCTGGTCATGGGACCTACCAGTTTACACGGCACTCGCCTGGGGAGCCTGGAGGTGGCAGCACTACACCAGTAACCTGGAACCAGTTCAGCCTGTGACCCGAGGCCAGGGGTCCCCACTGCCGGGCCTGCCTCCTGGGACCCCAGACAAGTCAGTCAAGGAGGCACACCTGAGCCCGCGGCTCTCACCCCTGTGCAAAATATGGGATCCCCACAGCTTGCCCTGAAGGAGAGGAGCCTGTGAGGGCCCCTCAAAAGGCCTAGATTGTAGGGGCTGGGGAGCTCCCACAGGTGCCAGGCACAAGGCTCAGGGTGGGATGGAATTCTGACCGTTTAAGAGAAAGCACCAACGCCAGGTAAGCGACGTCAGCACGTTTTCCTCACACATGAAGCACAGCCAGACCACCATACAGCGGCCTTTACGGAGCTCCCAGCCTTCTGGAACCATGGGACTATTCGGATGTGAGAAGCCGGACAGTCACTGAGTCCAGAGAAATGACCCTGATTGCTACATATTTATAGTTTCTCATCCAGGCAGCGCGGGGCCCCCGAAGACGCCCCAGTGGCCTGGGAGCACCTGTAACAGCCACACCTGCAAGGAGGCACTTCTCTCAAAAGTAAATACAGAAGCCCCAAATAGCCGACCAACATCTGTTTGAAGAATAATTAAAGGAGGGCGCCCAGGGGGCTCAGTGGGTAAAGCCTCTGCCTCCGGCTCAGGTCATGATCCCAGGGACCTGGGATGGAGCCCCGCATCGGGCTCTCTGCTCGGCGGGGAGTCTGCTTGCCCGCTCCTGCTCCCGCCACCTTGTGCTCTCCCTCTCTCTCAAAAAAAAAAAAATCAAATCAAATCAAATCAACGGAGAAGCATGTCTGACCCTATTCCTGTGTGAAATACATTGTTTTCTCCTACACTTTTCATTGTCAAAACGAAACAGTAACTCTGAAGACGCCAGCTGAAGTAGCTGAAGTCGTCCACTTGCGGTGCCCGGGGAGCAGGACCGGCCCGACCCCCAGCCGCCAGCGGGAAGGCAGAGAGGCCCATGCTCGCTGGAGCCGGCGGATGCCCCGTGGCTTCCCTGACTAGAAAAGTGCACTTCTCACCCGGAGTCAGAACCTTCCCCAGTGCTGTGACCCCACGACAGCACAGGCCCCCAAGGAACCCCCCCGCACTCACATGATGGTCTGGGGGTTCTGCAGCACGCAGGCCTTTGGTCCAAACGTGGTCACCGGGCATGGCCCATGCAGAGAGCGAGTCCTCCTGCGGGGAGAGGGGACGCAGCCGGTGAGCAGACCTAATGGACTGTTAGACTCTAGAAAGGCTTTTAATCGTAATGACTTCACTCCCATCATCTGCCCAGCATCCAGTGGCGGCCCAGGAGATCCCGCCCTGAAGCACCACACGCTGTCTGTGTAGCATCAACAGCCGGAGCACACCTCAGAGAAAGGCCCCCAAACCAGGGCAGGTGACCAGGCCCTTCCCCAGCAACAGGGAAGACTCCCTCTGGGGACAGGCCTGGAACTCGGAATCCGAGCAGTCCCTCTGACCAAGTCTGTCTGGTGACCGGTCCTCCAGCCTATACTTGGGAATCAAAACCTGAGAGACCAACCCTTAATGACCTAGATGAAAATTCTAACAAAAGTGCTCACGCTGAGTTGCACGGTCACTAAAAAAGATACTACTCGAATGGCCCAACTTCTCCAATAACTGAAATGTGACTCAGCCATAATCCAATCACCAAACAAAGCGGCTGTGGCTAGCTCACGTTAAGGGGACACCACTACCTGGCTGGCCTGCCCCCTCCCTGCTCGAGAGGGCTCAACGCCCACCCTGGCACAGGCTGGAGGGAGCGACAGGGACATCCCCGCAGTGACAGGGTAATGGAACGTGTTCAATCCCAATGGCCTCGCCGTCCCCTTCTGCACCCAAAGATGGCCGAAGGGAGCAGACTTCATCTTCAACTGTCTTGTGGGGTCCACAAAATCTTCTAATTCAACACAGACAAAACAGATTTTCTAGCTCTCTCGGAAAGGGCAGCCGACCTCCGAGAGAGCCCTGGAGTCCGGGGAAAGCTACGGCTCGCAGGCCCCGCGCAGGCCCGGAGGAAAGGCAGCTCAGCTCACGGCGGGCCTCACTAGCGGGCTCAAGGACCCGCGCGACAGGACACACGCCCATCTGCCTCCTCCGCGGGGGCCCCCTCTGATCCGCTGTCACCGCACCCCGCACCCCGCTGCCCAGCCTCAGAACTGGGGTGCCATGAGCCGAGCCACACAGGACCGACAGGCGGTCGCAGCGCGGCAGGAACGCAGAGCTCTGCACCGCCTGGAAGCTGCGGCAGCACGGCCGCTCCCACGCGCGCTCTAGAGCTTTCCACATGGGGAACGGCCTTCCCGCACCCCCGCTCCACTCGCCACCGAGGGGAGGCGCTGCCCTGAGAAAAGGCAGCGCTTCCCCCCCACCACCCCGAAAGCGCCCTCGCGTCTGAGAGGTGGGACCCGCTTGAGAGGCAGTGTCGGCTCTGGCTGCTTCCTCCCCAAACTCACCCGGCCGTGGCCGCGGCAGCCAGGGCAGCGGCGCCACCAGCACAGCAGGCCCAGCCGGCCGCCTCGTGGGCAGCTGCTGCTCAAGCTCTTGTGCAAGAGCACGCGCTGCAGGGCGCGGGCCAGGCCGGGGCGCTTGCCCAACTCCCTGCGGCCACATGCAGCCCAGTGCCAGCCCTGCCACCGCGTGGGTCCCGCTGCCGTGCCTTCAGGGGCCACCCTCATGTCTCAGACACCAAAAGTCGGGGCGGGCGCTGGCCGAGAGCGGAAGGAAAGGAACCGTCCTGGGCAGGTGCCCCTGGGGTGCCGCGCCAGCTGTTCTGGGACACACGCTGCGGTGTCAGTCCACGCGACCACGCGGCTGAGGGTGGCGGCTGGGGGAGGGCTTCGTACCTGAACTCTTTGGTGCTCGCCAGGGCGGGCGAGGCAGACAGGCTGCGGGACTTGGCCCGGCCCCGGATGGGGTGGCTGGGCCCCCAGTCCTCGTCCCCATGGCACGCGGAGCAGCGGTACGAGGCCGGGTCTGCGCTCTGCGTCTTACTCATGTTGACTTTCTCGCGTTCCGTCTCCACAGTCGGTAAGCAAGGACTCCGATCAGAAGAACACTGACGCCTTAATTTAATAAAACAAACAAAGTAAATAAATATGCAGGCAGAAAACACTATATACACAGAGACGCACCCGTTTCACCAGGAGACAAAAACGGCTGAAGTCCCATCTGCCGAAGGACTTGAGGGCAGTCTCTTTCTCTCCCAAGGATGGTTAAGAGCTCAGGAACCTACCTACGTCTCCAGTGAATCCAGAAGACCTAAGGGTCACAGGGTAAGAAAGAGCTAGCAGGCTGCAGCTGTGGTACTTCTCCCACAGACAAGGCCCAGCGCTGGCAAGAGGAGCAGTCACCGGCGGGGACACCGCACAGCGCTGCCCCTCGGGGCCGCAGAGCGGAACGGGTCACTTAGTAAGACAGACAAGCGGGTACACACTGGACCCTAGGCCCTGCAAACGAGCAGATACAGCATCTGCCAAAACTGATCTTGTAGCCTCAAAGAAAACACCAATTTCCAAACACTAGTAAGGCAGAGAACCTTACCATCCAACCACAGTACAATAAAATCAGGAAAAGACCAAAAAGTAGGAACAAAGAAAACAATCCTGCAACCATCCGGAACCGCCTCAACTTTTCCCAAGCCTCTTGGGGCTCAAACCAACACTGCAACGCATCGAAATGACCAGAATAGTATGAACGCAAACCAAAGTCTATGCCGCCCCGCTAAGGTGTGCTGGAGTTTTTGAGAATGAAGAGTAACGAGCCGAGATTCTTATAAAGCTAGAAAAGGAATAAAGTAAGTTTAAGAAAGGCAGAAGCGGCGACAGAGAGAGGCAGAAATCAGTACACTGAACAATGGAAAAAGGGCAGAGTTTGACGAAAACCCAGTGTAGATCAAGGGACCAAACGGGGAATTCTCCAAGGACAGGAAGGGCCACCACAGGGTCATGGCGAGGGTCCTGCAGCTATGGAGCCGCCCGGACCTGCCCAGTGGGGAGAGCAGGCAGTACAGGCTTGTCGCGGGCATGAGCAGGTGGCACCCGGGGAGCCAGCAGGATAACCAGCCACACAGCCCCCACTGCAGGGACAAGCGAGGCAAAAGAAGGCCCCAGCAGAGACTGGAGCACACAGAAACCCCCCGTTCCCAAGGAGGGGCTGAGGACGTGTCAGAGGATGACGGCCCCGCAGGAGGTGAACGCGGAGCAGCGGGGGCAGAAGGGACCCTCAGAGACCACAGACAAGCCCGGGCCTCTGTGGCAGGAGAAAGGTGATGGCGCCCCTGCACGCTACCCTGGCCACACCTTACAGCTACTGGAGGGGCTTCACGAAATCATTCCCACACCCAGCCCAGACTGACGGCATCAGTAGTTTTATGAGCTCCCAGCTGGGAGCGCCTGGGGGTTTCAGAAAGTGAAGCCATTGCCTTTGGCTCAGGTCATGATTCCCGGGATCCTCGGATGGAGCCCCAGGGCGGAGCCCCATGTCCCCCAGCCACACGTCCAGCTGCTTGCTCAGCGGGGAGTCTGCCTCTCCCTCTCCCTCTGCCCCTCACCCCACTTGTGTTCTCTCCGTCTCACTCACTTGCTCTCAAATAAATAAAATCTTAAAAAAAAAAAAAAAAAAAAAAGCTTCCCAGGTGTTTCTAAATTTTAGCCAGAGCTGACAACACTGCCCTAGTGGACCAGGACCCTCACACCTTGAGGAACACGGACGTTTTTTTTTAAAGATTTTATTTTTTTTTTTATTATTATTATTTTTTAATTTTATTTATTTATTTGACAGACAGAGATCACAAGTAGGCAGAGAGGCAGGCTGAGAGAGAGGAGGAAGCAGGCTCCATGCTGAGCAGAGAGCCCGACGCGGGGCTCGATCCCAGGACCCTGAGATCATGACCTGAGCCGAAGGCAGAGGCTTAACCCACTGAGCCACCCAGGTGCCCCTTAAAGATTTTATTTATGTATCTGACAGACAGAGACCACAAGTAGGCAGAGAGACAGGCAGAGAGAGAGGAGGAAGCAGGCTCCGCTGAGCAGAGAGCCCGATGCGGGGCTCGATCCCAGGACTGTGAAATCATGACCTGAGCCGAAGGCAGAGGCTCAACCCACTGAGCCACCCAGGAGCCCCGAACACGGACGTTTTAACCAAGCATGAAAAAAATCATTACTCAAACCCCAAACCTACAAGAACATGTCTGATACAACCACCCCTATTCAGTACTGTACCGGACGGCGTAGCCAGTGTAACAAGGCAGGAAAACGAAGTAAAAGTCTTAAGGATGAAAAAGGAACCGGTCAAACTGCAGTGTCGGGGCACCCGGCTGGCTCAGTCCTAGGGTTGTGAGTTCAAGTCTTGATCTTGGGATTTTGAGTTCAAGTCCCACACTGGTGCAGAGATTACTTAAAAAACTGTACTGTCAGATGACATGGTCTTCTATACAGAAAGGTCTACAAAAAAGTGACTATGTCCAATAAGTGAGTTTATTACCTCGGTTAAGCAGCTGACTCTTGGTTTCCGCTCAGGTCATATCTTGGGTTCCTGGGCTCGAGCCCTGCACTGGGCTCCGTACTCGGCGGGGAGTCTGCTTGGGCACTCTCTCCCTCTCCCTCTGCCCCTTCCCCCCGCTCGTGCACACTCTCTCTGAAATAAACAGATGAGCCTTAAAAATAAATAAACAAAAATACCATTTACAAAGCACTGAAATATAAGCTATATAAGGAAATAGTTGGCAAAAGAGGTAGAGAGCCTAACTCGAGTTATAAAGTCAGGCGTGGATGTAGTGCAGAGCGTGTGGCTCTAGGAGACTGTAACGGGGCACACTCCTGAACGTCACTGCGACACGAACTGTCACCCTAAGAACACACCGTCTGACCGTGTGCTGATGGGACACTGACCAGACCCACCGCAGCGGCCACTTCCCGACGCAGTCACATCGCATCAGCACACGGCGCGCCCGAGACCGGGGGGCCATGGATCAGTGGCGTCTCCCTAGGAGCAGCACAGAACCTGTACTCCGGGGACTACGAAAGCTGCCGACAGAAATGAACGGAAGCAAACAGCGGAGACAAAAGCACGTCCACAGATCGGAGAGGTTGACACTGTTAGATGCCAGTTCTCGAACCGACTTGGGCTCTCCAATTCCCACACACAAACCCTGCAGCCTCTTCTACAGAAAATGACGAACTGGGTGTCGGTTAAGTGTCCGTCTCTCCCTCTTTTCAATTTGAGAGAGAGGGGGACAGAGGGAGGAAGGGAGGGAGCAAAAGCAGGAGGGCAAGGGAGAGAGCATCCCAACCCGACCGCATGCTGACTGCAGAGCCTGAAACGTCCGATCTTGATTGTGACTCAGGCCCCGGTCTCGAGGTTGGGAGACCGAACCCCGCGCCAGGCGCCACCCTCAGTGCGGGGTCTGTCCGAGACTGTCTCTGCCTCGACACCACCCCCAACCCACGCTCTCTCTCTTTCTTAAAAAGAAAAGACGAACTGATTCTAGAGCTCACATGGAAATGTGGACGACCTAGGCCTAGGATAGCTAAAAAAACTGAAAAAGAACAAAGTAAGACTAGTATTTCCTGACTTCATGATCTACAGTCAGGCTACCGCATCCAGACAGCGTGGTACTGACACACACACGCAGATCAAGGAAACAGAACAAATTCCAAGATACCGCCCTCGCACAGGTACGACCAACAGATTTTCTTTTTAAATTAAATTTATTTGTGATAAAGTGATGCCTACACCCAATGTGGGGTTCAAATCCACAACCCTGAGACCGGGAGTCACATGCTTTTCCAACCAAGCCGGCCAGGCACCCCTCGATCACTGGATCTTCAACAGACACACCAAGGGGACCCGACGGACAGAGCATCATCTTTCCCTCAAGCAATGCTACCAAAACTTGACAGCCGTGTCTGAAAGAATGGAGTCAAACTCTTTCTTCACCCCACCCACAGGCATTACACATGACATTTTCTACAAATTGAGGGTCTGTGGCTGTCCTGTGCCAAGCGCATCTACCAGCACCATTTTCCCACCAGCATCGCTCATTCACTTTGTGTCTTTGTGTCACACTGTGATAATTCTTGCAATATTTCTAAGTTTTTCACTATTATATTCGTTGCGGCGGTCCGTGATCAGTGGTAACTGTTCCGGGGCACCACTCCCTTGCACCCATTTAAGACAGCAAACTCAAGAGGTTAAGCGTTGTATGTGTTTTGACTATTCCACAGACCGGTTGGTCCAGCCCTTCCCCTTCCTCAGGCCTCCCTACTCCCTCAGACAAAACAATACTGAAACTGGGCCGATCAATACCCTTACAACAGCCTCTAAGTGGTCAAGTGAAAGGAAGAGTGGCCCATCTCTCACATCACTTATCTGTTTTTTTTTTAGAAGTAGGCTCCATGCCCAACTTGGGGCCTGAACTCATGACCCTGAGATTGAGAGTCACACAGTTTGCTGACCGCGCCAGCCGGCCAGGCCCTCTGCACATCTCTCACTTTAAATCAAAGCTAGACATGACACAGGGCAGTGAGGAAGGCTGAAAACCGGGATGGGCCAAAAGCTAGCCTCTTGCCCCAGTGGGCCGAGCTGTGACTTCAAAGGAGAAACTCCTGAAGTGTCACTTCCAGGGAACACACAAAGACAAGAAAGCAAAACAGCCTTATTGCTGATCAAACCAGCCACAGTCTATCGCTTCTGAGCCTTTTGGCTAAGATCAAGTGAAAGTGGCCACAGTCTAATCCAAAGGAAAGCCCTGACTCTCCTCGACTCTGTAAAGGCTGAGAGACGGGGGGAAGCTGCAGAAGGGGAGCGGGAAGCCAGCAGAGGCTGGTTTGAACAGACAGAAGCTGTATCTGTTACGCAAAAGTACACGCAGAGAAGCACCTGCCGGTGCAGAAGCAGCCTCAAGTTCTCCAGAAGGTCCAGCAGAGATCACCAGTGAAGGTGGCTGGCTTAACAGATTTTCAATGGAGACAAAGCCTCCTGACTTTGGGAGAAGATGCCATCTAGGGTTGTCTTAGCCAGAGAGCACAAGTCATTGCCAGACTTCAAACCTTCAAAGGACAGGCTGACTCTCTTGACAGGGGCTAACGTAGCTGGTGACTTTAGGTTGAAGCCAACGCTCCCTGATCACTGAGAAAATCCAAGTGACCTTAAGAATTATGTTAAGATGGGGCGCCTGGGTGGCTCAGTGGATTAAAGCCTCTGCCTTCGGCTCGGGTCATGATCCCAGAGTCCTGGGATCGAGCCCCACATCAGGCTCTCTGCTCAGCGGGGAGCCTGCTTCCCCCTCTCTCTGCCTGCCTCTCTGCCTGCTTGTGATCTCTCTCTCTCTCTCTCTGTCAAATAAATTAATTAATTAAAAAAAAAAAAAAGAATTATGTTAAGAGAGGCACCTGGGGGGCTCAGCGGGTGAAGCCTCTGCCTTCGGCTCGGGTCATGGTCTCAGGGTCCTGGGATCGAGTCCTGCATCAGGCTCTCTGCTCAGCAAGGAGGCTGCTTCCCCCTCTCTCTCTGCCTGCCTCTCTACCTGCTTGTGATCTGTCAACTAAATAAAATAAAATCTTTAAAAAAAAAAAAGAAAGAATTTTGCTAAGAGTACCAGCCTGAACTCTAGAAATGGAACAACAAAGCCAGGATGTCTGCTTACAATGTGGTTGACTAAATTTTTAAAAAATGATTATTGATTTGAGAGAGTGAGCGAGCAAGTGTGCGTGTTAGAGTGTGTGGGGTGGGGCAGGAGAGAGGAGAGAGAATGGCAGGCAGACTGAGCAGGGAGCCCAATGCAGGACTCCATCCTATGACCCTGAGATCATGACCTGAGCTGAAACCAAGAGCAGGACGCTTAACCGATGGAGACACCAGGCGCCCTGGGTGACTGAGTATTTTAAGCCCATGGCCGACTGTTCAGAAAAAATTCTTTCAGGGGTGCCTGGGTGGCTCATTCGTTTAAGTGTCTGCCTTTGGCTCAGGTCATGGTCCCAGGATCCTGGGATCCAGCCGTGCATTGGTCTCTGTACTCAGCAGGGAGTCTGCTTCTCCCTCTCCCTCTCCCTGCCTGTCTTTCTCCTGCTTATGCGCTCTTGGCTCTATCAACTAAATAAAATCTTTTTTTTTTAAGATTTTATTTATTTATTTGACAGACAGAGATCACAAGCAGGCAGAGAGGCTGGTCTGGGCACAGAGATCCGGGCTCTATCAGCATATGGTGAGTGCTTACAGCCCTGGAACTAGATGGACTAGAACCAGAACGAAATGGACTCCCTAGGGGGTGGGCAGGAGACCCAAGGGCTGAATCTGGGGCAGGCCCCCATTTAGGAGCTGCATGGAAGGGTCAGGAGAGAAGTCTGGGAGGAAACCAGCAGTGCGAGGTGGAGAATGCAAGAGCGGCGAGGATTTCAGGAGGCACAACTGCGGGCGGCACCAAGTGCCAGGAGGGGAGGACAGAAAGGCCAAGCGGGGCCCAAAAAAGTGCCAGGACAAACTGGTAAGAGACTCAAGATGGCACAGTTTTGTTCAATATGTGAAAACAATGACGTGCATGTTTTCCTCGTTATCGCATTAGAACTACGCAAAGGCCGCGTCATCACTGACTTAACTGAGCACCTTCTCTTCGCCCAGCACCGCCCCAAGTGCTTCTCTTTTGTAATTTACGTAGTCCTCACAAGGGCCTGGGGCACCTGGGAGGCTCAGTCAGTTAAGAGTCTTCCTTCGGGGCGGCTGGGTGGCTCAGTGGGTTAAGCCTCTGCCTTCGGCTCAGGTCATGATCCCAGAGTCCTGGGATCGAGCCCCGCATCGGGCTCTCTGCTCTGCAGGGAGCCTGCTTCCTCCTCTCTCTCTGCCTACTTGTCATCTCTATCTGTCAAATAAATAAATAAACCTTAAAAAAAAAAAAAAAAAAGAGTCTGCCTTCGGCTCAGGTCATGCATGACCCCAGGGTCCTGGGATCGAGCCCCAGATCGGGCTCCCTGCTCAGCAGGAAGCCTGCTTCTCCCCTGCCTGCTGCTCTCCCTGCTTGTGGGCACATGCTCTCCCTCTCTCTGTCAAATAAATAGCTTTTAAAAAATAAATATATGTTTATATAAAATAACAGCGTCATAATGCTGAATGGTTACAGACGGTGACTGCACTTACGTCGGTGAACACCGAGGGACCTACAGAAACTGCTGAGTCGGCGCTGTACGCCCGGAGTCCATGTGACGCTGTACGCCAGCGATGATGAGGAAAACCCTCTAAGGGTCTGACATACAAGGGAAACCATCTTAGAGTTAAGTCAACAGGACTGTACGTAAACTTCGCTCAAACCCAAAGTCTGATTTACGGCCCCCACGCGTGTACTGTACACCTGCTGAAGGAGCAGCCCAAGGAAAATCAGCTCGTCCTCGAGATGCCCGTCAGCACTTCCGCTCCATTCTGTCCCGACAAACTTGTGACTCCTGCCTACGTGCTGATCTATAATCTTTTAAGCTTTTACAAGATGTAAAAAGTATATTATGCCGCAAAAATCATTCATTTCCTGGAGTGCCTTCTTCCCTATGAAGATGCATTTCTAGGGCAACCGTCCTAACTTGAGCTCAAATAAAACTTTTTTACTTCTAGAGATTTTTTTTTTTTTTTTAGATTTATTTATTCGAGAAAGAGAGCGTGCACGTGCACGAGCATAGGGCGGGAGGGTCAGAGGGAGAATCTCAAACAGACTCCCCGGTGGGGGCAGAGCCTGACCTGGTACTTGACCTCACAACCCTGAGTTCGTGACCTTAGCTGAAATCTAGAGTCACTGACTGGGTCATCCAGGCGCTCCAACTTTGACTCTAAAAGGTTTGTTCACTTTGTGTTGACAGCTCTGCATGAATTAAAACAAACACACAAACACACAAGCATTCTTTGCCAACAGAAGCTCAGCAAAGTAGGGGCAGCTTCAGTTCTGCGCGGGGGCCGAGAGGCCTTGCAGCAGCCTCACGTGCTGGCCTGAGAGGTGAAGCCAGCCGAGTCCTCTCTGGACCCACAGCTCCAGCGCAAGGCCGCTGAAACGCCTCACCGTGCATGGGACTCGGAGCTACTTACTGCCAAGAAAGGACGAAAGAGGCGCATCAGTTAAAGGAGCCTACTAGGCGAGTTGTAACAGTGCAACCTTTAAAAGGAAATAACCAGCATGGTCGGAACCAAAGATATCTGAGAAAGAAAGGACAGGCTAACTGGTGACACACAGGCTAGCTACGACCCAAACACGGGTGAACGCGGGGAGCTGTGTGACTGCCACCTCAATGAGGGGGGCCCAGCCAGGGCCGTGCTGTTGACCGGCAGGTGCACTGCCGTCCGTCTAAGAACGGAGGAGAAGCGGAAGCAGGGTTGCCTGCAGGAATATGGACCCTCATCCAAGACCAGAACGGTGAGCGAGCAGCAGAAATACATCCAGGTCCGGTGCCCATCCTGCCAGGTCTCGACCGAGCGCACACCTCGTGGCACCTGACACGCGCTCAAATGAGACACACGGGCGCGTCTAGGACACGGAAGCCCAGGGTCACACAGCTAGGATGGGGCAGAGCTGGCATCTGGGCCCGTGCTCCTAAGCCCCTGTTCAAGGCCACGGCGCACAGACGAGAGTTCTCAATATGCAGCGCGTGGTGTGCTAGGCCGCATTTCAACCAGGCCCAGATCACCTTCCATCAGCTCCTCGCGCGCCCGGGAGAAGTGCTGAGTACAAACTGGTCTGCGGCCGAGCTCGCAGGCGACGACGTCTCAGCTTCCAGCACAGCTTAACTCCACCGCGCTGAGCCTCTCGGACAACGCTTTGTACCAGAAAAACGTGAACTGCTCAGGCTCACACAGTGATGTGTGTCCAGTTATTTGTCCGTAAAGCTGGGGAAAGAAGAGTGAACTTCAACCTGAACTTCACACTTCCAACAAACATTAACTAAACACAAATCAAAATGGGTTATGTCAAGTGTAAAACACAACCTGTAAACCTTTTATTAGAAAATGTAGGAGCAGGCTGCCCGGCTGGCTCGGCTGGTGGAGCTGTGGTCTTGGGGCTGTTCAAGCCCCACATTGGGTGGAGAGGTTAACTTAAAATCTTAGGGTTGCCTGGGTGGCTCAGTAGGTTAAGCCTCTGCCTTCGGCTCGGGTCATGATCCCGGGGTCCTGGGATTGAGCCCCACATCAGGCTCTCTGCTCAGTGGGGAGCCTGCTTCCTCCTCCCTCTTTGCCTGCCTGTGACCTCTCTCTCTGTCAAATAAAAGTCTTAAAAAAAAAAAAAAGAAAGAAAGAAAGAAAAGAAAATGGGCAAAAAGGACGCACAATGCTGAGTGTGCACACACAAGCACACGAAGCTCCATGGCACTGGCCACCAGGAAATACAGACACCAATACCGCGACACCTGCCGCGATGCTCAGACAGCCGGAGCCAGACTGCAGAGAGACTGTCACTCACCCGCACGCTGCTGGAGTGCGAATGGCAGTCAGTCTGGAAGTTCGGCGGTTTCTTATAAAATCTTAAAAAAGAGAAGTGCAGAAGCCAGCCACTGCAAGCTGGCTTTTATCTCAGAGTAATAAACACGTCCGTCCACATAAACACGGCTCGGGAGTGTTCCCAGCAGCTTCATGTGCAATCGCCAGACTGCAGCTGGCCGCCCCACAGTCTCTCTTTAAAACAAACTACTATTCTATGGGTGTGTAAAATGAAGTCGGGGGGTTACAAGGGTCTCTGCACTATTTCACAACTTCCTGTCGATCTATAATTATTTCAAAACAATAAAAAAATAAACCTATAGGGCGCCTGAGTGGCTCAGTGGGTTAAGCCTCTGCCTTCGGCTCAGGTCATGATCCCAGGGTCCTGGGATCAAGCCCCACATCGGGCTCTCTGCTCAGCGGGGAGCCTGTTTCCCCCTCTCTCTCTGCCTGCCTCTCTGCCTACTTGTGATCTCTGTCAAATAAATAAATAAAATCTTAAAAAATAAATAAACAAACCTATCAAAACTACAAAAGGGCAAATATATTTAAAAATCTTCTACTACCCATTATCTAGAAGCTGTTCATCTTTACTTACAAAAACTAATGTGATGACAAGGTTGTTCCAGTACCTTAACTGTTTGAAAAGGATGAGATTCGAATTCCATCTAAATTCATGCACATTCCTAACAGGATTAATTTTTTAAGTATCTTTTTTAGGGGTGCCTGGGTGGCTCAGTCAGTTGGGCATCTCACTCTGGGTTTCAGCTCAGGTCATGATCTCGCTGTTGTAGATTGAGCCCCCTGTCGGGTTCTGAACTCCGCGCAGAGTCTGCTTCAGAGTCTCTCTCCCCCTCCGTCCTGTTCTCTAATAAATAAACAAAATCTTTAAAAAAAAAGTTTCATTTTTAAGTCATCTTTGCATTCAATATGGGGCTCGAACTCATAACCCTGACATCAAGAGCGGCACACCCCACCAAAGGAGCCAGCCAGGTGCCACAGCACACATCTAATTTTATTTTATTTTTTTAAAGATTTTATTTATTTATTTGACACAGAGAGAGAGAGAACAAGCAGGCAGAGAGGCAGGCAGAGAGAGAGGAGGAAGCAGGCTCCCCACTGAGCAGAGAGCCCGATGCGGGGCTTGATCCCAGGACCCTGGGATCATGACCTGAGTGTAAGGCAGAGGCTTCACCCACTGAGCCCCCCAGGCCCCCCACAAATCTAATTTTAAAAAACTCTGGCACTGGGGAATTTTATTAGGAGAAAAGTGTTGGGCAGCAACGTTTCCTAGAAGTCACACATGCTGGGCAGGGGACAGGCTGAGATGGCAGTGAGAAACCCAGGACAGGAGTCAGACACACACCACAGACCGACGGGACCTCCGTGACACCCACTGAGAGCTCTCAGTTTGTCCTGGTTAAATATACTGAATGAGAAGAAAGAAAAGCTTATTTGGTGACAGAAGCAGGAAAGTGTTGAACCTCACTAGTGGGCGCGGAGGTGGACAGCTGTGTAGAAGCTCGCGCTCCCCTCCTCCCACCCGCGGTGCCCAGGGCCTGCACGGATGCGATCCCACCGCGTGCGAGCCGAGGGAGACCTTCCGGGCCGTTCTCTGGCCACCGAGCCAGGAGCCTGACCGGGGACACCACGAGCGGAGCAGGCGGCGACGGGAAGGGGCTGTTACACACGCGCGGCCGCGCTCTCTCCGGCGGGTGGGAAGAGCGGGGTCCGCGGCTCTGAGGGCTGCTTCTCCAGCCGCTCCCGTGCGGGACACTCAGGAGCCGGCGGTCGCGCCTCCAGCAGAAGAGCGACGCGCGGGGCCCTCCGAAGCCTGGACGGCCAGAGGGGCCTCGTGTCCTCAACAGGTGTGGAGAGGGCAGCGGCGAGGCTGGCGGACGGGCCCTTGGGCGCGGCTCCCGCCTCTCCGGGGTGCCGGCGGGCTCCCCCCGAAACTCCCCCGGCGACTGTCCGCGTTCAGAAAAGTCCGGGGATTTCGGGGAATAAAGACGCGGGGCTGGACCCCCACGACAACCGACACGAACGCCTGCGTCTGCCGTCCGCGGGTGAAGCCCGGGGAAACCGACGGCTGCCTCCCCTGCGGCCGGGGCCGGTGGGGCCCAAGAGCTGGAGCAAGTCCGACGCAAGGAGCCGGGCCGCGGCGGGGGCTCCCCTCCCGCGCCACCACTGAGTGCCCGCGGCACCGGTCCCCGACCCTGCCCAGGCGCCGGCGGCGGGGGCAAAGGTCACAGCGAGGGCACGGCAGGGCGGCGGGGACGGCCTCCAGGGGAGCGAGTCCGCGGAGGGCGTCGTCCGCAGACGGGCGACACCTGCCCCCCTAGGCCCGGGGCGCACGCCCAGGAGAGCTAGCAGGTCCGCGGTGCGGGGCAGAGGCGCGCCCCGGGCGGGCGGGGAACAGGAACCTGTTACTCAGAATCCCGGCCCAGGGCATCCGTTCGCTCGCGCAGGGCCCTGCTGCAGTCGCCAGGCGGGCGCCCCCAGCCACCGAGGGCGCGGCGACCCCACCTGCCCCTGAGGGCCCGACCCTCCGGGCTGCCCGCCGACCCGACTCCGGAGGCGGCCGGCGAGGGCGGCCGTCGCGCCCCCAGGCCCACACCCGGGCGGCGAGCAGGACTCCCCCGGCCCTGGCCTCGGTCCCCGCGCTCCCAGGTTCCCGGGTCGCCCCGCGACCCCGGACGGCGGCGACCGCGGGCGGAGGGCCGGGCCGGCCGGCCGCGCGCACTCACCGTTCGCTGCCCTGGGCGCTTGCGGGGCCGTCCCCTCTCTGGGCCGAGTCCGCGGGCCAGGCCGCCCCGCCGCCGCTCACCGTCGCTAGCCGGGCCCCGACGCCGCGGCCGCCCCCCGCCCCATGGCCGCCCCGCGCCCCACGGCCGCCGGGACCGCGGCGCCAGCCCGCCGAGCAGCAACGCAGCCAGTGCGCACGCGCGCCCCGCCCACGCGCACGCCCCGCCCCACGCGCACGCCCCGCCCCACCCCACGCATGCGCCTCGCCTCGCCCCGCCCCGCGCGCTCGCCCCGCCCCCGCGCATGCGCCCCGCCCTCGCACGTGGGTCCGCGAGCAAGGACCTGGGGCTGAGGGTGGGGGGCCTGGTGCTGCAGCCTGGGGGTCGGTAGGGCTGGAGGCGGGAGGCCCGCGGTGGGACATCGGCTGCCCCGACCCCGATAGCGGCCGCTACGAAGAAGAACCTTGGTTCCCACTTATCCCGCCGCGTTGGTAGCACGTCCACTCGCGCCCCTTGCCCCTGCCCCCTTGCCATCCCTGTTCCCCTCCACCGCGGGTGGGGTGGGCTGGCTGCTGACCTCCGCGAGGGGTGACAGCACCCGCTTAGGATGCCGTCACTGACGGGGTGTGAATCTGCTCAGAAGGCACATGTTTTGGGAACTAAAACTGGTTGCGGGCAGCTGCGACAGCGAGGCCCCTCCGGACAGCCAGCGGGTGCGGCGGGGGAGGGGCGCCGCGGGCCTCTCCCACCCCAAGCAGCCTGGCGGGGCCCTACATGCCACCGGGACTACAGGGGCTCTGGGCCTGGGATGTCAAAGGGTCCCCTCCAGGGTGACCTGCTGGCACCGTCATCCCCCACCCGCCTCACCATCACCACTCGAGGACACAGAGGAGAGAGGAAGGGGACCAAGGACACAGTTACCCACTTTGTAGCTTCAGGTGGAGCTCCAGGCCTCCCCCCTCAGTCCACCCAGGAGTCAGGTGTCCCAACAGTGTGCCAGGCTCCAGGGACACGTCTGTGAATAAGGGGTCACTGTAGAAGAACTGGGGTAGTGCACCGTTCGGTCCTTGGTGACCTGCCTGGCTCCCCATGTGCCCACCGTTATTGCGTGTGTACACGCAGGGCTCCCCACCTTGTGTGGAGTGGAGTCCTCTGCGGCAGCGTGGCTGCCCGTTTCCCCTGCCCACATACCTGTGGTGCTCAGTCTCCTCTGGTGAGGTCTTCCGGCCCTGTGTGCAGAGACTCCAAACACAGATGGGCACAAAACGGGACATGTCTCACTACTGTCCTGGGACCACTGGGCAGGGGTCACCAAGAGTGAGTAGAAAGGGGGGCAAGGATATCAGGAACTTGGGGGGATTTCTCAAGCTCTGTAACTTCCCCATCTAGTTATTTTGGAAACCCAACCACTTCCCGAAAGTGACAGCCAGCCACACCCACAGGAGGAGAAGCCTTTTGAGCTGTGTATTTTGCACATGTTCATTAACAGAAAATTAATGCTTGATCCAGCACTTACTATGTTCTAGGGACTGGACTGAGTCTCCGAAGAACCTTCTGGAGCAGGAAGTCTATAGAGAGGGCACCAGGGCAGGAGAGCCAGTCTGGTAACTAGCCAGTCACAAGGCAGGCGCCTTCCTATGTGCCCCTCTGTAAAGGGAACTTGTGCAGATAGCTATAGTAATGGAAAGCCTCTGTCCACGGTAGACCTCAAGACTTCACACGGGAGTGCTTCCCCATTTCAGAGATGAGAACACGGGGGCTGTGGCTTCCTTCCGCTGACCAGATTGTGCAATTTCTCCCAGCAGGCCCTAGCCCCACACAGCCCCCTCAAGAGCTGACCAGCAATAATGGAAGCCAGTGCTGGGAGGGGTTCCTTGGGGCACCGGAAGGTTCCTAGAAGTTTTGCTTGGGCTGAGTCCAAAGGTGGAATAGGAATAAGCCAGGCCTGCTGTGGAGAGGGAAGGGCCAGCAGCAGGGACAAAGGCCAGTGTGGGGGTGGGGAATGCCAGGCAGGTTAGTTTGGGCTGGGCTGAGGTTGGGGGTTCTGCCTCAGAGGTTCTCAGGTAAAGCTTTCCCAGCACTAGTATTTGTTTCTTTGAATTTTCCTGAAACGTGACTTGTGACTCTGGTTTTATTGATCCCTCAGACCCCTCAGCCTAGATGCACCATCTTCTGAGGATGGAATGATGGCGGACAGCAGAGTCAGTGGGTTAGGTGGTAGGAGAAGGGAGCCTGGGCCATGGAAGGTAGAGCCAGATAGGCTGCCTGCTCAGAACTGAACTCATTCAGGTAGGGTGGGGGGTCCTGGATTTTGAGTGCAGTTTGGTGGTCCTGGCTCTCGGGTGGAGCTGGGTGCTCTCAGCTCACAGGGAAGTTGGCCTCAGCTGTGCCTGGCAGGGTTGGGGGAGGTGAACAGAGACTGCCCAGTATTCAAAAGGGGAAGTGGCCAGGAGCCTTGGGTGACAGGGGTGGCAGGGAGGGATCAAGGCTCCCTGTGGAGGACGGGGTGTCTTGGGGTATGCAGAGGTCATCTCCTCCATCCCCAGCCTCAGGCCTCTGGTTAGTACCCATGGAACAAGTCCAGCCCCTCCCGCGTGGCCATTCCTTCCCAGGGGCCAGTGTCTGGAATTGCCAATGTCGCAGTGTCCTGTTTGGAGCGGTTTTGGGGGACGGAGCGGAGCAGCCCCTCTTCCTGACGACCTATGAAGTGCCATGCACACAGTTCAGCAGGGAACAAGATCTTCGAGTGGACGGTCAGCTTCTCACCGGGGTGCTCCGTGAAGAGGCATGCCTTGCCAGCAGCTGGGAGGAGCCCCCATGGGGCAGAGGCAGTGGCATCCAGGGGCAGGTGGGGTCTGACACCTGCATACAGGGGCTCAAGGAAGCAGGTGCTTTTGTTGTCTGTGGTTTTCACTCGGGGAATCCCGGGCACAGATAGGCCAAGTAACCTGCAGCGAGGACATGAAGGGCACAGTCTGCCCTTGGCTCCAGAAAGGGCGTTGACTGGACTCAAGAAGCAGGCAGTGGTGGGGGTAGATGGAGTGCTAGGAAGAAGGGAGACGCTGCCTGGACGGCATACCCCTCTGGGCAGCCCCCAGGGCTGGTGGGGCCACGTTGAGGGTCAGGGTCTATGAGAGGCGGCAGGAGACCCCAGTATCCATCTGGGGCACAACACTGAGTGGGTGTGGTGGGGACAGGGCCCTAGAAGTCAGAGAGAGGCTCCAGCTGGAGTCTAGCCTCCGAGGGCTCCGTGTGGGGCTTGGACAGCGTGCCTGCAACAGGTGTGCCCCCAAGGGCAGGGCCACGACTGGAACAGGAGAGGTGGCGGTTGCAGGGGAGACTGGAGCAGTGGAAGGGAGCAGCGTGGGCACCCTGGAGGGGGACACGTGGCACAGAGCGAGAGGCCACTTCCCAGGACTGTCCCAGCAGCACAGGCCAAATGCTAAAGTGTCCACTCCATCTGGGCAACCCTGAGTTCTGTGCCTGAAGGTTGAGAACTAACACAGTCCACCCAGGCAGCACGGGTTCCCCTTTCTAGATGCCCCTACTGATGCCCGTTTCCAGTGACTGCTTTGGTGATAATGTGGGACAGTAATGTCAAAGCCAGCAGAGGCCGCACCATGCAGAGGCCATGTCAGCTTCTCTGCCCTGGGGTCAGGGAACAGGGGGCATGCTGGGTGCCAGGCTGGGGCACTGGAGAGAGGGAACAGGTAGGCATCCGAGGGCTACCAGGTTCCATTTTACCCCATGCCCACTTCGTGCCCGCTCCAGGGTGTGCCCCTGGGCAGGCTAACCACCTGCTTTCTTTATTTTTTTTAGACATTGTACTTATTGAACAGAGACAGGGAGCGAGAGAGCACGTATGCACAAGCAGGCGGAGTGGCAGGGAGAGGGAGAAGCAGGTTCCCTTGCTGAGCAGAGAGCCTGATGTGGGGCTTAAGCCCAGGACCCTGGGATCATGACCTGAGCCGGGGGCAGCCGCTTTAACTGAGCCACCCATGCGCCCCTAACCACCTGCTTTCTGATCCTAGGAGAACCTCCCTCCCAAGGACTCTGGCTGTCAGCCCCAGGGGCACCTCGGATGCTCTCTGGCATTTCGTAAGACAGCTGGCAGTGTCTTTCAGGGAGCTGTGGGGGAGGAGGTTGAAGCCAGGCAAACCCACCATTCAGGCTGCCAGTCTCCGAGGAGACAGCACCCCTGGTCCTCGCAGGAGCACTCAGGAAGCCCCCGCTGCTCCATCTTGCTGATAATTGGGAGAACAGAGACTCAGGTGGGAGTACTTCCCCTGGAGAGCAGTCTTCACTTATTTATGAAAAAGTACCAACATTTAACCCATGAAAACTACCAGGTTACTGCTGACAGCTACGAAGAGTGAGGAAGGAACGGGGCCGCCCAGGTGCAGGGCCTTTGGGAGCACGGGCCCGTTCTGACTCGCTGCTCATGCTTTGGTGGCAGATGCTTATTTTCCTTCCAAGCGAGCTGCAGTTCTTTTTATCCAGACTGATATCAAAAACAGTCAGCAGGAGCAACGTCCTCAGACATCTTCCAGAGGGAAGAGGAAGAAGCAAGGGGCTCAGGCCCAGAAGACAAGAGACCGGAGGGAGGACCACCTGGGGACACCCCATGCACCCTGGGCAGCGGCCCGAGAGGTCGGGAGCAGTGGGGGGGGTGCATGGCCTGGGTGGTGGCAGAGCTGCGGGGACCCGGCAGAGGACCTGACCCTCCTTTCATGGACTCTTGGTGATGGGGATGAAAGACCTGGCAGAGAAACGGGCAGCCGTGGGACAGCCCACAAGACCAGATCCGGCCGACCTCCCAGAGCAGGGCGGCCAGGACAACAGGGCTGCCGTCAGGACCCCAAACAGCCTGGCAAATAAGCAGCCACACCAAAGTCCCTCATGTCAAACTGCTTTATTACATCTTAAATAACAGTACAGTTTAATATAGTATCTATCTTGCATCCAGCCTCCTTGCAATACACTGACTTAAAATTAAATACAAACAGTGAGGGGCACAGGGTGCAGAGAGCGCTACAGAGGTGTGGATGGAAAGGAGGGAGGGCTCGTGCTCGTTCTCTCTGTCAGATCCAGGCCTGCTGCATGTCACAGCACGGTTCTCCACGGGCTGCTGCAGACACGGGCAGAGAGAAGCCACCGCTGCTGCTGGGAAGTGGGCTCGGGCGCAGGGGGCACCCCCAGCACTGCCGTCCCCCACAGTGCTGCTGGCCATGGGCCTCCAGCGGGACCGCGGAGGTCTGTGTTCGAGGACGGTCGGCCTCCTTACAGAACTGGTGCAGAAGGCTGGCTCCACGGCCGAGACAGGCCAGGAGGAAGTTACAGAGGAAGGCCGGGGTCTCCGGTCCCTGCCCCCCACCCCCGCCCCTGAATCCAACAGTGATCGTTTGGAACAGGACTTTTATTTTTTCCCAAGAGAAAGAAAGAAACAGTGACAATCCCGCTGCCCAAGCATGTGGCGCTGCTGGCCGCCCGGCTTCCGACGCTGGTGCGGAGCAGCCGTGAGGGGCAGAGCCGCAGTGGTTACAACTGTAAAGAGGTTATTTCTTAAAAGAAAAACAACATCTAAGGACTGGGTCCTGTATGCGCTTTTGAGCATTTCTACAGCATGCGATTCTAAGAGTAAACCCACCCAATATGGCAAACGATCAAATTTTTTAAAATTTAACTTAGAAAGTTTGAGATCATTATTTTCAAAACATTGATTTGTACATGGTTTCATACACAAATAATTGACTGACTATCCAAGCACAGGACGGGCGCCTCTCTGGAGAACAGAGGTTCCTTGGCTGGGGGGCAGGGTGCAGGGTGGTGTTGGGCTCTCGTGACCCACCTCCCTCCGACTTCACGACTTCACGAGGAAACCCAAGGTGGGATTAAGAACTGAACGGAGAAGGCAGGAGGACGGGTGGAGGGTGGGGCCAGGAGGTGCCTGATCGCGCATTCAAGGGTGCCGTAGCGCGCGCTTGGTGCCTTTCCTTATCCGCATCTTCCTTTCTGGGCCGCGTCTGTGCACAACGATTATGTGACAGGAGACAAAAACTCAAAAGTGAGGGACTCGATTTACATCATTAACAACTTCAGAGAGGCTGCACCACACCCTCTTCCTCTGTGTAACTACCGGACATAAAGGAATCGGTTTTAAAAAGGAAACGTGAATGTTTGCAGGATCCCGTTACGAACACGACCTGGAATTCAGAACCAATTACAAGATAAAATCCTCAGCTTGTTTCGCATGAACAGCACAAAACAGGGTCACTGACCTAAAATTCAATGAACTAGTGAAAAGGTGTGTCTGCCTCGCAATTACACTCAGGTTTACCTTCTGGTCAGCACGTTTATTATAGTATTTCCTTTTAAATTCATTTGAGACAAAAAAGAAAACAAAGACAATGGTCCCGGGAGGAATGCACAATCTGTTTTTGAGTTTACAGCACAGAGATTCTTCTCTTCGTGGGAATTGTGCTCTTGGTTTCAGCAATAAGTGAAGGAAAAGGTCTTGCCCTTTTGAAGTTCTGAGGGGAGGGCGTCCGCGTTAGTGGGGGGATCGGAAATGCTATCGCTGTCACACTTCAAGGGTGGAATGATCTTCCGGTCGCCAGACGTCTGCCTGCTGTTTTGAAACAGTCCAAAGAAACGTAAAAAGACAACACCCGGAGCCGGAGCAACGGCTCTTCCTCCCGCCCCCGCCCCCCGGGGCTCGTCGCTCAGGGGCCCAGGCCTCACCTCCCCACGGTCCCGGGTCAGCTCCGGGCCGGAGCCCCGGCAGCCCGAACGCCCTGTGCTGTGAGGGGCACGCTGGGCTGTCCTGTTACCTGTCGTTAGTTCCAGATCTTGAGGAAGCTATCCCAGGACCCTGTCGCCACGGCCATCCCGTCATCAGTCACCCCCAGGCAGCTGACGCGGTTGTCATGCCCGGCCAAGACACCTGAGGGCAGAGGACAGCTGGTCACCCTGGGACCCAGGGCGCCCCAGCGGGCAGCGACGTGGTGATGCGACGCAGGGCTGGGTGGCGGGACCTCGCGGGACCCCTGGGTCCTGAGGCCCAGCCCCTGCAATGCCCCCATGGCAGGAAAGGACGAGGCCAGGAGGAGGAGAAGCCGCGCTCCCCCAGCGCGAGTACAGCTCAGCGCGCCTTGCACAGGCGCCTCCGGCTGGGGAAGAAGCACCCGCGGAGCGCACGGAAGCGCCGGGGGCCAAGTCCGCTACGAAAAGAAGAGTGGGACAAGGAGCAGACCCGGTAACGAGGGCACAAAGCAGCGGAGAACTCAGGGCCTCTTGCGCCAGCTCCTGAGTGTACGCGTGATGGCGAGAACCTTAAATAAGGGGCGCCCGGGGGGCTCGTCGTTGGGGCGTCTGACTCTTGATTTCCGCTTCGCTCATGAGCGCGGGGTCAGGAGACTGAAAGTGACACCGGGATCCCCGCTCAGTGTGCCGTCCGCCTGCTTCTCTCTCCCTCTGCCCCTCCCACTAGTGCACTCTCACTCTCTCTCTAAAATAAGTAAATCTTTCAGCAAAAGCAAATCCAACCATCTCAATCTCAGGGCAATTGCAACCCAAGAGTGCAAGGCTGTGGGCTGTTCCTCATTATAGCGCCTGAAGTCTAGCACAGGGCACAAGGCTCAGAGGGCTGGTGACAAATGCAGGAAGGGGAAGGCCAACGGAAGGCCACACGGCGACCCCACGCTGAACCACAGTGAGACAGACCTCCTGTCGGCTAATTTCAGAGAACCCCTGTCCATTTCCTACAGTCCCTAGTGTCCTATCTGTGAAAACAGCCTCACCAGACGGAGCAGTGTTCTCTGCCATGGCGCCGCAACCAGGGAACGTCTGGGGCAGAGGCGGCGGGAGCAAGGGGTCTTCGAGAGGGAGCAGGCCGGAGGGGAGCTCAGCCCGGGGTGGGAAAAGGTCCATCGGAAACTGGGAGGTCACATAAGAACCCCAGGAGACTCCGAGTCATGCTCCGTTCCTCCCCCGCCAAGATACAGAATTGAAATATTCTGAACGTATCGATTCAACGGAGTTGCCTGACTGTCCATGTTTAATACAGACAGTTTCTCATCTTTTGTGCAACTTGTATCTTATTACTACTTTTTAAGATTTTATTCTTGGGGCCCCTGGGTGGCTCAGTCAGTTAAGCGTCTGACTGTTGGTTTCGGCTCAGGTCATGATCTCAGGGTGGTGAGGCTGAGCTCTGTGTCCGCCTCCACACGCAGCGGTAAGTCCGCTTCTCCTCTGTCCCCTCCCCCTGCTCGTGCTCTAAAACATAAATCTTAAAAGGAAGTAATTCATACACACACACACATATTTCATTTTTAAGCGATCTCTACACCCTGTGTGGGGCTTGAACTAACAGCCCTGGGATCAAGAGTCGCACGCATCACCGAGTGAGCCAGCCAGACGCCCCCGTACAAGCTGAGTTTTCACGCACCTGACAACCACACACTCGCCTTTGAAGTGTGAGCGTCAGACGTCATCTTCACTGGGCACCCGGGCCCAGCCTGTGCGCCACACTCAGCTGGCACGGTTCCAACAAGCAGAGGGGCAGAGAGCGAGGCGAGGGCCCCAAGAGCCAGCACCTCACGCGGCTGTCCACGTGCACCGCACACGGTAAGCGCGGGCGGGTGCCGGCGCTCCGGAAGCCCGTGCGCCCGGACAGCCCGAGCACGGACGCCCTGGCCTGCCCCGCCCTCCACCAGGCCGCGAGGTGGACGCGGATGCGTTTCCTAGCAGCACGGCCGGCACAGAGCTGAACGCCCCAGCCTCAGCGCATCACGTCCGTCCTCAAAGGTGCTACCCGAGCCCCAGGAGGCCCAGGAGGGCCCAGCGAGCACCTACCTGCCCTGTCGGCCTTGAGTGCATCCCACACGTTGCAGTTGAAGTCATCGTACCCCGCGAGGAGGAGGCGGCCGCTCTTGGAGAAAGACACGGAGGTGATCCCGCAGATGATGTTGTCATGGGAGTAAGTCATGAGCTCCTGGTCCGCACGGAGGTCGAACAGCCTGCAGGTGGCGTCATCCGAGCCAGTGGCAAATGCGTTGCCGTTTGGAAAGAACTAGAAGGCAAGTGAAGAGAGTGTGCAAATACACCAAGAGAAGTCCTGGAAACAGGACTGCCCGACAGCAGGGCTCCTGCTGGCACGGGACAGCAAGGTCAGCAGGGGCTGGGCTCCGGCCAACACGGCGGGTCGGAGCGGAAGCCGCCTGAGCACCTGCCCGTGAGGACTTCGGTACTGGGGCAGACGCAGCCGTTGTCTTCCCCAGACTGGACTACGCTTCACGATTAACTACTTCCCAGGGGATCAGGAAGAGCATCGTCACCCCTGAGAGCCACCAGCAGCCAGACCAGCCTTGTGGAGAAGGGACCCCGAGCCCCAACCAACCAGACCCCACCCTTCACATCTTCTCACAAGAGCCCACATCAGGGTGATGTGGCAAAGGGAAGGTTCCTTTCGCTGGCTGTGCCCCAACCTCAGGGCGGGATCTAGGGTATAAGGTTCCTACTCAAAGCTCAGCTTCTGCCTTCCTCTCCTAAGAGGCCGTGCTGACTGGGCGGCTACTGCCTCGTTTGCCCCCCAACTAGAGGGAAGCCAGGGTACCGCTCGCTGGCTTGCCCCGGGGCTGGGAGCAGGTCCCTGCACACAACAGGCCCAACCCAGTGTCTGTGGGGTGAACAGTGGCACAGAATTCACTGGTGTCATGAGGACAGAGTGCATCCCACCTCAGTTTGCTATAGGGAACTTTCCGTAAAATAGGTTAGAGGTGCATACAAAACACAGAACCGCTAACCCTGAACACATTCAAGACCCTGATGTGTTCTGCAGCATACAAGAAGTAATCTAACTTGCTAACGGCTTGCAAAGGCCCCCGACCCACAGCTTCACCCCCTACTCACACAGATGGCATTGATGTCAGACTCGTGGCCGGTGAAAGTTTGCCGGCACATCCCTTCTCGCACATCCCAGAGTTTGGCTGAAGCGTCACAAGCACCAGAGACAAACAGTCTGGTGTCAGGAGCGAGGGAGAGGCTCATAACATCCCCAGTGTGTCCAGTGAACGTGGTCGTCTGCTGGCCAGTCTCGATGTCCCACAGAGCACTGTAGCACGGACACAGGACAAGCAGTCACCTCACTCTGTCAGGTAACCAGTCATGTGACAAACTGTCCCTCAGACCATCTAGGACCACAGCAGACCTCTGCACTTTTTCTCCCGACAAAATCTAAACTCTGTCATGTGACTGTGTGGAAGGGAAACAAAGCCACAAATGGAACAGGGCTCACGAGCGGCTCCAGATGGGGGGTACAGTGACACGCAGACAGAGCCACGAGGGCGGCACCTGCCATGTTCTGTGCTACAGACTCTAGGAAGCGTCCCCACTGAAAACCGCTCAGTCCATGCCAGCCTGCCAGGACCTCCGGCTCCGACGCAAACCCACTCACACCCTTCACACCTACACCGTGTGGGGGTCCTTGCCCAGGGCCTGAGGGACTACAGGGAGGAAACAAAACGTGCCCAGGACTCTGAAAAATACTTATTCGTAAATGATAAAGCTTAAAAATCATCTTCTCATAAAGAAATTCTTCCCCAAATTGACAATCTAGATTACACCTCTTTTGTGAGCTTTCAAAGTTTATACAAAAAGGACACCTTGGGGCACCTGGGTGGCTCAGTGGGTTAAAGCCTCTGCCTTCGGCTCAGGTCATGATCCCAGGGTCCTGGGATCGAGCCCCGCATCGGGCTCTCTGCTCAGCAGGGAGCCTGCTTCCTCCTCTCTCTCTGCCTGCTTCTCTGCCTGCTTGTGATCTCTGTCTGTCAAATAAATTAAAAAAAAAAAAAAAAAAAATCTTCAAAAAGGACACCTTGAAGCCGAGGACAAGCTGGGTCTGGGAGTCAGGCCCCCGCACAGGGCATGCGACTACATCATGTCTCAAAGACCAGAAAAGCCCCCAGGAGAGTTTCAGTCTGAAACGACTCCTAAAATCCCTGTCTGAGCCAAACCAAATGATGTCAACAACTCTTAAGGCGAACCTGCAGCCTCAGCAGACGGCTTACTCTTTTCAACAGGAATGATTAAAAATGTGATCTGCACCCAAGACAAACCAACAAGCAAACCAACCAACCTATCTGATCACGTACACTGTGCGTCCTGGTGCCACAAACGGAGACATTCCAGAGATTCTCTAACTCTAGGCAAGGGAACAGCTCGAACTTGGGGAAGTCCGCACAGTCCGCCTGCCATCGCGCCCCCGCGCCCTGAGCTCTGCCAGGTCCACGTGGCAGCGCGTCCCACTCCCCCAGAGCGAGCACGCCCGCTCCCCCAGAGCACTGCTGAGTGTCGGCCGGCCAGGGAGAGTGTGCAGGGAAAGAAAAACGGACATTTCCCGTACAGCTGCAGCCTCAACGTCTGTGAGTCAGTCCTTCCTTGTTCAAAACTAAACTTGAGGCTTTAACATCTGCAGAGTACAATGAACTCACTCATCACTCCCACGCTTGCGTTTGACGCCTCATGGCCGCTTCAGAATAATAAAAGACGGCCTAATTAACGCCAAGAATCTTATTTCCTACACATCTAAGGCAAGCAGTGGGAGAAAGGCACGGCGCTCAGATGCTTACCAGGTGGTGTCCCCAGAGCTGGTGACGATCTGATTGTCATCCAGGAAGCGGCAGCAGGACAGGTAACCTGGAAAACAGACATGGATGATGGCCCCGATCTGCAAGCCCCGCCCCGCCCCAACTCTAAGGTCCTGTAAACAGAGACACACACAGGCAGAACGACTACCGCTGGGAGTCCCACGTGCAGGTGAAGACTGTCGCCTTATTGGCGACACGGGGCCTCGAGCACAGCACTGCTGGCTCACAGCCCACAGGCCAGGAGGCGGGGCCCCAGCACAAAGAGGAGGCAGTAAGCTGCAGGCCCCGCACCCTGGTGAACACGGGGCAGATGCAGGGAACACGCTCCGCCTCCGCTCCTCTGACCCACATGCGGGGACAGAGGTTCCCTTCCCACTCACACACCCACTCATCCCGGCGCCTGGAACACATCCATGAGCAAAGGAGTGCTCCTTTCCCTCCCGGAGCTCACACTCCAGGGGCAGAGACAGCGAGCACATGTTAGGGGAAGGGGAGACGGTGGTCTGCAGAGGCCTCCCGAGTCCTCCGGGAAGGCACAGAGCTGGGGTTGGGGTGCCAGGTGGAGCAGTGGATGTGTTTTCTCTAGGACGCTACGGTACGGAGGGTGGCATGGGAGCAGTTGTGTGCTGCCCGAGCACCCGCCCAGCCAAGCGTGCGGGAGGCAGAGCTGTTGAGCCGAGATTGGGAGGCTGAGGCTGGGACGTAGGAGATCCCTAGCCTGCACCGACGTGTGCTAGGAGGAAAGGTAAACCAGGAAACCGATTCTGCAGTACCTCCACATTATGATTTCTACTTAATTAGCTCTGTTTACCGCAGTTCACAATTTTGTTCTACTGTAAGGGACCCCAAGAACTAGAAGTGCAGGGTCAACCAATCTGACCCCAGAAGGAGTGTGCCCAGTGGGCTGGCCAGCACAGCGCCAGCGCCGCCCACACCCCAGCTGGCTAGGCGTCAGATGGAAGGGGCAGCAACACTGCCTCTCTTGCAAGGACAGGACGCCCTGCCTCGTTTGCCCAGAAATCCTTATTCCCAGTCCACAGCAGAGCCACATATGACGCTGTGCAAATTAGTGAAATAAAAAACAAAATACCCACAAAGAAGAAACCCATAGAAGAGTATTGATATAGAAAGTATAAGAAAACAGGGAAAACAAAGCATTTATCTAAGAAATATTGCCAAAATACTTAGCAATGACAACTTCTAAACATTATCCGTGTGCCTAGAAAAGGATGTACGGTCAAGCACTTCCCAGAGCCCAGGTCACACCCACCCACAGGGACAGTAGGCGGCCCCGGGGTGCGTCCGTGCCCAGCTAGGTGAGCAGTGGCCTGTGCCGAGAGATCACCCGATACCACATCCGCACTGTGCACCTGGCCAGTGGCCCCACCGCGAGACCAGGACAGCCTCAGAGGAGCCACCGGGCTGGACACAGTCAGTGGCTTCAAAACATGGACTCAGGAGCACCTGGGGGGCTCAGGAGGTTAAAGCAGCCGACTCTTAATTTTGGCTCAGGTCCCGATTTCCAGGTGGAGGGCTCTGTGCTAGGTGGAAGTCTGCTTGAGAGTCTCCCGCTGCCCGCCCCCCTGCCCCGCTCTTGCTTTCCTGTGCTCTCTCTCAAAAAAAAAAAAGGAAAAAGAAAGAAAACAGAATGTGGGCTCTGAAATCAGAAATACACGGCTCAGTCCTCAGGCAGTGGCTGAAGCAGCACTACGTTCTGTGATGAGCCCTGGTCTCCCCAGTAACTGGGGGTGGTCCCAGAGAACAGGAACGGAGCTGTGTGTGCACTCCATGGGCTCTGAAAAGTCGGCAGTTACCACCTCTGTTACTGAAGAATGAATACATGACCTGGGAGGACTGTGTTTGTGCAGACACGTGTGTCTGTACGTGGACAGGGGGTTACCTCAGGGGAAGACAGCTCCCAGCAGGTGTGTGTGTTTGTGGATATGGGGTCTGCACCAAGTTCAGGGTGTGCTACCCAGTGGACCCGCCAACGGCGCTGCTGTCTTTTGGGAGCCTACACAGGGACTGGGAAAGCACAGCCGTCAAGCACGGGAGCCGAGTCTGGAGGTGCACGGGCACGAGGGTGTCCCTGTGCCCCTCACAGAAACCATGGAGGACAGTGTCAGGACATGCTGGGGACAGCCTGGGGCAGGGACCAGGGGGAGATCAGGGAGTGCTGTCAGCCGAGGCCCGGAGGACAGAGGCAGGACGTCCTGACAGAGCAGATTGTCTGGCTGGAAATCTGTTGTTCGAGAAGCAAATACACTTACTTCTGCATTGGAAAAGCTACTGACCCAGAGAGAGCAAAACCGAGTACTAATGTGGGTAGAAGAGTGACTTATGTGGCTCCCCCAAGACCAAAGGCCCAATGAAGGTAACTTATCCCAAGAAAATGGCTATGAGCTTGAGGGGTCATTCACCTACAAGAACGTTCACACTACCAACAAATGGGAAACGGCCAGGTATCCAGCAACAGGAACACATCAGCAGGCAATGGAGCTCTCTCAATGCTTTTTTTTTTTTTTAAAGATTTTATTTATTTATTTGACAGACAGAGATCACAAGTAGGCAGAGAGGCAGGCAGAGACAGAGGGGAAGCAGGCTCCCCGCTGAGCAGAGAGCCGGATGTGGGGCTCGATCCCAGGACCCTGAGACCATGACCCAAGCCAAAGGCAGAGGCTTCACCCACTGAGCCGCGTAGGTCCTGGGACTCGCTCGACTCTTTTAAAACATCACAGTTCTGGGTGAGATTACAGGTTACAAACACAAAGGAAGAGCATTTAAAGTCATCTCCCCAAATTTCTCCAACGAGCATGTGGTGCTGGTTGAGGCCAGCCTGCCCCTGGAGAGCACCAGGGCACGGGTGGGCACCATGGCTGAGTTGAAGCTGGAGGCGGAGATACAGGGCCCCACCACGGGCGCCCCAGGCAGGGGCTTGTGCAGCATCTGGGCAGCTTCTGCTCTGGGAGGGGCGCCTTCCAGCTCCAAGCCAGAGGGAAAACCACCTGCCTCCCTCTGCGGTGTGCGCAGCGGCCAAGAGCAGGGACCGAGCGCGCTGCCTGAGGAGTTTGGTCAAAAGGGAAAAGAGACACAACAAAGTAACTCAAAGATGTGAGAATGAGGAAATGCCAAAGAAGGGTTTTATCAAGAGTCAGAAGAGCTTGGGGTGCCTGGGTTGTTCAGTCATTAAGGGTTTGACTGATTTGGGCTCACGTCGAGATCTCTGGGTCGTGGGATTGAGCCCTGCGGGCTGTGCTGGGCATGGAGCTTGCCTCTCTCCCTCCCTCTCCTAAGTAAGTAAGTATGTTAGTAAGTCAGACTTAAGAGAGTTTACAGTACCCAAAGAGAAACAAATTTATAAAGTGTAAACGGCAGAAGACGCAATCAGATGAAAACATAAGCAGACTAGAAACAGCTTCGGATGCATTCACAAGGCTGTGTGGCCCCGTCCTCTCAGAGCTTGGGGTTTTGGGCAGTTTGCCATCATCCTTCCAGGATGGTGTGAGGTCTGGATCTAGGCAGTCTGTCCAGGAGGCTGGCTGGGTGGGTGTGGAACCTAGTGTGGCCAACGGCAGGCACAATCAGGACCTGCGGCCACCCTAGAAAAAGAGGCTCTTTCTCTGCTGGAGCTGCTAAGCGGGCCAGATGGAAAGGAGGCCAAGAGAGCCATCCAGAGGGAAGCCAAGGGGCAAGCACTGAGCAGACAGCACCATGAGCCCTGCACCCCGCCAGGCGTCAGGCAGCCCAACCCCCCAGAACCGTCTGTGAGATTACTTAGTGGGCAGCGGGATCAAACTGTAACACACACACCCAAAGCCTAAAGCCCAAAGCACATCACATTTAACTCACTGCCAATGACGACAGTGCCAACAAGCAGCCCGGGGTAACCTGGGGCAGAGTGGTGATTTGCCCACAGCCGAGTCTGCCGGCGCGCGCCAGAGAAACGAGTCATTAGTGCAGAGGGGGTCTGGTCACTGCGCGCTCACGTGGATGTAGAATATTCAGCCTCGGATTGGATGAACAAACCATCCCTACAAAACAAAGTTTTAGCCACCAAGCCGGTTTGGCAGGAATGCTAGGCAGTCACAGACAACATACCATGTTGTACCCAGAAAATTTCTGGCTAAAATCCTGATCAAAATGTTTATGCGTCTGATGTCAGGAAGGGCACTGTGTCCACACTGCAATGACATGTTTGGGAAAGAAGGGACCTCTGAAAGCAGGTGTCCATTCTCTCCTCTTTAGCACACAGGGACCGGCTCTGAGAACAGTCTGTGACACCAGGCCTGACACTTTCGTCCGATGTGAGTCTTCAGGGAGCTCCTCACTCTCAAACATGAGGATTTCCACCAAATGGCACTTGGAAAGTGGTATTCTGTGTGTAATACATTTATACTAACAATAATAAATGTCTCCTCTCCATCACCGGGACCTCAGTCCACCAGCCGCTCCCAGAGGCATCCTCTGCTCTGTAAGACGGAGCACCGTCAAGTGCTCCTCTCTGAAGTGTGGGCAGAGAATATCCAAACCCTGGGTAGCTGACTCTACAGAAAGAAGCTTCTGTTAGTTCCATGTGGACCCTCACGTTGCACAGAAACAAGAGCAGGCCACAAATGATTACAAAGGGCCTTAATTCCCGAGGCTGAGTGCACGATTCCCATCCTGGGCCTCAGCACGACTAGGAAGGATTCAGTACGCCTGCTGGTAACAGCACTCACAGGAGTACTTTCTAAGATTCTACAAGAAAATGTCCCCACCATGGTTTAACAAAGAGTTCTCAACTTGGTGCTCAGGCCAGAGAGAGGCACCCTAAGTGATGGACGGACGCCCAGGTCTGAGACGAGACAAAGACCATAAACCCTCCGATGTGCTGAACCCACTAATAGCTCACACCTGTACCATCTGACTAAACTAAGATCATTTTAAGCTTATCAGATTTCAACTTTTATTGACTTGAAGATGAAAATTATGTATCATGTCTGAAGAAGATAATACATACACTTTTTTAAAAATAAAGATTTTATTTATTTATGTGACAGAGATCACAAGTAGGCAGAGAGGCAGGCAGAGAGAGAGAGAGAGGGAAGCAGGCAGAGAGAGAGGGTGAAGCAGGCTCCCTGCTGAGCAGAGAGCCCGATGCGGGACTCGATCCCAGGACCCTGGGATCATGACCTGAGCCGAAGGCAGAGGCTTTAACCCACCGAGCCACCCACCCAGGCGCCCCAGTAATACATATTCTTAAGAGGCCAAATGTTTTTAAGGAACCACAACTTTCAGGAAGTCAAATTTCGTGACATAGGAAGAAAACAAAAATTGCAAAATATTTCCTCTAAGCCTCATATATTTCTTTTTTTGACAAATGCAGTGTTAAAAACTTTAAAGCCTTAATTAAAAATGGAAGTCAATATACTGAATCTGAGGGTAAATCAGGGACTGATAAACATTAAGAACATATGTTTTTTCTGTGTTGGAAGCTCACCAGTGCGAGAAACAAAGCGGTTGATGAGGTGTGCTCCCTGGGCAGAATCACGTGGCTCACGAGGACCGTGCAGAGAGCCTACCCCGGCCTCCGGCTGTGGGGCGGCAGTTCCCACCCAGAGAAGCAACTTTCCCACAGAAAACAACCAGAAGCTCTGGACAAATACAAAACAAACAAGGGGTGCCTGGCTGGCTCTTAATCTCAGGGTCATGAGTTCAAGCCCCACAGTGGGTGTGGAGACTGCTTAAAAATAAAATCTTTGAAACAAATAAAGAAGCATCTTAAAGGTGCAGGAAGCAAGGGCAGACCTCAAGGAGACGAGCCTACACTTGGAAAGAAGAAAGGCACGGAGTGTGTTTTGGTGGCAGGTCCCCATCTCATGCCACACGGGTAAGATCCCTGTCTGACCTTCTCGATTAGACAGCGGACAGATCTGCAGACAACCGCGGTCGGAAAGGGAAAGAAGAAAGCCTAGAAGGGGAAAGCCACAGAGCGGGAGCCCTCAACCTCGCATCTAAGGGCCAGAGCTCACACGGGAACTCCACAGGCGAAGAGCGGGCTCCACGAGGCTCGGCTGACGGGGAAAGGACAGCCAAGGTTTCTGTGGCTGCCTGACGGTGCGCAGCACGGGTTTGCCGGAACACAAGAGTACAGCCTTGACAACGCGACATGTCCCTGGGGCTAGGGAGGTGTTCAAAATTACTAATCGTACTAATAGGAAGTGTCACCCGTACTGAAGAGGAAAGAGCCACCAAGATCAACCCCAAGAAGATTCATTGTTGAAACAGCAGATGACGGTTCTGAGAACTGCTCTCGGAACCATGAAGGATACCAAATATACACCAAATAAATAAAAAGACGGGAAATCTCAGCAGAAGAATAGTAACGGATATTTTTTAAAAAGCACATAAAAATTCTACAATCTGAAAACAGAACATCTGACGTATTGGGCTGCTGGGTGGTCAGAACACTGAAGGTGACAGAAGTCCCATGAACCCGAGGACGGACTGCAGAAGGGGGAGACTGCCAAAAAAAGAAGAGAGTCCCAGGACCCCACAGGACCATACGAAAACCTACACACTGAAGTGCAAAAGGGGAGGGGACTACAGAACAGAAAATATTTTTGAGGACTGGCCTAAAATGACCCTAATTTAGTAAAAAACAAAGCTTTACAAATTCAAGATACTGGGGCATCTGGGTGGCTCCGTTGTTAAGCATCTTCCTTGGGCTCAGGTCATGGGCTCAGGGTCCTCTGGACTGAGCCGCACATCAGGCTCCCTGCTCAGTGGGGAGCCTGCTTCTCCCTCTCCCATTCCCCCTGCCTGTATTTCCTTTCTCGCTATGTCTCTCGCTGTCAAATAAACATAAAATCTTAAAAAACAACAACAAAACTAAAGCCAACTCATTAAGCTGAAAACGCAGAAGAAAGCTCTCGCCCTCGGAAAGGCAGGAGGAGCAATAGAGATGGTCAACACTGGGGTCAAAGTAAAGGGCAACTCAAGCTTCCTCAAACGGCCAAGAATGTAGGGAAAGGCAGAACCGCGGATGATGGGGGCACACAGAACGACAGCTCCGAAAACGTGACAAAGGAGGACGAAAGGCAGAGAGCGCCTGGGCAGCTCGGTCGTTGAGCGTCTGACTCCTGATTTCAGCTCAGGTCAGGACCTGAGTCCTGAGGTTGGGTCCCTGCCCTCACCAGGCTCCCAGCTGGGTGTGGAGTCTGCTTGAGATTCTCACTCTTCCTCTGCCCACTCCCCCCGCTTTGTGCGCGGTCTCTCTCTCTCTCTTAAAAAAAAAAAAAAAAAAAAAAAAGATGAAGGGGATTAAATGGGCCTTTATGGCTGATGCAGTATGAACTCTTGAGTGGACCATGAAACATGAATGTACGTCGTAATCCCTACATAAACCACTAAAAATTAATGCAAAGAGGAAACCAAACGGCCATCAGATAAACTCCACAAACTCAGCTTAGTGCGCTAACCCAAAAGGCAGGAAAGCAAAGCAAGCAGCGCGGCAGAGCCGAGGCCAACTGTATATGTGCTACGTGACACCTGCTCTGGGAAGCAGGAGTGAACGGGCACCACTGGAAAGGCAGAGGCCTTTAGAACAGATAAAAGACGTGACCCACTAGAGGCTGTCTATAATGGACCCTACTTAAAAAGATACAGCCAAGTTGAAAGAAAATGGACGGAAAAAAACATGGAAACAAAAGAAACTGGGAGCTACTCTGTGGGTATCAGCTAAGTAGACTTACGACAAAGAATGTTCTGAGAGAAAAGGGAACGTTACATCATGACAAGAGGATCGATTCGTCAGGAAGACATGACACCCATAAATGCATGTACTTCTACTAAGAGCTCAGAACACACAAAGCAAAAACTGCCAGAATTACAGAGAGAAAGTCCATAGTCGGGGCCCTTAACATCCGCTCCCAGCAGCTCACAGAGAGAAAGACACGAGAGACTTGAACAGGATCAAAGTCTGGCTCGAATAAGGACACGGAGAACAGGGCCCGAAACCTGCAAAACAGACCAGTTTTCAAGTGTCTGTGGCCTGCTAACCCTGACCCTCTCTGCTCCACTAAAAACGAGTCCCAACAAACAGAAAAGAACTGAAATGACACAGGGTTTGTTTTCCGAACGTAACAGAATTTAATTATAAATCCATAATAAGCTGTGCAAGGAAACTTCAGGTACTTGAAAATTAAACATCATATTTGTAAGGAACATATGAACCAAAGAAGTAACCAAAAGGATAATAAAAATGGGGAGCCTGGGTGGCTCAGTGGGTTAAAGCCTCTGTCTTTGGCTCAGGTCATGATCCCGGGGTCCTGGGATCGAGCCCCACATCGGGCTCTCTGCTTGGCAGGGAGCCTGCTTCTCCCTCTCTGCCTACTTGTGATCTCTCTCTCTCTGTTGAATAAATAAATAAAGTCTTTAAAAAAAAAAAGGATAGTAAAAATACTTCAAGCTGAATGATAATATAGTTAAAGCCCTGTTTAGAGGGAAATTTATAGCTTTAAGTGGTTCTCTCTGAAAAAGAAAGGTCTAAGGTTCCACCTTAAGAAGCCAGAAAATTAAGAAGGGAGCAATCCTAGCTAAGCAGAGAGCAGAAGATAACGTAGGATGGTGGTGAACGAAAGACAGGACCCCCATCCCGTCTAACTCTGCTGCTTGCCAGAGGGGAGGCTGGATGGGGATAGAGGAAACAAAGGGGACTGACGTGCACTTACTGCGATGAGCGCAGATGTTAAATAACTGTACTGTACCCCTGAGGCTGACAGAATGCTCTTGCCAGTTATACATTAATAAAGACAAACAAAAAGTCACAAAAATTAAAAAAAAAAGGACTCCAGACATACTCTTGTTTGGCTGAAGTTAATTAAATAGAAGGCTTCACTGGAGTCAGAGGAATGACACATGCCCTGCGCTGACGACCACCTCTCTGGCTGCGGGCGCTGTGGTGGGCCTAGCGGGGAGTGACTGTGAGAACTGAGCAGTCACACAAGTAAGATATGAGGACGAGGCTTCCTTCTTCGGAACACTACGCTGTCTGTTCTGAAGACAAGCATCACAGGTAAACTAAGCTCGGACAGTAATATACCACCCAACCCTTAAAGCCAGCTGCATTCGCAAGAACAGCCCAGAGGACTCGATTCTGTGTCCTTTCAGTGGGAGTGCTAGCAGGTGTGAAGTGGCTAAAGGGGACCGCGCTGATCTATCCGTGTACATGTGTGTGTGCGTACATCTCCGTACGTCACACATGTATGTGTAGATTAGGAAACCCTCGTGGAAAGGCACTTGAGATTTAAGACGGCTTACAGGAAACCCAACAGACCGAACTACGTTACCATGAAATGAAAAAGGGCAGCTGCGAGGTGTGACGGCAGTGGCCTAAGTCCCCGAGATCCTTGCAAACAGGACGCTACGAAGACCTCAACCCAAAGGTTTCTTACCAGTGAGCATCGTCAGAATGTCTCTGGCCATTATTACAATCAATCCCATTCGACAATCATTGAGAAGAAGCCTATGTCCAAAGCCTGTAGCGCATGGCAGGCAAACATCTCCAACCCCGAAGTTACCGGTGCGAACACGTACCTGTATGTCCGGCCAGTTCACGGCTCACACGTACATTCCCTTCACGAGTTTTCAGATTGTAAATGGAGCAAATGTTATCCAGGCCACCGCAGGCCACATAGTTCCCAGAAGGGGCATATGCACAGGTCATGACCCATGAGGAGCGCAGAGGGATGGCATGGACCTGACAGAACACAGAGGAGGCAGACACTCAAGTTCAAAAACATGAACTACAGACACTAGGGCTCTATTTCCAGTCTTCAACTTTCATTGCAGAGAAGGTGATGCAAAACAACAGCCAGAATTACTTTGAAAATAATTTATACACGTGGCCAGTCAGATGAAGAACTAATTAGAAGTCCAGGGTGCCTGGGTGGCTCGGTTGGTTAAGTGTCTGCCTTTGGCTCAGGTCATGATCCTGGCGTCCAAGGATCGAGTCCCGCATCAGGCTCCCTGCTCAGCGGGGAGTTGGCTTCTCCCTCTGACCCTCCCCCTGTCTTGTGCTTTTTCTCTCTCTCTCTAAGAGAGAGCAGGGATCCCAATACAGGGCTTGATCCAAGGACCTTGGGATCATGACCTGAGCCGAAGGCAGACACTAATGACTGAACCACCCAAGTTCCCCAAATAAAAAAAAATTTTTTTTTAAAGGATTTTATTTATTTATTTGACAGACAGAGATCACAAGGAGGCAGAGAGACAGGCGGCGGGGGGGCGGGGCGGGGAGCAGGCTCCCCGCCAAGCTAAGAGCCTGTTGCGTGGCTCGATCCCAGGACCCTGAGATCGTGACCTGAGCCGAAGGCAAAGGCTTATTAACCCACTGAGCCACCCAGGTGCCCCTACATTTTTAGATGAAACATAAAGTTTCTCAGACTGAGCGAACTCTGGAATGCAGGTCTTTCAAAACCATTAAGGAGGGACATAACTCCGGGCTGCCCTGCAGTGAGACCACGGGCCGCGGCCGAAGACACCAGCAGCATGGGCTTGCTACGAGATTTGGCGTCACACTGAGAACAGAACTTGCCGTGACTCCTTCCCTGTCCTGTGGGACGTGTTTTTACACAAGTGGCTGGAGGTTGGACACGCGTCCTCCGGGGCCAGTTGCTCAGGGAGGGGTTCTGCAGTCCTTACCTTGTTCGTGGTGTAGCTGTCCCAGATGATCAGTTTGCCATCCTGTGAGGCACTGACTAGAAGCCTGCAGGGAGAGGGCGGAAGAAAACCGGTCAGTGCCACAGCAGCGCCACAGCAACCCTGAATCACAGAAGGGCAACAGGACAGACCAGTGACTACGAACACAAGCATCACATTTGTTTGAGACAAAGCACACTGATTTATAAAAAAATTAAAACGGTCTGTTAGTTCAACTTTGAAAGCATGAAAGAAAATGCTCCCCTAAGTAATAGTTCAGAGTCAAGACTGCCTGCCTTCAAATGCGGACGAGATCACCAAAGCGACTCTCTGGTGAGCTAAGACAGGTTGATTTCCCTTTTTTCCCTTTTTTTAATTTTTAAAGATTTTTATTTGTTTGACACAGAGAGAGTGTGTGCAAGAGCGAGCGCACAAGCAGGGGGAGTGCCAGGCAGAGGGAGAGGGAGAAGCAGGCCCCCCACAGAGAGAAGAGCCCAAGGTGGGACTCGATCCCTGGACCCATGATCATGACCTGAGCCAAAGGCAGTTACTTAACTGACTGAGCCACCCAGAAGCCCCAACAGGTTGATTTCTTGTAACTACTTATATTTAGCTTTTTTATTCATCATAAATCAAATTTCAGACCTATAGATCTTTTAGAACCAAAGGTGGCAGAAAATATTTAGTATACAACTTTGTGTTCCATTTGACATGCAGAAAGCTTAGATAGTAAAGAATAACCAGCTTTTAGATATTCCAAATTTATGAGACATTTCTCACCAAAAACAAAATAAAACAAAAATCATGAAAATTTCCCAGACTGAGCTAAATCTGGAATTCAGGTCTCCTAGAAACATCAAGGAGGCACTTAACCTCCCACCTGCTTTGCAAAGATATGACGAACTACAGGAGAATCGTGTCTTGTCCTGCAGAAGAGACCAGTTAACTGTCATAAATTTGCTTCACGATTATTTTCTTGCTTTGGTTAACTGCTACATTTGGAAAAGGTACTCTGTCTTTACTTGCAGAATTAAGGCAGGATACTGCAGAAGGAAAGCATGACTAATGGGCAAAGGGACCGAGCAATTCTGGGAATCACAGCTACTCATAAGATACCCTAAGAACTCTGTCCTCAGAAGGTGGTATTTTCAAGGAATGCCAAGAAGGTTCTATTCATAATGCTGGGCAAACATATGCCACAGTATGGCAAATAATGAGATTAAATTTTTTTCTTTCTTTCTTTTTTTAAGCAGAGCATTCCAGCAATGCCCCCAAGGGTGAGTTCAGATGCTGTACAGGTGTCCAGGACACGTGTGCAGGGCCCTGCTTCCGATGGCCCCTCCTACCACAGGAGAGGACAGTGGCGGGGTCAGACCTGGGGGAGAAGGACCAGGTCTCCAGACTCCCCATGGGCCCAACTGCCCCAATGAAGGGGGACAGGGAACCAACCCACAAGGGTCTTTAACCCTCTGCACTAGGACACTCTAGGTACCTGGAAACAGGGTGATGTGGGAACATAGCTGCATGGCCACCGCCCCAACAGATTTTTTATTTAGCTTTATTTTTTACTTTTTTAAAAAAAGATTTTATTTATTTATTAGAGAGAGACACAGTAAGAGAGGGAACACGAGCAGGGGGAGTGAGAGAGGAGAAGCAGGCTTCCCGCCAAGCAGGGAGCCCAACGCAGGGCTCCATCCCAGGACCCTGGGATCCTGACCTGAGTTGAAAGCAGACGCTTAACGACTGAGCCACCCAGGCAGCACCCAGATTTTTAATTTTAAAGATTTCAATCAAACACAGGTTTTGACCATTTCAGCCAAGAGCATATTTGACTTAACGAACTGATCAAAACCTGGAGGTAATACTTATTCAAGACATTCTGACAACTGTGATATTTTCCACCAAATTCTACGTTCTGATGCAAGAACTTCCTTTACACGGAGTCAACACGAATCACAGCTGTTTCCGCGCTGCACTGCAAGATGCATCCCAGAAGCAAGCTCAGAGCAGGTCTAACCCGATCGCTCTCCCGATGCAGTTTCTTTCTTTTTTTTTTTTAAAGATTTTATTTATTTATTTGACAGAGATCACAAGTAGACAGAGAGGCAGGCAGAGAGAGAGGAGGAAGCAGGCTCCCCGCCGAGCAGAGAGCCCGATGTGGGGCTCAATCCCAGGACCCTGGGATCATGACCTGAGCCGAAGGCAGAGGCTTTAACCCACTGAGCCACCCAGGCGCCCCCCGATGCAGTTTCTTAAAGCAAAGCCCTGCACCCAGGTTCAGGAACAAACCTATTAGGCTCGTAAAGCTACTTCCTTCCGCCTAACAGAGTAGGGTTCAGTCTGCTGGGGAAGCTCTGGTTGGCCCTTTACACGGGCTTTGCTGGAAAATCCAAGCTGAGGTAAAGAAGCTCGCCCTCCAGGAGGGTCACCCTTAGAAAAGTCTCCTGGTCAGATAGCTTAGTATTTGCTGACTCGCCCAGGGCTAGAGAAACGTTAAGCTGTCCGATGATCCCCCAGAAGGTGAGAGAGGACACTTCTTGATCCGAGACAGGACAACTGCTGGAGAACTACATTCACTCCGGCCCCAGAGCTTCCAGCTATTGCCAGGTCTGTTACTGTGAGGCACCGCCCACCCGGAACAGAGGCCGGAGCCAGCACGGAAGCGAGGCTCCAGGGAGCTGAGGACAGAGGTTGAAGAGAGGCCCGCATCCAAATGCCTCCGGCCCCTCGTTTGCTTGGAGGAGGGAGGGCTCTCGGGCCTAGCCGGGCCAACTGTGTTTGACTCTCAATTATAACAAGAGTTCAGAAGAACTGAGAAAGGGGAGAAAAAGTTTCACTTTAACTCATGTAACTGAAAGAGACCCTCAAATGTTGTAAAAGGTAAAATTTAAGTATAAATGAACATATTCTGTTGATAAACATAAATGTATGCGTAATACACACTGATACGCACACACGCATAAACCTCTCACTGTGGGCTCTCCTACAGTTCTGAAAACTAAACGGCTAATCATCACAGCAGTTTGAGAACATCTATAAACTACACAAACACGGTAAGATAACTGGAAATCATGAATTAGCCTTGAATCATGAAGAACAAATATTCTCGATTTCAAAAAGACAAAAATTTACCTACTCAGAAAATATGGTTATCTAGAAAAAGAGAGTATCTCAAAGGCTCGGAATAGCAGAGATCCTCCTGAATACGATTTTTTGTTTTCTTTTGTCTGAGATTACAAAATAGGGTCCCCACAGAAGGACACTGTGCAACCTAACGGTGCAGTTTCAAAGGCAGTTGTAAAACACATCCCACCGCCCCACCCAGGAAACAGAAAAAGACCACACGGCGCCCCCACCAGCCTCCCACATGGTCTTTCCTGTCACTGCTTCTTCGAGGGGTGACCGGGAACCTGAATTTGGTGCTACTTACTCAGGCCTTGCTTTTCCTCCTTCTAACTCTGAGGCTCTCAAAGCACAGTGTGTCTGAACCAGGCAGAGCACAGAGCTTGCACAGTGGGTGCGGAAAGCTGGTCTGGTGTCCAGCTTGAGCCCTCCTGCCTCACCTTGAGCTCCGGTCCTCATTCCCACAGCTGCCTGCAGGGTGACCTGGTGCTCCCAGGGACCCTTCAGAAAAGGGATGTGTCACTTCTGCGACTCCCCTGACTACAGCCGGGCTGTTGCAGGAGACTGAATGGCTTAGGGAGCCTTGACCACGACTGGCTCCGAGGACCAGGCTCCAAGCACTGGGCTCCTGAGTGCCAGGCTCTGAGAACAGCCTGGCCGCAGCGTCTATCAAGTGTTCTATTCCAGGACACTGCTGTTCCTACAGATGGAGGAAAAGCCCTGAAGGCAACATACCATTTGGTTACTGTCTACTTTTGACAACAAATTCCAGGTGGACTGATGAGCAAGGGCATTTTTCTTGCTTTCCCCTTTCTTAGTCTTTCTGATTATTGCCATCATTAAAATGATCGAAGTTAGCTCTCATTTGCATTTGAAATTGTACAGAACAGCGTACAGAACAAACTAAAGATAGATTCTTTTGTTCTGTAGCTGTTTACACTCTGAAGCAGACAATTTAATGAACAAAGAGAAAACCAAGCAATTCCTCTCTGACACACAAAATAATGCTCCTCGAAGAAAGGCTCTTTGAGAATCGCGCGTCAGGTGTCTGGGAGAGCGTGCTGTAGCCACCAAGTCACAAGCATGCGATTCAATGACTCAGGTGGGAAAGACAGAAGAGACAAACTCTTCAGCAGCCTCTAAAAGACACAGTCCAACAGATTTCACTCTAGTGACGCTGCAGGAGAGGGGAAGGGAAGGACGGACCCAGGATGTGATGGAGATGAGTCACCCGGAGTGGAAAAGTCCAAACAAGGGGCAGAAGTTAAAGTAAAATAAATGAGTGCCCGAGAGGCACTTTCTTGTTGGGACGATAGATAAAAGAGAGGCAGGGCAGCAGCTAAGACTCGTGCTTCCACAGGTCTCCTGTGGGCTCCAAAAAATCAGCAGCAAATCTGTGCACGGCGCTTAGGGTGTTCTAGTCGCTGCTGTAAGGCTCAACACATGGCAGGTTTACAGGCGTATGATCCCTGAGCCAGGGCGCTGAAACCACAAGAAGGTAGGGCCAAGGAGTTTTGCACAACAGGCTGCAAAGGCACGGAGCCCTGGCACCAGAGAAGTTGTGTGACCTCCCCCAGGTCACGCAGGCACAGAACAGTGGAGCTGGGAGAGCCAAGGTCAGGGGCGGGGGTCACAGCTCACACAAACGTGAGGAGGGCACCGCAGCAGGGACAGTGTACCATCAGCCCGGGTGAGTGGAAACGTGCACAGGGAGCGTGCGCTTGTCTCACTCTGTCTTTACAAGTAACTGCAGATGAGTTCAGGATATTCTTCCTCAGAAAAACAGAACAACCCTTTAGCGTCTCAAACACTATGTTCTGCTCCTGCTCCCACACACCTGGAATCCGTGCCCCAATGCATGGCATAAATTTTGGCCAAGTGCCCCCTCAGCGTTCTCCTGGTGCGCATCTGGATTCTTCCCACTGGGTCGATGTTGTTTGTGATCTTAAAAAATAAAAGTTACGGCAAATTAACAGTCTGTTGTGGAATGACCTCCCCTGAGACCTCCTCCCTCAGCCTCCCTGGCAGCCCCACCACCCTTGTTCTGGCTGTGCTGCTTACCCACCGTGCTGTGCCCACCCGGCTTCTGCCAGTCACCCGGCAGCTCTCCACGGCGACTGCGGCTGTGGCACCTACCTCTCTTTCACGGTCTGTATGAAGTCCGTCACCACCTGCTCTTCAACACCAGCTCCCCCAACCCCTCTCCCCAGAATGTGCACACACGGCGCTGGTCCACAGGTGCGCTGACCTCCCCGGGGGGTCCCCCCCCCACACTGCTCATCCAGGCCCAGCTCCTCCTGTCCTTCAGTCCTCATAGGCTTGCTCTCCTTCCAGAGTACAGACCCGTCAGCCCCCGTCACACTGAACACGGGCCCGCGGCTCACACACTGTCCACTGCGACCAGGCTGGGCAATGATCTGGACAACGGTCAGCAGCGACTAGAAATGTTGTTGCTTATGGCACAGAACTGGATGTGCAGACCTGCAGATTCACTCCAACACGTGAAAAACGGACATTAACGATTCCGCGTTGACAGCTGAACTAAGTGCATCACAATAAGGTTTTATGGGTTTTTTTTCAAAGATTTTATTTTTAAGTAATCCTTACTAAAATCCCCAACATGGGGCTCGAACTTACAACCCTGAGATGAGGAACTGCACGTTCTGTCGACTGAGCCAGCCAGGAGCCTCAATGATGGGTTTAAAACACGTACAGTCCCAAAGTATTTGAAATATATCTGAGAATTCAAATTTAGGAATTCTATGCAGTAGAAGTTTCTCTTTAAGTTGCCGTTTAACCCCAACGAAAGCGCATCCCCTAAAGCAGCGGGACAAGGTAAAACCTTGAATCATCCTCAGGACAAGTATGAATATAATTTTTCTTTCACATTTCTATGTAATTCTTTGGACAAAAACCTTTTTCTTAATGAGGTAAAACTCACCATTTTAAAGTGAACAGTCCCGAGGCAATCGGCACCTTCCCACCTCCGTGCAACACCACAGCCCGTCCCCGGGCGCAGCGCCCCGCCATTCCCCACCGTCCTTCCTAACTGCTGGGAAGCGCTCACCAGCTCCGCGCCCCTCGGGTCTGCCCGTCCCGGACACCTCCGTCAGCGGCATCCACAGCCCGTGACCCCGCACGGCTGCTGCTCTCACTGCGCATCGCGTCGGAGGCGCGGCCCGGCCGCTAAAGCGCCGTGAAGGCGTCTGTGCGACGGCTACGGGACACCGCGCCGCGGGAGCCCCGCCGGGGCACGCGCTCGTCCGTCCGCTCCGTCCGCAGGGACCGTCTGGAAGCGGCGGGCGGGGCTGCCGCGGAGACGGCGCGTGTGCGCCGCCTCGTCGAGCAGCGGTTCTGGGGCCCCAGGCGCAGCGCGGCCGGCCGTCTCGGACGTGCCCTTCGGAGGACCTGCCACCGGACTTTAGCAAGGCTCGTGAGCCGCTCATTCACCCGCCCGGGAAGCCTCGACCCCCCGCGCCTTCGGAGGGAAAACGCTTCCAGCAGCGCGTCCGCTCTCGCGGGGGAGGCGTCGGGGCCGCAGCACCGCTCGCTCTCCGGGCGCCAAGTGCCGGCGGCCCCGAGCGCGGCCCGGGCCAGGCGAGCGGCTCCCGCACAGGGCTCTTACCTGAGACAGGGTCGCATCCGCACACGCTTTTCTAGCATCCTAGGAAGTAAGAGCGACAAAGCGGGGTCAGTACCGGCTCCCGTGCATTCAGTCCCAGGTCCCCACGCCCAAGAGTCCGCGCGTCCACGCACAGACCGACGCTAAAGCAGACGGGAAGAGCGCGGCTTCCTCTCCCCGCCCCACGCGGTGTAGGGCCCCGACGGTCCTGCGCCCTGGGCTCTGGGCTCTACTGAACGCAGCACCCGCGGCACCCCGTGCACGTGACGACCAGCACAACGCCCTGGGACCCCAGAAACGGAGGCTGTGCTGGGACCGCCACACCGGAACCCAGGTGGCACCGGAGAAACCCGGAGCCGGGCGCTGCCTCCTCTCCTGCCCACGGAGGCTCCTGTGCGTTCCCACAGGCCTGCACGCGTGCCTCGCGGTCTTTCCACCAGCCCAGGAGCCCTGGGGCCCAGAGAAAGACACGCAAAAAGCACTGGAGGTCCAGCCTGAAGAACTTTCCCTCCACATCATGTTAGCGAAGGGCTGTGCTTTGAAGCCAAACGATATCGGCCGCTGAGCTCTGTGAGGACAGGGTCTGGAGTCAAGACAATCCAATTCAGTAAGACCGTCTGGCTGCTGTATGTGCTACCTGCTCTCTTACCTGTAAGATGACCTTGTGAAGCAGCAGGTAAGAACTATGAAGGGAAATTCTAAGGCTACCTGAGATGTTTTTATTATTCCTAAGTGATCAAACTTCCTAGGAAATATAGAAAATAGCCATGTTATGAAGGAAAATGAGACAAGAGCTTGAAAGGGGCAAAATTTTGAATACAAGAGTAATTTCAAAGGAAATGATGACAAATTTCTAATAAGAAAAATGTTTCCATTATGCAGTCATCTGATTATCTGCTTTCGAAATGACAGCTGACCACATGACCGCATTCATACATACCCCACCTTCAAGGGCGTGGTGGGGGAGGAACGTGGGTATCCCAGGACACTTTTTCTTTTGGGAAGATTTATTTATTTGAAAGACAGAGATCACAAGTAGGCAGAGAGGCAGGCAGAGAGAGAGGGAGGCAGGCTCCCCGTTCAGCAGAGAGCCCCATGTGGGACTCGATCCCAGGACCCCGGGATCATGACCCAAGCTGAAGGCAGAGGCTTTAACCCACCAAGCCACCCAGGCATCCCCCAGGACGCCATTCTTTAAGGGCAAACTGCCTCACTGTGAGTTACTTCATGAAGCTGGAGGGAATATTTATCAACTGAGAACATGGAAACATACTCAAAGACATTATTGTTATAAATGTGCCAAAGATCTAGATTTCAGATTCAGCTTTAATTATCCTATGAGAAGTCATTCTGCTTAATTAATTCTACTTAATGGATTAAATAATTAAAACACCAAAAATCATGTCATCAAGCATTTCTCTGCCAGCACCTAAATTTGGGGTAAGGAGCAAGCTGAGGGAAGGTCCAGAGTACAAGTCTTTAAACAGGGGATTCTACCTGTCAACTACTGAGTTCAACGTTTAGTTCTGAGTATCACTCTTATTGATGTTATACATGGCCTTTAGTTATAAAAAAGAATAATGATGGGGTGCCTGGGTGGCTCAGTTGGTTAGGTGTCTGCCTTTGGCTCAGGTCATGCGGGATGCAGACCCGCATCCTGCTCCTTGTTTGGCAGGAGCCTGCTTCTCCCTCTACCCGCCACTCCCCCTGCTTGTGCTCTCGCTCTTTCTCTCTCTCTTTCTCTGACAAATAAATAAATAAAAATCTTCATTTGAAAAAAAAAAAAAAAAAAAAAAAAAAAAAAAAAAAAAAAAAAAAAAAAAAAAAAAAAAGAATAATGAGAATTTTTTAAGTGGAAAAAATAAGCCATGGGACTTAAGCGACTTCACCTTGTTTAGTGTACAAAGATCAACCTGGACTTTCACACTGTATCGTACAATAGACAGTGGTGATACTACTGGTAAACAGAGGGAAAAGCCATTTTATTTTATTTTATTTTTAAGATTTTATTTACTTATTTGACAGACAGAGATCACAAGTAGGCAGAGAGGCAGGCAGAGAGGTGGGGGGAAGCAGGCTCCCTGCTGAGCAGAGAGCCCGATGTGGGGCTCGATCCCAGGACCCCGAGATCATGACCTGAGCTGAAGGCAGAGGCTTAACCCACTGAACCATCCAGGCGCCCTTTTTTCTTTTTTTTTAAATTTTTATTTTTAAAAGATTTTATTTTGGGGGTGTCTTGGGTGACTCAGTTGGTTAAGGGTCTGCCTTCAGCTCAGGTCATGATCTCATGATCTCAGGGTCCTGGGATCCAGGACTCTGCATTGGGCTCCCTGCTCAGGGGGAAGCCTGCTTCTCCCTCTGCCCCTCCCCTCAACTTGTGCGTGCACACGCCTCTCAAATAAAATCTTTAAAAAAAGTAAATTAAAAATAAAAAATAAAAGATTTTCTTTATTTTTCATTTTTTAGAGCGAGAGAGCATGAGAGCACATAAGCAGGGAAGGCAGAGAGAGAGGGAGGAACAGACTCCCTGCTGGGCTTGATCCCAGGACCATGACCTGAGCTGAAAGGAGATGCTTAACCAACGGAGCCATCTAGGCGCCCCAAAAGATTTTATTTTTAAGTCATCTCTACACCCAACATGGGCCTCGAACTTGCAATCTCAAGGCCAAGAGTCACACACTCCCCTGACTGTGCCAGCCAGGCACCCTCTATTCACACTTTCAAATCCCACAGGTGGTCGGTCACATGACAGCCCTGGCCCCTGGGAATAGGCCTGCAATTCACAAGGAAGTGGCAAGAGATGCAACGTGAGCATTCAGGCTTTGTGTTTTCTCCCCAAAATTTCGATGTCTTTCCCCTATGCCATACGAAATTTCTTTCTTTCTTTTTTTAAAAGTTTTTTTATCTGTTTGTCAGAGAGTGAGAGAGAGCAAAAGCAGGGGGAGCAGCAGGCAGAGGGAGAAGCAGGTTCCTCGCTGAGCAGGGAGCGTGACGCCGGACTCAGTCCCAGCACCCTGGGACCACGACCTGGTCCAAAGGCAGTTGTCTAACCGACTGAGGCACCCAGGAGTCCCCACACAAACTTTCTTTATCTGCTATGCACAGATCTGAACCCACAATGAAGAACTTCTAAACAATAATTTATAGCTATCAGAAGAACAAAATTCTGGGGCCCCTGGGTGGCTCAGTGGGTTGAAGCCTCTGCTTTCGGCTCAGGTCATGATCCCAGGGTCCTGGGATCGAGCCCCACATCGGGCTCTCTGCTCAGCAAGGAGCCTGCTTTCCTTCCTCTCTCTCTGCCTGCCTCTCTGCCTACCTATGATCTCTGTCAAATAAATAAATAAAGAAGAAGAACAAAATTCTGAATTCTATATTCTGGAAGGTAGACAGGCAATGTTAAATCTGATCAGAGCAAACCACTAAAAACACCAAGTCTTGCTTATTTTTATTGAGCTGTATCCAATTTTTTTTTTTTTTTTTTTTAAGATTTGATTTCTTCATTTGAGACAGAGAGAGAGGAGTGCGTGAGCGTGAGGAGAGGGAGAAGGAAAAGCAGACTCCCCACTGAGCCAGAAGCCCAACACCGGGCTCTATCCCAGGACCCGGAGATCATGACCTGAGCTGAAGGCAGACACTTCATCATCTGAGATGCCTAGGGTGCCCTGTGTAGTTGATCTTTTGAATGTTAGGATTTGAAATTTGAAAGATACTTTGTATCCTCTTGGCTGTAGATCTTTAAAAATTCCATTATCTTTTCTCAGGTGTAAGAAAAAAAGTTGGCTACCATGATGCTGATGCTTCCTTCCCCAGTCACCACTGGGCTTTCTGAACACAGAGCCGGTCATCTGAAGGGTTTTGTAAGCTCCACCCTTAGAGCAGACTCAGAAAAATAAACTGCTGCTTAGACACACTGAGAAAATGATGCTCTGGAGAGAGCTGGGCCTTAAGAAGCCCCTTCAAGTGGACACGAATCTACCTTAGTGTCCTAGAGAATGGGTTCTCTGGGGGTCAACCCCTCCTTGTCACTGTCTTATTATGGACAGTGTGAGAACAGGAACAAGTACTTGTATTTAATGTTTCTGTAGAAAACGTTCATTACAAGTTCTGGCTCACAAAATGGGAGGAGAGCAGAATTCATGTCTTCAGAACCCTCCCAGCCCTGCCTTTTCAGAAGTGCATGGGCTCTGCGGTTGGCCAGGCTGGGATTTAGAGCTGTAGAACTCTGGGAGCTGGGGCGCCTGGGTGGCTCAGTGGGATAAAGCCTCTGCCTTCGGCTCAGGTCATGATCTCAGGGTCCTGGGATCAAGCCCCACATCGGGCTCTCGGCTCAGCGGGGAGCCTGCTTCCTCCTCTCTCTCTGCCTGCCTCTCTGCCTACTTGTGATCTCTGTCAAATAAATAAATAAAATCTTAAAAAAAAAAAAAAAAAAAAAAAACAAACCTCTGGGAGCTACTGGTTGTACACGGTGGCTCTGTTTCTTTCCAGCTAGATGTGTCTACTCCCATTTAACAGCCTATCAGAACTTGCAGATGCCACCATCCATCCCAGGACCCTTCTCTAGGACACCTTGGGCACACCTGAGACACTTTCCCCTGTTGTTGCTCATACTCTTGTTTTTACACAAGTTTCCTGTCGGGGCGCCTGGGTGGCTCAGTGGGTTAAATAAAGACTCTGCCTTCGGCTCAGGTCATGATCTCAGGGTCCTGGGATCAAGTCCTGCATCGGGCTCTCTCCTCAGCAGGGAGCCTGCTTCTCTGCCTTCTCTCTGCCTGCCTCTCCGCCTACTTGTGATCTCTGTCTGCCAAATAAATAAATAAATAATAAAATCTTTAAAAAAAAAAAAATGAAAAAAAAAAAACAAAACAAAACAAAACAAAAACAAAAACAAAAACAAAAAAACACAAAAAAAAACCCCCAAGTTTCCTGTCCTAAACTTAACAGTCACAAGGGAGGGAAGCAGACACCACACTCTACGCAGTGACCAAGAAAATGTCGTGAATGGGGGGGAAAAAAAGTCATGAATGAATTCCCAAGGTTAAGAAAAAATATAGAGAGAGACATTTATAAATTCTATGAAAACATTTTTTGTATATTCAAATAATGACATACTGGAAAACAAAACCCTGAAAACTGCATCCTAGGCCAAGTACCTGGCTCTATGAGCATATCCTGCTCCAGTGAAAATTCAGTTTTAATCCAAAATACTATGTAGTCATTCTGAAACGCACCCTACCCACAACAAGTAACATCTTACCTGAAATGTGAATGATTTATAAACCAAGTCAAGCACACATACAGCTACATACCCTAATTTGGTTTTTAAGCTGCTCGGCCTCCTGCCGCAGCTGGTCAAGTTCACTCATCTTCGGGTGCCAGCGCTCTACAGTGCCACCTCAAGGAAACGGAGATCTGAAACAGAAATACAAGCATAAGGAAAATTAATAAACAATAGCTGAGTAGCTTAATGAAGCGGGTGAAAGGGAACCGGCATTTTGAGAGCTGTTCTTTTATCACAGGTCAGAGCACTTCTCTTCAGCGCTCACTAGAACCTCTATGGTTCTACCAAGGGCTGGACCGGTCAGACGCGATCAGTACTGCCCACCAGCCCTTCAGTGACGGTGGCAAATACACACTCAGAAGATGGTGGTGGGATGAAAAAGCAAAAATGTGTCAAGCAGCATTTTTCCTGAAGGATCGGAGTTTCACTCTAAACCCAAGAGCGTAGACTGACGTTAGAAGAGCTCACACGGACGGCCGGGGAAGTCTGCTCAGGAGACGAGCAGAGTGGCAGCCGGACAGCCCAGAACCTCAGCACCATGTCGATGCTCTCGAAACCAGGACCCCCTCCGCCACGCCCCACGGATGTCGGAATGTTTACACGGCAATTCTGAAAGCACTCAGTGTGGTATCCAACAGGCTTCTGGTCCGGGGACATCTCGCTCTCCGACCAAAATGGGGTCCCAGGAAACAGCAGCACTAACTCCATCCTGACAGGCACAGGCCGAATTAGGCTCAGAACAAACAGCCCTGCCACCCCAGTCTCCTTAGACAGCATTCCTTAAACCAGACTGAAAGCAAAGTCTCCCTGTTAGACCAGACCTACCTTCCCAAGGGAATGCCGTAACTGGGGTTGTTTCCGACCAAGAGCATGAACGTTACAGCAGTCATGGTTATGACCGACGTATCTCAAAGCTGAAGCTATAATTAGCAACATCTCAATCGCCTAAGCCTACGGTGAGCGCCCTTACGCAAATATGGCTCCTCAAAGGGCCTCAACGTCCTGTGCAAACACACACCAGAGACTGTATGCAAAAGTGACAGGGTTGATAGTACATGCACCAGATATTTAATTCACAATAGTTATTTTCCTGAGACTGAAACCTATCTGGGGGAAACTGGAGGGGCCAGGAAGCATATATGTTAGAGTCCGCAGTCTAGGTAAATCTTCCTGTTCTGCACAAAAGCATCTGAATAAATTTACATGGTTTACATTACAGAAACTTGATGTATACTTACTGATGAAAACAAAAAATATCTTTCCCACTAAAGAGTACCTTTAAACAGTGTGTGTTTGAGTTCTTAGTTCTTGCTTTCAGCTGTGCTATCGATTCACAGCTACGAAAACAGGCCAGACAGGAGGCAGGGGGCCAGGGGGGTGCGTGCAGGACCTCCAGGAAGCAATCCCCCGTCGCCAGCCCTGACCCTCAATGACAGTCTGCAGAACCACCAAGAAAGGCCTTACAGGGACGGGACGGGATGTGAAGGCGCCTCTGGGAAGACAATACGTGCCGACACAGATTCAGAAATATTTCGGACCAAAACAGTTGTTTCTAAAGCCATTACGTTAAGTGGGAGCTGGAAGCACGTGGAAGGCTTCAAAGATACTTGGAGCCTCCCCGGTGAAAAGCAGCATGACCGAAGCTCCACGTGGAAGCGGCCGCCCTGCAGACACTTTACCCGACGCCACTGGCTAGTGCTCTCTCCAGTCTTCACGGACAAACGCCTCAGAGCCGCAGCCTACGGACAGTAGCGTATGCAGCGGGGACAGTGCCAAGAGAACAGGAGATAATTTCTAAAGAGCTGGGAAGCTGGGAGGACGTGTCCCCCGCGTTTGTGGACCGCCGCGTGCCGCCAGCCAGGACACCCTGCCACTGCTCCCGCGCGCGGATCCGTGCTACACGCCGCGCACACGTCACGCGGCGCTGGGGGCTCTCACGCCGGCCGCAGCACCCCGCCCTGTGTCAGGAAACTGCTCTTGGTCTGTAAAGAAGCCCTTTTACTCAAGCCTTCCAAAACCAGTGCTGAAGAGAAGTAATAGCTAATGGTTGGCGAGGGGCAAAAGGAATTGTTACTTTTACAAATAAATAAAGTCTCTTAAAAAGATGGGAGGGCGCCTGGGTGGCGCAGTCGGTCAAGCGTCCAACTGCAGGTATCAGCTCAGGTCATGGTCTTGGGGTCCTGAGATGGAGCCCCGCTCCGTGCTCAGTGGGGGTCCTCTGGAGATGCTCTCTCCCTCTGCCTCTGCCCTGCCTCACCACCCATCCCCAAGCAAGCTCTCCCTCTCTAAAATAAATAAATAAAATTGTAAATTACTGGGACACCTGCGGGGCTCAGGCAGTTAAGGGTCTGCCTTCGGCTCCGGTCATGATCCCAGGGTTCTGGGACCCAGTCCTGCGAGTCCCGCGTCGGGCTCCTTGCTCAGCGAGGAGCCTGCTTCTCCTTCTGCCTGTTTCTGCCTGCTGTTCCCCTGCTTGTGCTCCCTCTCTCTCTCTGACAAACAAATAAATAAAATCTTAAAAAAAAAAAACTTTAATTGTTAGTTTTAGTCAACAAACATAACTTCTGATTATAACTTCAACACTAAAAAGTTAAGGTTGATTTTTAAAGTAAGGACTAAAAACAGCAAACTCTTAGGACCTAGGTAAGCAGGAAGTACTTTCTGAGATGCTGGGTCTTTAGATAAAAGACTCAAATTCTATTATTAGGTGGGATGACCCCTGAGATCTTAAGTTTAAGTACTTCTTTTAGTTAGATGTTCTTTTTAAACATATTAGAGATGAATATATACATGATAATCACCCAGCTACATTGTTCAAAACTAGAGAAATGAATTAATTGAAAACCCAAGTGTCTGTATTTTTTTTTAAGATTTTACTTCTTTATTTGAGAGAGAGAAAAAGAGAGAGAGCACAAGTGGAGGGGAGGGGCAGAGGGAGAGGGATAAGCAGACTACTGTGGCCCGAGCCGAAGGCAGATGCTTCACCGACTGAGTCCTCCAGGTGTCCCCCCAAGTGTGTTTAAAACGAGAAGATCCATTTAATTCAGTTACCCCATAAAATTTCAGAAGCAATAACATCAATACTTGCTGGCTTGAATCTTTAGTCACAAGCAAAGAGAACAAAACCAGATCTATTTCTCTTTCATCAGTAAGTATCATAAATGACTATTGCTTTTACTTACAGATCCCTCTATAATCAGTGTCCGCATCTGAGTCTCAAGAAAGAGACTCAAAATCCATGTCTGTTCATTTTCAAGAGAAGAGGTATTCCTGTGGCTACTAGCAATAAAGACAAAAGTCCTTTCAGACCTATTTAATCTAGACAACTAGTCTGGTGAGAAAAAGTAACCTATGGTTAAGCACTTAAAAATCTTCTAAAATTGCATTCTCTATTCTCCACGTCAAAGGTGTATTTTCTGAAATCAAATCTGGAAAAGAAGTTTTTTCATAGATGGACGGAGTTTCACTGATGAAGGGGCACGCAGGGTGTCCAGCACACTGGCCTTACTGTCCCCGAGTGGGTGCTGCCCAGGACCACCTTAATGAGATGTGCGTGTACACCCTCTGCTCGAAGCTAACGGACACGCTCCTGGGGGTCACAGCCTGAGTGGGGAAGGTCCGCCAACAGCACCGTCACAGTCAGCGCTGCCCCAAAGAGAAACTGACACCCACAGGCAAGGAGTGCACACATTCACACACCGGCGGAACTAAGAGGAAGCAAAAAACTTCCCAATTCCCATAAATTAAAAGTTCACCCCTAATGCTCTTCTATGAGGATACAGTAAATGAAATAAACAAGGCACAGAACAGTGTATGTGTGATGGCACGTTTCTCTCTGTGCACAAAAAAGGACAAATATCTACGCTAGCGTAAGCAATGGTTTTTCTGCGCACACGGAGAGAACGCTAACAGTGGCTGTTTGCGGAGAATGAAGCAGGAACAGTGGGTCAGCTCTTCTCCACACTATCTTTTATACATACACGTATTTTTTTCTTTTTAAAATAATGTTAACAGGGGAGCCTGGGTGGCTCAGTGGGTTAAGCCTCTGCCTTCCGCTCAGTTCATGATCCCAGGGTCCTGGGATCAAGCCCTGCATTGGGCTCCTTGCTCAGTGGGGAGCCTGCTTCTCTCTCTGCCTCTGCCTGCTGCTCTGCCTGCTTGTGCTCTCTCTCTCTCTCTCTCTCTCTCTGTCAAATAAATAAATAAATAAAATCTTTAAAAATAATAATAATAATAATAATGTTAACAGGTTACCTGGGCCCTGACGCCGAGAAGCAGTCACACTGTTTTGTCCATACTCTTGGTTTAAAAAAAAAAAAAAAACAATGTTTTTTGTTAAAACATAATGTGTTTGTTAAAACACATTAATGTTTAACGTTAACTTTTAACTGGAAGAACTATTATGTATCACTACGAACAGTAAGGAAGATGGAATAAACACTTGGAAAATTGCCTGATGTATATTAAAACAAAAACAAAGTTGTGTAATAATTTTAGTTATTTTTTTAGAAAGATTTTATTTATTTACTTGAGAGAGAGAGAGGAAGGGAGAAAGCACAAGCAGGGGGAGCGGCCCACAGAGGAAGAGGGAGAAGCCAGCTCCCAGGGGAGTAGGGAGCCCAAATCCCAGGACATGAGCCAAAGGCACACGTGCAACCCACTGAGCCACCCAGGAGTCCCTAATTTTAGTTATTTTAGAAGATTAAAATATATATTTTAGTGGAAAAAAAGACATTTAAAAAGACTAATAGCAAAAAAAAAAAAGACTAATAGCATTTTGTTAGAATTATTGGTCATATTTTCCTCTTCATTTTCTGAACACTGATAATGCAGTTTATGTTATTTTGGTTAAAAGAAAATATACATTTTAAAAGTCTTACTTACACGGAATCACTTTGCTTTTCTCTTCACTATCCTTAGGTCCCCAAAGCCTTCCGAAAACCCCACCATCGGGTCTCCGTGGCTCGGGTTCCTTCTCCCCTTGCTAAAGTCAAGGCTAAGCCCTGGCTGTGCTGACTCAGTGCCTTCGCCCATCTAATCCAGTAAGACAGGACCTGCTGAGAGTTTCATATCTGTTCTTTATGACCCACATTGCCACTAGCTTTTATTTAGAACGTCTATCCTAGAAATACTTTTCATAGAAATTTAAATAACTTGAAAGTATATGATCTGCCCTAATTCAGATTATATCCAAAATCTTTGTAAGTCAAAGCGTTAACACAAATTTTTTATTCAAATATTTCACATTTGCAACATAACGTGCTTCAGGTGGCCCCCATCACTTCCCTTACCTCTCATCAAGACCTCAGTAAGGTATGGGAAGGAACTTCAAGGGAGCCCCCCAGTACCGCAGTCACTAACAATGACATTCACGCTGCAAGGCTTGTTAATGACAAAATGGAGTGATTATATAAAAAAATGATCCTTAGTTTTGGTTCTGACACATACTAGGAATGTGACACCAAATCACTTTTCCGTCCAATCCCTCAGGGAACGGTGTCACCCACATCACAGGGCTGAAATGAAAATTAAGTGAGACACAACTGGGACGTGCCCCGCAGGCCTTCCAGCGATCGGACTGTGAAGCACACCTTTCAGCGGAGCCGCCACAGTGCACACACGTGGTCTCACGGGCAAAAAGGAGACAGCGGGAGAAGCCAGCTGCTGGCTACCCCTGGGCCCACGGTGCTGCACTGGGACGGCTGTAGCACCTGTTAGCCTTTAAAATCAAACTGCTAGTTATTTTACCCCAAAAGAGGGTTTATTTGGGAAGAGCAGAGAACTGCAATTCCGGACAAGCAAGCCACAGTAAAACCATAGGCAAGTCCAACAAATAAAGGAAAGGAACGGTGTTTTAGGGAAGGAGGAAGGAAGGAAGGAGGAGGACGTTGGGAGGGCTGTTTGGAACGAAAGCCCACTGGAGAGAAGCAGGAGGTCAGAGTAATAATGGTTTCTCACCGGTTGAGTCTCAGGGCCAGTGGAGTTTTCTTTTTTTTTTTTAAGAAGGCTCCACACTCAACCCCGAGGTCAAGAGTCATATACTCCATCAACTGAGCCAGTCGGGCACCCTAGGGCACTGGCTCTCTTGTAGGAGATACAATGCACCTCTTTTCCCACTGGGGCCTCTAAGCGATGATTTTCCCTGCAACAGAGACCCAGCGGTACCGGCTTTCTCTACCAACCGCCCCTTCTAGGACCCCTAGTCCATTTTAGCGAGGTCTCCTGCAATCTTCACATGCCTCTGAAACTATGAATCAGGGGAAGAAGCTGGCTAGCTAGCTCAGCCACAAAAGTGCCCCCCGTCATCTCCAAGTCAAAGAACCATTTTGAGGGAAAGAGTTTCACATGAGGGGCGCCTGGGTGGCTCAGTGGGTTAATAAGCCTCTGCCCTCAGCTCAGGTCATGATCTCAGGGTCCTGGGATTGAGTCCCACATCAGGCTCTCTGCTGAACAGAGAGCCTGCTTCCCCCTCTCCCTCTGCTGCTCCCCTGCTTGTGCTCTCTCTCCTTCTCTCACTCTCTGTCAAATAAATAAATTAAAAAAAAAAAAGAAAAAAGAAAAAAAGAAAGTTTCACATGAGGAATTTAAACCGATTTCATCAGTTTGTCTTTTTCATTCAGAAAAAGAAAGTAGAGAAACGCTCCTTCCATTACATACTGCCCTAACACAACTGTGAGCAACACACAGTGGCAGAACAAGGACACCGTGCTCGAGGACAGGTGCTGTGACTGAAGCGGGTGCACAGAGCCGAGCACCGTGGCTCCCTGTCCCACCGAACTGGTCCGCAACCTCCTCACACTTGAAGGTGTACGCGAACATACCCAACAACAGAACGCCATGTTTGAAGTTTGCTTTACAACAACCAAAATGGAAGAGAACAGGCAAGGGCAGACATAAACAAGACTGGTTGTGAGTTGGTCACTGCTGTAGTTTGATGATGAAGTTCCTATACGATTAACTTTTATATGCATTTCAATTTTCCAGTAGGACAGTTTTTTTTTTAATGTTAGTAACTTTGTATCTTTTTTTTAAAGATTTTATTTATTTATTTGACAGACAGAGATCACAAGTAGGCAGAGAGGCAGGCGGAGGGTGGGCGGGGAGCAGGCTCCCTGCTGAGCAGAGAGCCCGATGGGCGGCTCGATCCCAGGACCCTGGGATCATGACCTGAGCCGAAGGCAGAGGCTTTAACCCACTGAGCCACCCAGGCGCCCCAGTAACTTTGTATCTTGATTCAAAATCCAAATGTATAGACTTCAGAGAAAATCAGGAAAATGTGAATATGGCTGTGTTTGGTGGCATGAGAGCTGAGCTCTTTCTTTGTTGTCACAGCAGGAGTAAAGGCTACAGTGTTAGAAATACTTCTTACCTATGGGTGAGATGATGTGATTTGGGCATTTGCTTCAAAATACTCCAAGATAAAATGGCAGGAAGGAGGAAGATGATTAAATGAAATTGGCAAAACTCTATAAATGTTGGAGATGGGTGATTACATAATATTTTTTATTTACGTTTGAATATTCTTATAATAAATTTTTTCAAAGTCAATATTCCTTGGTATTGTGTGACTACATTACGAACATGTGATGAATCTGTCGTAAACCTCTTGATTTAAAAGCATAGGAGCACAGGGGCACTGGGTAGCTCAGTTGGTTGAGTGTGCACCGCCTGATTTTGGCTGGAGTCATGATCTCAGGGTCATGGGATCCTGCCCCAGGTCAGGCTCCACGCTGGGTGGGGGTCTGCTTGGGATTCTCTCTCTCCTTCTTCTTCTTCTGCCCCTCCCATTCCCCCTGCTCACGCTCTCTCTCTCTCTCTCTCTCTCTCAAATAAATAAAATCTTAAAGAAAAAAAGTCTGGGAGCACAGGCATCCCCCACATAGATCGCAGTGTCCTCACATATTTTCCTGCAATGACACACACTGCCCACCCCTCCAGCTGGCTGCGAGGAAGACTCGACCTCAGTAATCCCCAAATTTGTCTGAACAACCAAATGGTCAACCCTGGAGGTTTCTATATCCGTGTTTCAAAAGGGATAAAAGTTAATATTACATTTTGATGATATATTACCATGAAATTAGCTTCTATGAAATAGCAGATATCAGAATATTCAATGAAATAAAAAGTAAAACATGACTAGTTTATTTTACGGGGAACCAAATGGTAATGCAGATGCAGAAAGGAAATGCAATCACATGCTACACCCTCATTTGGCTCTGGCTTAGCGATCTGGTAAACTTTTACATGTTATTTGCAAATTACTCTATTAGGACGCAGTTTATTTAAATAGTCTGCCCTCAGCATCTCGGATGTCTCCTCAGATTTCCCTGCAACTCAGTTTTCTGACGCAAATTTCAAACAGTCCTCCACTTAGGTAAGTGGCTTCCTATTAGGTAAAGCACACACAGAACACTTCTACTTGGCACATTTTACACTTATGGACAATGCAGTATAATTTTTTTCTTAACTTACTGTTTAACCCCATCCAAAGTGGATCCCCTAAAGCGTTAGGATGATGTAAAAAACTTAATCATCTTCAGTAGAAGTAACTTCATACAACAATCATGTTAGTCTCATAAACAGAAAAATAAGACACCAGAAACAATCTCTACATACACTGAAATACCTATTAGCTCTACAAACAGTCTGACCATCCCAGGGTCCCCAACAGACATTCAGAAAATAGGAGGAGCCTCCCTCACTTCAGTTTACTACCTTTGAAAAATAATGGTTCTTACAGTTTTCAAATGACAACAAAACCTACAGCAGATAATTCAATTCATAAAGTCACTGACGGCCAAATGCCACTCACACTCACACTGAATTTGTGGGAAGTCAACACGTCCTTCTAGAAGTCCATGCTCAACCCCGAGACAGTGCAGTGGAAAAGCCCGCCGCCCTATGAGCTGCGGTACCACCCCGACGTGCACACCCTCCACTGCCCAGCTCCCTGCCAGGGCTCGAGTGAGGAGTCACAACGGGGCTGTGCGCACTAGAAAGAACTACTGTCTGACAAAAATCAGCCGTGCACCTGGCAGCAGCAGGAAGGCAAGAGAGCTGCATGGACAGAGTGTCGAGCACAGTTTCTCACGACCAGAAGTAAGACCAGTCACTGTTGTAAGACACCCCGACCCCCGTATGCACAGAGATGTGCCTGACTGAGAAGGCAGCAGTATCGATAACTACAAATTCCAAGGTTCCAGGGTGCCTGGGTGGCTTAGTCCTTAGGCGTCTGCCTTCGGCTCGGGTCATGGTCCCGGGGTCTTGGGATCGAGCCCCATGTCCAGCTCCCTGCTCGGCAGGAGGCCTGCTTCTCCCTCTTCCACTCCCCCTGCTTGTGTTCTCTCTCTCTCACTGTGTCTCTGTCAAACGAATAAATAGAATCTTTATCACATAAATAAATAGATTCATTGCTAGGTTCCTTGACACCCGTCGCTCAGAGGCGCGATTCACCTTCACGTGCAAGCTATCTGCCAGCTGCTGTGCAATGCCGCACTGAAAAATTACTGTAAGGAATTTATACTTCAGAACATATTAAAATTAAATCCAGGAGCACCAGGGTGGCTCAGTCGGTTGAGCACCTGCCTTCAGTTCAAGCCAGGTCCCAGGACCACCACAAGTGGTCTTACTGTACGACTTAGTGTGCGACTGCTTGTTGAAGTCCTTAAGAGGAAGTGGGTGCTGCGACCGCCATCCTCTTGGGTCGAGGTGCTGCTCCTTCACGGAATCCAGACCTGAGTCTGCGGTGCCTTGTCTGACTGGTCCTGATGGGAGTTTCGTCTTTTCGCCTTGACACCCCAGTGAAAGGTGCCTCCCGCTGGGCAGGGCAGCCACACCTGCCACAGGCTGACCTCTGAAGGTGGCTGGCCTCAGAGCCACAGTGGTGGTGCCACGCACGCATCTTCCTGTGACACTTTCCAAATGACAGTATCCCCTTGATGATCTCCCCTCTGCAGCCGAGACCCGAGCCCAGAAGGCACTCTGTTATTCTCTAGCTGTACTGAATAACCTTAAACTCAGGCTATTTAAACACTTGAATTAGACAAGAACTTGAAGCTTCGTCCACCTCCTATTTCAGCTGACAGAACACCAAACGGAACCTGGAGGACCCTTTGGGCACCTCCCAGCACTTGACAGAGCCCAAGGGAGCTGAGCCTCGACGCTCCCTTGTAGTGCTACTGCTCGGAAGGGGGCCTCCGGGAAGGGAAAGGGACCACCCGGCCCAGCTCCGTTTCCTACGCAGTACCCGCCCGACCAGGCCCAGGAAGCCAAAGAAGCATGGCATGCTGACCACAGCTTGTCTCAGCCCAGGAGCTTCGAGGGACGTTCTTCTCACTCTCCAGCCCCTGGACAAGCGTCCCTCATCTTCGAGCAACCCCGCCCCCAAGACACAACTCCCCTCCATGTGCCTCTTCCAGAACCAGACGTCCACAGGAGCTCACCCACGGAGACTCTCTCCACCTGTGCCCAGACTGCCCTTACGCTCCCCACAAGGCCGCTTGATTCTTCCTTCCCGCCTGGAGGCAATGGCCAAGGTTTGTCCACAGTCTGAAAAGCGAGCCATGAGAGCAGAAACACAACCGTACAGGATGTATAAATGCGTTCCTGTTGACAACGGTGAACATGGGCTGACACCCCAAGGAGCCAACGTCCAGGTAAGCAGAGCCGTCTACGCTGCTTCTCTCAGAACGGACTGTGAACTCAGACAGCCTGCAGCTCGCATCTCCCCCCAAAATTACAGAAACCAAAAGCATGACTCACACTCATCAATATCTATTAACTTCTTCTGAATATGTCTTGATTTTCCCCCAACAGCTCTGTGATTCTTCACCATCAGATCACTTCTGTCGCAATGGGGAGCAGGTGCAGGCTGGCTGCTTTCTGATCAGGCGTCATGTCCAATCCGCGTCCAGAGAAGGAGAGCTCCTCTCCTCAGCAGCACTCCTGGCCTTGCTCTACAAGCACCTCATTCACTTTCTCACATTCGCTCACTAAGCACCTGCGACGGACAGAGGACGCTGCGGTGAAAACACAAACGCCTACGCTCAGGCACCAGTCTGAAGAGGGACAGCCAAATGTCCTTTTGAGGGTCTGACTCAGAACATCTTGATGATTTCAAGATTTCAAGGTGTCCACGTGGACACCTACCCACTTCAGAAGTAAAAGGGGGTTTACAATCCACTCCCAGGTCACAGCTGTGACCGAGGAGCACAAACTGTGTCCTCACCATCATGGGAAGAGGTCCTACCGAGTGTACACGTGGTCACCAAGAGAGGCGGATACGGTCCCAAATGGCCACAATTCCAACGGAGGCTGCCCCGGAGTTACCCCTGCCGGGCGCCCTAAGCAGTCTGACCGGCTCGCAATGCTCGCAGGACCATAAAACAACGCTTCACTTCCTTGTCACCTGCACGCACACAGCACCCCGCCAGGGCAAGCTCTCGGACACTGCCGCGACGGAAGTTAGCGGCTCAGGCCAGCCTTCCGACCAGGAGAGCTGCGCGCAGGCCTTTCTGCCCACCGTCACACAGGCCACTGCGGCCAGAGATCTTAGCTTCTCCACTTCTAGGGGAAGCACCTTTAAATTGCTTTCCAGGGGCACCTGGGTGGCTCCAGTGGGTTGTGCCTCTGCCTTCAGCTCAGGTCATGGTCTCAGGGCCCTGGGATCGAGCCCCGCATCGGGCTCTCTGCTCTGCGGGGAGCCTGCTTCCTCCTCTCTGCCGGCCTCTCTGCCTGCTTGTGATCTCTGTCTGTCAGATAAATAAACAAAATCTTTTTTTTTTTAATTGCTTTTCCAGCTAAATGCCATCAATTCAGGAGAGCCCACTCATCAGGGATAAGAGTTTCTGGGTGTCCTCTGCAGCCCTCACCCTCACGGGCTCTTATACCCCGTCCAGTCAGCTCGCCAGTGCTGTCCAGCAGAAACACAACGTGAACCACACGTGGAGGTTTTCATTTTCCCGTACCCATATTAAAAAAGTAAAAAAAAAAAAAAAATTGGTCAATGTTAATTTAATTTTATTTGTAAAGATTACTTATTTATTCATTTGACAGAGAGAGGCACAGCAAGGGAGGGAACACAAGCAGGGGGAGCTGGGGAGGAGGAAGCACAGGGAGCCCCATGTGGGGCTCAATCCCAGGACCCTGGGATCATGACCGGAGCCGAAGGCAGAGGCTTAACGACTGAGCCACCCAGGTGCCCGTGGGTTAACGTCAATTTAGTAATATATTTATTTAATCCGACATACCAAAAATGTTATTTCAACATGTAAATAATATAAAACAATTACAAACGGGTATTTCATTCTCCTTTGTCATACTAAGTTTTTGAAACTCTATTTGGACCAGCCTTACTCCAAGTGCTCCTCAGTCAACACGTGGCCAGCGGCCACCAACTACCATAGGGGCCAGCACAGCACTGAGCCCTTCCTCCCCTCTTCCCTCCAGTGGGAGACCCTCATCTGGGGATGGATTCACTTCAGCGTCTTTCTAGAATAGCAGGAACCAGGCTCTCCCTCCACAAAGCCAAACTCTGTCCTCCCAGTCAGAAACCGAGAGAGGCGCATCCCCATTCGTATCTGCTCAGTCCTTCGCGCCCCCTTCCAGCACCTCCTCGCATCACGCCCCATAGCCGCCCAGCAGCCGGCAGTCAGGGCTAACAGTGACCGGGGTAGGAGGCTGCAGAGCTGCTGGAGACGGCAGCACGGGCAGCTCAGGGAACCGGATGGAAGACCAGCGTGAGTGGGTGCTGGAGAGTTCCCCTCCCTGAGGCTCTCTCTCTGGAGTCACAGGAAAGGGCCAGTGAGCCTTTCTCCTGACCCCGTGTCTGGCGCCCCACGGAAACCCACCTGTGCCACTGCACTCTCCCCTGCGTCTCGCCCGCGGAGCCTGTAGCGTCGCTGCGCTCCCAGAGTGGAGCACAGAACCCAGCACGCCCTATGGGATCAAAATCGTTCAGTCAACCCACCCCTGCAAACCTGCTGAGGCCAAACAAGAGGTCGCACTTTACTTATCTCCGAGCCAAACGTCATACGCAATTAATGTGTTCGAAGAAACAAATGGCACACATCCAGAAGAAAGGTCCGGCAGGGAAGGGTGGTGAGAGCTGGACACACGATGGAGGGAACGACCTCAAGCACCTGGGAGAGGCTCTCACCCCCAAGTTCTGGGCCAGACTCTGCTCCCCGATATGCTAATTGCACTCCATCATACAATCTGTTCTTACAACTATTTCCTGAAACGAGGAGGAACACCACCGGGTCACCCCCAGAAACTGTCTCCATGGGCCTCTGCACGTCCAGCCGACTGAGCAGGACCGGCCAGCTGGGGACAGCGCGGCTGCCATGTGCTTGGGTCCTGCTCATCCAGGGTCCCAGTCCTGACCCTCTCGTCACAGGTGGCCTCTGCTAAGTGCCTAACCTCTCTCTGCCTCTGCTTTTTGGTCTCAAAGTGGAGACAGTTACAGGACCCACACCTCACGTGCTATGAGGAGTCCATGAGAAGCCATGTGAGGCCTTTAAAACCTGAATGGACTACAGTAAACTCTCCCTAAGTAGGACTTGTAAGAGTAGTAGCAAAACTTTTTAGCCTGAAATTACTTAAGAAAATTACCTCCTCCTTCACCTGCCAGACTTCCTGGCCAGTCAGCGGAGTCGGCAGAAAGCAAGAACTGAAAGCAGCGACCTGTGAGATACTGGGGTTCGCCCAGCAGAGAGGAGACGTGCTCGCATCGCTTTCCAATTTCTGATGTCTAATTGTTCGTTTAGTTTTTAAAACATACGATGTCCTCATTGAAATGCAAGTCACACAATAAAGGAGTACCACTTAATACCTAACACACGGACACATCTCTGAGACCAGCCACACAGTTCAGGTAACGAACATGTCCGTCATCCTCTGTGCCGCTCTGGAACCCTCCCCTCCCCAGGTGCCGCCCGTCTGCTTTCTGTCCCCACGCACCAGCGCGCAGCTCCCAAAGTTCGGGCACACGGAGTCCCACAGTGTGTAGTTTCTTACGGTCTGGCTCTGCCTGCCCGGTGTTACTCGGACACTCGTCCGTGCTGCCGCGTGCCCAAGCCTTACACGGACGTCTCCTTCCGTTTCTGCCGGGGACACACTGAGCAGGGAGCATACGCGGAGGCACGCGCTCAGCGCTGTAAGAAACTGCCAAACTGTCTTCCAAGTGCTCGCACCGTTTCCCTCTCCCACCAGCGGAGCCTCCGAGCCCAGCTCCTGTATGTCCCCATCAGCCCCCGCCATGACCACCTGTTGGTCCGTCTAGGAGCTGGACAGTCGCGTCCCCTTACGCACTTAATGTCCACCTCCCAACAGCTAAGGGTTTTGGCTTTCCCTTTCCTTTTTCTCTCTTTTTTTGTTCCTTTAAGATTTTATTTGTTTTGGGGGCGCCTGGGTGGCTCGGTTGTTAAGCGTCTGCCTTCAGCTCAGGTCATGATCCCAGGGTCCTGGAATCGAGCCCGCATCGGGCTCCCTGGGGAGCCTGCTTCTCCCTCTCCCACTCCCCTGCCTGTGTTCTCTCTCTCGCTGTCTCTGTCTCTGCCAAATAAATAATAAAATCTTTAAAAAAAAAAAAAAAAGATTTTATTTCGGAGTGAGCGAGTGAGCACAAGCAGGGAGGAGGGGCAGTGGGGCAGTGGGAGAACCAGACTCTCCGCTGAGCAGGGATACCCGACACGGCACTCGATCCCAGGATCCTGAGATCAAGACCTGACCTGAAGGAAGAGGACTGACCGACTAAGCCCCCCACGCACCCTGGCCATCTTTTCAATCACGCTTCTCTGCTCTCGCTCTCGCTCCTCTCCACTGAAGTAGTCTGTTCGCATCACTTGCTTCCTTCATACTGAGTTTTATGAGTTCTTTATTTACTCTGTATACAAGTCGTCTAAGATGTGTCATGTGTTACCTCGTTCGCCAGCCTGCGGCTTGTCTTTCCATTTTATTAACAGTGTCTCTGAAGGAGCAGAGGCCTTTTAATCTTGACAAAGTCTAATTTATAAATGTTCTCTTTTATGGCTTTTATCTTTGACGTCATAATTAAGAAATCTTTGCCAAACCCGAAGTCTTAACAATCTTCAATCTTCACCTTCTAGTTAGGGTGACTTTGAGGTTCACTTTACTTAAATTTTGTCTACAGTGCCAAGTTCACCTTCTGCATAGGGACGACCAATTGTTCAAGCAATGAAGTCACTTAATTTAGTTTTGGGGGGTTCTTTGTTTGTTTTTAAAGATTTTATTTAATTATTTGAGAGCGAGCACGTGTGCACATGAGAGAGTGGGAGCACAGAGAAGGGGGGAAGACCCTGATGCGGGGCTTGATCCCAAGACCCTGAGATCATGACCTGAGCCGAAGGCAGACGCTTAACCATCTGAGCCACAGACGTGTTCCTAATTCAGTTTTGCTTTTTAAAATTCCTTTGACTTGGGCTGTCTGGGTGGTTCTGTCTGTTAAACATCCGACTCTTGGTTTCAGCTCAGGTTGTGATCTCAGGGTTGTAGAATCAAGCCCTGAGTTGGGCTCAGCACCTCAGCGAGGAGTCTGCCTGGGATTCTCTCCCTCCCCCTCCCCCTCTGCCCTTCTCCCCAGGTACACATGTATGCACGTGTTCTCTCAAATAAATAAAATCTTTTAAAAGAAAGAATTCTTTCAACTTACAGAGTTCCAAGAATTATAAAAAGAACTGTACCCTCAACCAGACCCACTGAGCCCTGACTCTGTGACACATTTGCTGTACTGCTCCCACTTCACACAAATTTATAGGGAGTTTTCTATGAATCACGTGGCTTTCCTTTTACCTGCACAATCTGCCGTATTCCAACCAAGGTCTGATTTGAAAAATGGCTCTCCTGCTTTCTAATGAAAACAGCTGGAGAAATCCCGCCCGGTTCAGGAAGCTGGGACTTTAGCTCTTCCTTCTGAACACTGGATACAGCCTTTCAAAAAAACATGCTTCTCAGGAACAATCTGCTCTGAAAACCAACCATAAGCTTAAAAAAGAGACAGGCAAAACTGTACAAAAACCAGGTTATTAAAATAAGAAACCCTGAAGAAATTTAAACATTGTGCTTTAAAACCTGACAGGATTGGGGCGCCTGGGTGGCTCAGTGGGTTAAAGCCTCTGCCTTCAGCTCAGGTCATGATCTCAGAGTCCTGGGATCGAGCCCCGCGTCGGGCTCTCTGCTCCGCGGGGAGCCTGCTTCCTCCTCTCTCTCTCTGCCTCTCTGCCTAGTTGTAGTCTCTGTCTGTCAAATAAATAAATAAAATCTTAAAAAACAAAAAACAAAAAACCCTGACAGGATCAACTTCACCAGCATTACCTTAACTCAGAAGTGCTTCTGGTCTGGTCTCCAATGCATGAAATATCGTCTGCAACAGACAAAAAAGTCTCTCCATGCACTGCATCCAGGCTGCGACGACCTACGTTCCACACGGCTGAAGGAGCATACGAACCTGTCCCTCCCCTATTACCATTTCTTGTCCCACATCATTTTGCTTAGCACTTTGTATTAACTTAGTATTTGGCTTTTCAGGGTGGAAAAGAACTCTGATCTCAGTTTCTTTTTAAAAATTCCTTAGCAATGCCTCCTGGAAAATACATTGAATCCTACTGAATCCAACTATAAAATTACAGTAACAGTAAAACCACCACTGCAGTTCCAGAAGCTTCTAAAGTACCGTAACCCAGACTCTGCCATCAGACATGTAAAGGAATGCGTCTGATCTCAAAAGGAGGCCTGGACACTTTCCAAGTGTGGCTGGTCTACGCGGGCACAGGTGCCACTCCCACCACCAGCCCTAGCCCTGGTGGCCAGGAGGCCCCCCTGGAAGAGCTCCCAACTCTCCTCTCCCAGTACTGCAGCCAGAACAAAAGCACCCTTAATTCTAGATCTCTTCTGGAATATCTGCTTGTTCTTTCTCAGAAACTAAGTTTCAAAACAATTACATAGGCTTCTGTGATCGCTCCAAATTAAACTGTGTGTGAAAAGTCCCATTCTGGACGTTTCAAGGATTACCACCTGCCTGCTGATGGATTCACTATCTCCTGCATCTAAAACTCCCAGCCACACACCTAGTCTGGAGGCCAGGAGAGGCATTAACACACTGAAATGTCCCCCAGTTCAACCGTGAATTCTAAGGCATTTAACAAAAATAGCTTTATTTTGGAATTATGTTACATATGTAATGAGCAAACACAAGCTTTTCTGTCAATACAAGTAAGTGTGGAAAGAAAACAGTATGGTATGGAGGTTCTTCAGAAAGTTAAACCCAGGGGCGCCTGGGTGGCTCAGTGGGTTAAGGCCTCTGCCTTCGGCTTGGGTCGTGGTCCCAGGGTCCTGGGATCGAGCCCCGCCTTGGGCTCTCTGCTCTGCAGGGAGCCTGCTTCCTCCTCTCTCTCTCTCTCTCTGCCTGCCTCTCTGCCTACTTGTGATCTATCCAAAAAAAAAAAAAAAAATCTTAAAAAAAAAAAAAAAAAAAAA
>PJEN01001611.1:0-47747 GCA_004024605.1 Pteronura brasiliensis | reverse complement strand
TGGCTCAGGTCATGATCCCAGGGTCCTGGGATCGAGCCCCACATTGGGTTCTCTGCTCCGCAGGAAGCCTGCTTCCTCCTCTCTCTCTGCCTGCCTCTCTGACTACCTGTGACCTCGGTCTGTCAAATAAGTAAATAAAACCTCAAAATTTCTTTAAATAAATAAAAAAATGGATAAACAAAGTGTAGTATAGGCACACGCTGGAATATCACTCAGCAGTGAAAAGGAGTGAAACTCTGGTGCACACTACAGTGCGGCCCTGAAAATATTATGCTGCCTGAAGAAGCCAGATGCAAACGATCACAAACTATGTGACTCCACGTGTATGAAATATTCTGTTTGCATGAAAGAGGCAAATGCACAGAGACAAAATGCGGGGGTTGCTAGGGGTTCTGTGTACATGCGTGTGGGATGAACACTGCTCAACAGGTATAGGGCTCCCCAGGGAAAACAAAAAACCTTCTGTAGTAAGACGGAGCTGATGGTTATACAACACAGTGAATGTGCTAAAAGCCACTACGTGGTTCACATTTAATAAAATGTGCCACAAAAGATACTTAGAAGAACACCCAAATCAGAGGGTATGGAAGTGGAAGCTGGGGATTAGTCAGCGAATGGCGGCCAGCGGGCTGTCACAAACCCTCAGAGGGTAGCGCTCGGGCACGCACACCCACAATGTCACTGAATTACCAAGTTTAAAAGTGGGCAATCTTGGGGCGCCTGGGTGGCTCAGTGGGTTAAAGCCTCGCCTTCGCCTCAGGTCATGATCCCAGGGTCCTGGGATCGAGCCCCACATCGGGCTCTCTGCTCCGCTAAATAAAATCTTAAAAAAAAAAAAAAAGTGGGCAATCTTAACTTCAGCATGACTGGAGTTTTAGGCTGGGTCACTCTTTCTGGTGGGGGCTGTCCTATCCACCATGGGATTTTCAGCAGCACACCCTTCCCCAGCGTGACAACCCAAACCATCTCCAGACACCACGAGATGTCACTGAAGACAGTATGAGCCCGGGTAAGAGCTTCTTCAAACTGGTTGTCACAATGACCCCTGTCTCCAAATGCAAACCCTTTCAGGCACTTGCCACATCAAGAGACAAGAGGGAAAAAATTAAAATGGAAAAATGTATCAGTTTGTGCTTATTCAAATACCTAGACTGTCTCCTGGCTCAAGGCATGAAACAAAGTTAAAGTTCCTTATTTTTCTTTGGAAGAAGGAAAGGGGAAGCCAACCCTCCACAAGCATCTGTCTACCACACAGCTCCTGAGGGCACGGCCACAGTGGGGCGAGGGACATGGGGACCACTGCCAAACTGCCTCAGCCTGCATTCACGTGTACAGCCGACTGGACTCTCTTCTGGTTAAAAATCAGACCCAAGTGGGGCTCTTTTTCTGACTACCCAGCCCAGACCACTGTCCCAGACAGCAGCACACATTAATGTGATCCAAAACCAGGAGCAAGCCATCAGCCTCACAGAAAATCTGGAAACTGGGGATTTAGCAAAACCAAAGCCTATGTTTGACAACACTACTCTCCCTCCTGGAGGTAAAAGTAAGTGGAGAGACAAGGCGCATCTTCAGACGGAAGGCAGATCGTAGAGGCTGTCGAAAGGGTGCCCGGGGCCCACAAGGGGGTCGGGGGGGCAGTGGCTGGTCAGACGTGAGAAAAGATGGTTCTCAGGACAGGCAGGGACGGACCCTCCCCGGTTACTCTGAAGTCTGGCTACATGGGAGGGGTGCTGTTGCTGAAGTGGAATTAAGGGGGCACATATGCATGCTGAATTTTTCTCTCATCTTTTTAGAAAGCAATCCATAAGGGAAGTTGGAGGAAGATAAGGGAATACAGGCATAAAATTTAAAAAAAAAAAAAAAAAAAAAGCCAATTATACAGCCAATTCTAGTAAAAATTTAAAATATATAAAATTCAAATCATACATTTAACAAAGTAATATAAATGTCCCATCAATTTAAAGAGCAAACCAAACTTTTTTTTTAAGATTTTATTTTTATTATTTATTTGACAGAGAGCTACAGTGAGGGGGGAACACAAGCAGGGGGAGTGGGAGGGAGAAGCAGGCTCCCCGCCCAGGAGGGAGCCCGATGCGATCCCAGGACCCTGGGACCACGACCTGAGCTGAAGGCAGACACTCAATGGCTAAGCCACCCAGGCGTCCCCAAACCAAACAATTTTAATGACCCAAACAAACAACTCCTCACCCACCCGATCCTGCTGCTTTGAAACTCTCTTCTCTCGGCGGTGGCAACTCCGCTAGAAGGCAGGAGCCCTGCGGTGTCTCTCTCTCTTCTCCTGCACACAAATCTACCTGCAGAAGCTAACACGGTGCAAAGCTTCCAGACCATTCCATCACAAAAGGACCAGACTGCTGCACACGACACCCCTTCCTTCCCAGCACGGTCTCAGGCTGCCTTTGACTACACCTCAAACACTAGTCTCTGAAGATGCGCTGGCTTTATTTGATTTATGAATCAAATCCCTTGAACATCCATCCACTCACCTGAATACTCTTAATGCCTAGGAAGTAATAGGCCAGAACGCTGGGTGTTGGGAACACCAGCCAGAACAGGCACGCTCAGCCCAGCTGCCCACAAGGGTCTCACAGGTAAGGGGAAAAAGCATGGGACACTGTCCTATGATGCACAGAGAGGGAAAAAGAGAGGGGCTCTACCCACAGAAGCTGAACTAATAAAAATCCTAAGGGCTAGTTTCACTCAGGCCTCTGTGATCCGCACGAAGTCCTGGAAGCTAGCACAGCCCAACCTGCGCCACTGGTGAATGGCCAGGACGGGTTCCAAGGCTCAGGGAGCAAAGAGGGAGGCAGAGCGTGCAGCTGACCCCTGCTCCAGGCCCAGAGGGAAAGACGCGTGCCAGTGGGGGCAAGGCCGCTTGACAAGAAAAGGAGGGGTGGGTGGTGGACTCAGTGACCGTGGGCACCGCGGCTCACTCAGCAGAGATGCCCAAAGGCAAAGGGGGCTGTACGTTAAAATCCTCAGAGCAGATTTCCAAAGATGGAATTATTATGTCAAAGATTATGTAACTTTTGAAGGCTCTCGAAAAAACTCAGCCGAGGGGCACCTGGGTGGCTCAGTCAGGCAAGCGTCCGACTCTTGGTTTCAGCTCTGGTCATGACCTTAGAGTCACACACTGGCCTCCGCACTCAGAGCCAGCATGGGATTCTCTCGTCCTCTGTCCCTCCCCCACGAGCGTGCAAGTGCACTCTCAAATAAATAAGTCTTTTTAAAAAAGAGTCATGGGACGCCTGAGTGGCTCAGTTGGTTAAGAGGCTGCCTTCGGCTCAGGTCATGATCCCAGCGTCCTGGGATTGAGTCCCACATCGGGCTTCTTGCTCGTCGGGGAGCCTGCTTCTCCCTCTGCCTCTGCCTGCCATTCTGTCTGCCTGTGCTCTCTCTCTCTCCCTCTCTCTCTCTCTCTCTCTGACAAATAAATAAATAAAATCTAAAAAAAAAAAAAAAAAAAAGGCTTTAAAAAAAAAAAAAAGAGTCATTAGGGGCATCTGGGTGGCTCAGTAGGTTAAGCATCTGCCTTCCACTCAGGTCATGGTCCCAGGGTCCTGGGATGGAGCTCTGTTGGGCTCCCTGCTCAGCGGAGAGTCTGCTTCCCCCTCTGCCCCTACCCCCACTCTTGCTCTCTCTCTCTCTCAAATAAGTAAAATCTTGAAAAAAAGTTAATATAAATTTTCTTTTAAAATGCTCTTGACTTGGGGCACCTGGGTGGCTCAGTTGGTTGGGCAACTGCCTTCGGCTCAGATTATGACCCCGGAGTCCCTGGATCGAGTCCCTCATCGGGCTCCCAGCTACACGGGGAGTCTGCTTCTTCCTCCAACCTTCTCCCCTCTCATACTCTCTCTCTCTAATAAATAAATAAAATCTTTTAAAAATAATAAAAATAAAAAAATAAAGCCCTTGACCTTATCTAACGAAAGATGTGATTACCTACAGATCAAATGCAGAAATTACTGTGTTTCTCTAACTCTCAGCTGGAGCAGCTTCTTCAGCAGCCAGGAAACTCTGTGACCTACCAATACCATCAGCGAGTGCACTTTGCTTCTAAGGCCACTGTGGGAACCAGATAAGTCAATATTTCATGTTTAATTTTTGTATTTAACTTCTCCTTTTAACAATGTCTCAGTGTCTTTTTCTCAGGCTGGCTAGAGATTTATCAATTTGTTCCTTCCAAAACACCAATTTTCAGTGTCACTGATTTTCTCTGCCATACTTGTTTTCACTTCCACAAATTTCTCCTCTTACCTTCATTATTTCTTCCTTCTGCCCACTTTGTGCTCACCGTGCCTTCTGGTATCAGAAAGTGGAAGTCCAGCCGGCGGAGGCCTCATCTGTTGCCACCGCACGCGTGTCATCCCATCACAGCCCCCGCGGCCCCGCTCTCACCGAGCCCCACAAATGCCGAGGTGTGTGTTTCACTTTCATTCAAATGAAAGTATTTTCAAATTTCCCTTATGATGTCATCTTTGACACGTTTAATTTCCAGATGGCTGAGGATTCTCTAGGCACCGTTCTGTTCCTGATCTCTCATGTAAATCAACGGCCACCACAGTTATTTCGAAGCCCCGTCTCACAGTCCCCACATCTGGGTCACTCCCAAGTCCGTTTCACTGACTTCTCTCTCAACAGCAGACCGATTTCTGGGTGCCGCGCTGTTTTTTACTGAGGACCAGAGGTCAGCAGCAACAGAAGCAAGCGGCGTGTGCGGGGAAGCGCGGGACCCCTCCTCCTCTGCCAGGTGTGGCGTGGACAGCTAAGGCCACCCCGCCTCCGCCTGAGCCACGTCTGTGTTTACAATGCTCAGTGCACGGCAGGCTTCAGACCGCCCCTCTGGTACGGTGCCTTAACCTTCACGCCAAAACATCTGTCTCACAAATTACTGGCTAAAAAAAGAACTTCCACGTCTGCTGCAGAAAAGCAAACCGTCCAGCTTGTGCTCAAAATTCAGATTCACATCAAGACGTAGATGAACGCGAGCTGCTTCGGTGAGAGGGATCCCTTCGTGTGGGCAGAACACAAACACCTGCTCAAGGGCACTGGAACCCGAGAGAGCGCGCAGAGGGTGCAACGACAAGCTCGTGGCCTACACCGGTGTGCACACGGTCTCCGGCTCACTCCGGGCAGAGAGCACACCTTGCCCCACAGCTACGGAAGTCCCAACCACCCGGTTCCCGCAAGCCGGACTCCCCCTTGCGTCCACCGCGCATCCAGAGGCTCCTCTGCTACTGTTTTCGGGGACGACACTAAAGATTCTGCACAAAACCCGCACCTGCCTGTAAACACCACCAGCCAGGCTTCCAAACTCACCCTGCAACGACTTCATGCAGTGACACGCTGAGAATCTCACATGTGTACTTACTTCTTCTCAAGCCCTGAGACATTAAGAGCATTCTGGAGCTGCTATCCCAACCATCTCAGTGTGGGGGGAACCCAGCTGTGTATTAAGGTACGCAGGGGATGTGAGCAGCACATTTAAACACTTGTGGGGGCACCTGGGTGGCTCAGTCGTTAAGCCTCTGCCTTCGGCTCAGGTCATGATCCCAGGGTCCTGGGATCGAGCCCCGCATCGGGCTCTCTGCTCAGTGGGAAGCCTGCTTCTCCCTCTCCCACTCCCCCTGCTTGTGTTCCCTCTCTTGCTGTGTCTCTTCTCTCTCTCCCAAATAAATAAAATCTTAGTGCCTACATGAAATAGTTTTCGCTGACCCTAACTGTTAAAGTAATAAATTTCCGAACATATTCAGTTGTTTTTTTCGTTATCCTGTATTCCTGTGTTCGTTAAAAGTTTTGGGGTTTTTTTTGTTTTTGTTTTTTGTTTTACATTTCACTGTGGTTTCTACATGGGACAAAGTAAATCTTTCAAGGAAGAGTTATGCTGGAAAAGCTTTATTTTTTACAGAAGGGTATTGATTATGCAATAAAGACCTCTCCAACTTTCTCCCAAATTAGGTTTTGCCTAGATGAATAGCTCAAATTCTGCAATAAAAAAAACAATTTTGTCATCAAGCACAGTAGTTACCACTAAACATCCAACATGTTTTTGGAGGAACCATCAAGGAAATACATCAATAGGACAAGTATGTAAAAGGCAGCAATATGCTTAAATCCAATAAAGAAATGTGGAGGCACGAGCGAGATGCCAGCTCTTGAGCTCCTGTGGCTGACGGCTTTCTCCTAGAGCTGCCTGAGGCCCATCCAGACTGAGAAGACAGGCCAGGACCAGAGAAATGGATGAAAAGAGACTGCACTCCAGAAATGTGTCATATTTCAGAACACTAAGGACACAGTTAAATCCTGCAAGGTTTCAGATGGAAAAAGAGACAAAGGACCAAAAGTCAATGACATCCAACTTGCCAACAGCAAAATTGGACCCTGGAAGAAAAGGGAGTAATGTTCTGAACTGATTCCAAAACAGAATTCCATACTCAACAAAATGACCAAGTGTAAGGTCAGAACAGAGACATACAAAGTTTAGGAAGCTACTGGGGGATATCTCCTCCCAAGAGGGGAAGACATACGGAAGACATTACATCCTCAGCTCAGAGGGCCCAGAGGACACCTGACTTCCTTCCCGGTCCCTTCCGGTTGACTAGGCAGTGGAGTGCCCGCTGACACAGTCACCACATGGACAGGTCTGTCCATTTGGCACTCGGGGGTCTGTCGGGCACTGCTCCACTCACCGCACCTGGCATTTAGTGAAGTCACAACAATTTAATGAGTAGCCTTACGAATATAACTGGTAGGCTAGGGATAACTAAGTAGATTTATTTGAAGCCACCAAACTGGATGTTAAAAGTATACCTGGAGGGGCGCCTGGGGGGCTGTCCTTAAGCATCTGACTCCGGCTCAGGTCATGACCTCCAGGTCCTGAGATCGAGTCCCACACTGGGCTCCCTGCTCAGCGGGGAGCCTGCTTCTCCCTCTCCCTTTGCTTCCGCACCTGCCGCCCCATTTGTGCTTTCTCTCACTCTCTCTCCTGCCGTTAAATAAACAAAATCTTAAAAAAAAAAAAAAAAAAAAGTACAGCTGGAAAGAAGATACAGCTTAAATTATTTTTAGCTAACCTTAAAATGTACCCAGTACTCACATGCCAGATGTCGCAGTGCTAATACCCTGTGCATCACCTGATTAACCCTCAGGAGCCCAGCGAGGTATCGAATGTCGTCACTCCTTGCAATTTTAAACCTGTAAAATCAGGGGCACCTGGGTGGCTCAGTCGTTTAAGCCTCTGCCTTCTTCTCAGGTCATGATCCCAGGGTCCTGGCATGGAGAACCCGCATCAGGCTCCCTGCGGAGCTTCTCCCTCTGCCTGCCACTCCCCCTGCTGTGCTCACTTGCGCTCTCTCTCTCTGACAAATAAATAAAATCTTTTTTAAAAAATCTGTAAAATTATAAAAAAAGGTATCCGAGGCAAAGAAAGGTCAGGATCTAGCTCCACGTTGTTTAAACAGTTACTGTCACAGCCAGCAACTGGACAAGCCCAGGGGCTTACCCGGACGATATCCTTACTCTTATTTCAAGATAGTTAAGTCTTTTTTTTTTTTAAGATTTTATTTATTTGACAGACAGAGATCACAAGCAGGCAGAGAGGCAGGCAGAGAGAGAGGAGGAAGCAGGCTCCCCGCTGAGCAGAGAGCCCGATGCGGGGCTCGATCCCAGGACCCTGAGATCATGACCTGAGCTGAAGGCAGAGGCTTAACCCACTGAGTCACCCAGGCGCCCCAAGATAATAAGTCTTTAAACATTTTTAAAGATTAATAAAAATTTTTTTAAGATTTATTTATTGGGGGGGAGGGAGTGTGGCGGGGAGCTGGGGGGGAGCAGATCTTCAAGCAGAACCCCTTACCACCACTGAGTGTGGAGCCTGCCCATGATGCCATTGACAAGGACAATGACATGGGGCTTGATCTCACAGCCCATAAGACCATGACCTCACCCAGAACCAAGAGTCAGACACTTAACCACCTGAGGCAGGCAGGAGCCTCGAGTCTATATAAAAATTTTTTTAAAGTAAGAAAACCAGATACAAAAGTTAAGACTTTCTGAGCAGCAGATGCACGGGACGAGCACGGCTCCCGCTCCTGTTCCTGTCCCTGCTCCGGCTCCTACACGTTCCAGTCCTTATAGCTAATTCTTTCTGGGTTTTGTTAATTTAGGGCTTCAGCTGTTTGCTTCTTGCAATGAGGTGACTCTAATAACGTGATCTGTATACCACACCCGAGCCAGCACCAAGCACCCATTCCCTGGGTGCTTGCAACAAAGTACACAAACTCCTCATTTTATGGTTTCACCAGTGGTCTCTGCGAGAGGTCTCCCAAATTCCACCTGTCTTCCTTTCCAGGCTGGAACGCTTTCTCTGCCCGCAATCACATACCCTCCGTCTATCTCCCACCTGGATGATGGCAACAACGGGACCTCAGCCCTCCTCTTAGTTGACCTGCATTAGCAACATCTGACGTACCTATCACTTCACTTCCTCCTCGAGCCCATTTCCAGCTGGGTTAAGGGACACCATTCGCTCGTACTTCTCCTTCCCCTGACTGCACTCAATGCTCAGAATCCTCAACGCAGCAGTGCGCTCAGGGCTTCAGCTCCTGCTGTCTTTACAGGCCTTACTTTCCAAACAGACTCATGGTGACTTCACCACCCTCCTCAAGCACAGACTCAAATACACCCTTCCTACCAGGCTGCCACTCGTTCTATCCGTCCCCTCTCGCACCCTTTGCACTCCACCCCCGCTACCCCAGGCCTCCATCTCTGCCTAGCCTGCTACTGACTCGCTCCCCCAGCTGTCTCTTTTCTTCTTCAACCCACCCTACACATCACTGCCTGATTTATCTTTCTGAAGGACAGCTCTGACATCTGACTCCTCCGCTCAAGTCTTCAAACACTCCTCCTACGGAAGAAAATCAAACTTTTCAGCCCAGCCTCATTTAAAGCTCTTCACCTTACCCACTGTGTCCCAGGTATCCCCCACGCCCCCCAACCCAAGGCTCTGATCATTAAGTCTGAGGAGGGCCAGAGAGATGGACACAAACACGCCAGGAGAGTCTGCTGCTCTCTGCCAGATTTGGACTAAGACCCTGACCACGTCAACAGAATTTCTCTTAAACATAAGTCCTAGAAACACAAATCCATTTTTGCCTTGGAGAATTAGAGACAATTTTAAAAAGTAAAATATCCCGCCCTCCCCTGCCCCGGTCGAGGAAAAGGACATGTCCTCAACATGTATGAGATGAAGACAGGAGTATCAGATTTCCTCAATAAAATGAGAAACACAGAAAGCACTCTGAACTGGGAGTGTTTAACTCATGTCCCTAACTGTTTGCAACTGACAGTGGGAACTGGAAAGAAGCAAGAACAGAGACTCCGGACCTTCCGGCCACTGACATCACACGGCACTCTTCACTGGAGACGGCTGTGCTCATTGCGCTGCCATTGCTGGAAGAGGACTGGGCGAGCCCAACCTTGTGCCAGGCCCAGTTTAGGCCAGAATGAGGTAAAAGGAGTATTCACCTCCGGTTCGCGGACATGTGCAGCCATACTACACAACAGCACTAAAAAGGGATGAAAGCTTTAAATTGTTGATAAAAAGATTTAACGGCATCATGGCCTGTATATCTGAGTTCATGTTTGTGAGCCCAGCTCACACATTCATTCGTTCAACAAACATTCACCAAGACTCATGTCACATGCCAGGCACGGAAGTAAGGGTGTTCCTCCCTAGACAAGTCCTCGTTCACGCTGCTGGGGAGCTTCCCTTCCAGTCGAGGAAGGCGTACGTAAATGACCTAAGTATGCAATTCTGATACAGCAGGTGCTGTCCAGTGTTAAGGAAAAACAGAACTGGGTGAGATGGTGAGGTGAAGGGGGATGGGGGGTCCGCCATAAAGGTAACTACAGGGCACCTGGAAGGCTCAGTCGGTTAAGCCTCTCCCTTCCGCTCAGGTCATGATCTCAGGGTCCTGGAATGGAGTCCAGCATCAGGCTCCCTGCTCAGAGGAGAATCTTCTTCTCCCTCTCATTCTTTCTCTCAAATAAATAGATACAATCTAAAGTAAATCGGGGCGCCTGAGTGGCTCAGTGGGTTGAAGCCTCTGCCTTTGGCTCAGGTCATGATCCCAGGGTCCTGGGATCGAGCCCCGCATCGGGCTCTCTGCTCAGCGGGGAGCCTGCTTCCCCCTCTCTCTCTGCCTGCCTCACTGCCTGCTTGTGATCTCTGTCCAATAAATAAATAAAATCTTAAAAAAAAATAAAGTAAATAAAGAAGTAAGGGAAGGAGGGAGAGAAGGAAAGGAAGGAGGGAAGGGAAGGGAGGAGGGAGGGGAATGGAGGGGAGGAGGCTAGGGAAGGCGTGGAGCCATATGAGCGAGCAGAGTCCTGAGGAGTGGGTAAGCAGGTACAAAGTTCCTGGGACACTAACTTTTTCCTGCTACTCAAGTTCCTATCTCCTTAGACACTGACAAACCCTGCCACTTCTCTTTGGATGTAACAGCAAGTTAACAAATCAACTTTCTGTCCCTCCCTAGGTGTTTAGTCCAACCGCTAGCCCTCTCTTAGAAGAAACCTTGTTGATACAAAAATAGCTCGGTCATACAAAATAGGGGAAGGTGAGGCCCACAGTAAAGTAGCAAATACTCAACTAAGATAAAATTCCTTGATCAAAGAATCCCTCCTCATTAGAAATCCACCAAGAAGCTTACTAAATGTAAGAAAACCAAATTCCATCCAAGTTATTCATTAATCAGGAATGTTTACAAACAAGACCCCAGAGAAGGGATGACAGACAGAACCCTTGCAAGCTACGCAGGAAGGAAAGCACTTGGAGGTCACGGGCTGTTTATTTCCTGGCTTGGTGGGGGCGGGGGTGGACAGGTGGATCCTTCCACAGAACTGGACAGTGAGAACTGAGTGAGTGACTCTTGAACTGGGAGAGACTCTGGGGGGAGAACAGCACTTGGACCATGTGCTCAGGACTGCGGACACACCTGGCTCGTTCTTCCCGTGGTTCTCAGTGTCCAGGTCTAGCACAAAGTGGCCTCCCAAACATCTAATATCAGTTTACTTCTTTCTTCAATGAATGATTCTTCCTCCTCCCAATCCTACTTAATGCAGTAATTAGCAAGTCGATGATGCATTGGGGTGATCACGAATACAAATTCTGACAATACCTGACTGTTCTTTTAAAGCCACAAATAATAGCATTAATTTGTAAAGTATGAGAGTTTCATGTACCACTGAACCTTCTTGAGGCAAGTGTCCTAGAAAAAAATTACACAGAAAAGGCATCCAAGAAAGATTCCATGGAGGGCATATTCTGATTTTTTAAGTACTTCATATATTTTCATGGGATAAATTCATCGTCTGATCATCTGTCCTGTCTTTCCTGTTTCCTCACAGGAAAACGGAAATCTGTCATTAACAACTACATCTTTTGGGAAATGGTTAACTCCAGAAGTGAAAAATTAAAATGACTCCTGTTTCCTCCTGACTACCCCACCCCACCCCTGAAAGTTTAACTGGTTTAGTCAAGGCTCTTCTGTTTGCCAAAAAGAAAGCACTCCTACTGGGAAGGGGACAGAGACCTGACAGTTCCCAAGGACAGGCAGCACAGCGGGCTCCAGGGGACGTTTCTGCTTCTCTGGGTACACTTTATCCTTCTTCTACCACCCTCTCTCTGGACCATCGACGGTCATCTTGTGCACAGTCCAAAACCACCTCAGTTCCACATCCTCACCACCTTCCAGAGACACCCATGTCTGTTTCTAGAAAGAGCCCCCTGCACCAGCCTACTGGCTGCCCGTCCTCAGGCAGGTGCCCGGCCGGCCGGCTACGTCCCAGGAGAGGACGGCGGCCCCTGCCACAGGCACTACGTGGGATCTGTAGAAAGGAATATGGGTAGGGCCGAGAAATGACTGGTGTCTTTAATAGAGGAACATGTCCCCCTTTAAGTTATATAAGCATTTATTCCTCTACTCTGAGATCGTTTAACTAGTTGAAAAGGATGAATCGTAAAGTATCACGCATGAATCGGAACACCCAATAATTCCGTTCCCCAAAACTTATGGTGAACAGATACATGGGGCCCTAAAGAATAAGAAAGACAAGTACAAAATCGCCTTATATCTTTTTCTTCTTTACAAGCATTCACAAATATCCCCAAGGTCTTACCCACTTATTGTGCCAAATCTAGGAGGAAGGACCACGGCCAGAGTCAGACAGCATCTAAGAAAGGAAGCCGTTTGCTCTTTTGATCCAACACACACTTTCAGTTCCTCTGTCACAAGTATCAAGAAACACTACAGGCAACTTCCCAAAAATCGGTGTTTAAGTGGAGTTTCTTTTCCTCTAGAAGCTACATTATGAATGCTAGTGGGGCCTCATTAGTCCACATCTGTGGGTTGTTTCTGTGCGTCCCCCAGTTTCCCCTCCAGTGACAGCATGAAAAGGACTTGACTTTGACTCCTCCCACCCTCACCCAGGAACTTCCGGAGGGCAAGCCCCTTCTCACGTGAACACACACACACACACACACACACACCCCGCCAGCCCGCAGTGACTGGCTCAGGCCGACCGGGAGTCATTGAAACCCCGGCTCCCGAGGGCACAGGGAGGTGCCTGGGACGCTGCAGTGAACTCCGGGCGCTCACAAGATACTCTGAAGGGAGACTTCAGCAAACCCGCCCGCGGACGGGAACCGCGGGACGGCTGGGCCACAGCCCCACCAGCAGATGGCACTACAGCCTTGGCGATGACGTCACCCCTCGCAAAGCTCGGGTTTCGGTGGCTGCTCTGATGGAGAAGCCAGAGCACCAAGACCACCACCAGGACAGGAAATGAAGCCAGCAGCGCTATGCAGGTGACTACTGATCACGTGGCTTATTCCACAATAAAAGAAAAAATAGGTCTTTTTAAAATTTACGTGTATTATTTTTTTTCAAGTGAGTACTAAGTTCTTGGGACAGAAATACCTGTGGAACGAACGACTCAATAAAAGTAACTTTAGGTATTTTATTTCGGCATGGGGCACTGTGAAAATCCTCGAGGCACTAAAGGTGCCACAAATCTGGGAATCTTTACATTCACACTCAAATATGGACCTTGGGAGGGCAGAGGAGAGGGAGCGGGCAGCACCTCCTGAAAACCTACACCACCATGCGTGGGCTCCGATGTACCCATGGAGCCCACCTCTCCCTCTGCCCCCTGCGTCAGGTGGGCTATAAAGTGCAGCAGTAAACGATAAATTCATCAAGAGTGGGAACCTGGTGTTCTTTGAACAAAACCCAAGAGGGACGTAGTAACTGCTTCCTGGAAGAGAGACCTGTTTCCACTCAGCCCTGACGACAGGTGCATCTCAAAGACCTCAGATGCTTAGGGAGGAGACAGAAAAGGGCTGGAAAAGAAAGCCACAGAAGAGCTGAGGCTGGCTTCCCAGTGGGCCCGATGCAAGCCAGGCAGCTGAAACCAAGGGCTGGTGCAGAGAGAGACAAGGGACGTGGCCCAAGCCTTGAGGGCCTCAGACTGGACCCTCCAAGCAGTGCCGGGCACTGGAAGAACTAACACAGATGAGCCGGGACACAACACTTCCATGGTATTCTGCCCCAAATGGGAAGCCTGAATCTAAACTTTAGGAAGACCGGACAGACCCAAAGTTGGGTCAAAACCAGCCTGTCCTCTTTAAAAAGTAAAGGGCAACAAAGAAAAAAGAAAGAAAGGCTGTTCCAGATCAAAGACGAATAGACATGGTCTCAAATACGTGTGTTCTGGACTGACTGGCCCTGGACCAGGAGGGACAGCAGTAAAAGACATTATAGGGACAACGACAAAACATAAAATAGAAAACAGCTTAGTTATCAGTGCTAGCCGACAAATTTTGGTGAGTGAACTATGGTTTTATAAAAATACATCCAGGTTCTCGGGGCGCCTGTGTGACTCAGTGGGTTAAAGCCTTTGCCTTCAGGGGCGCCTGGGTGGCTCAGTGGGTTAAGGCCTCTGCCTTCGGCTCAGGTCATGGTCCCAGAGTCTTGGGATCGAGCCCCGCATCGGGATCTCTGCTCAGCGGGGAGCCTGCTTCCCTGTCTCTCTCTCTGCCTGCCTCTCTACCTGCTTGTGATCTCTGTCTATCAAATAAACAAATAAAACATTAAAAAAAAATAAAAATAAAGCCTTTGCCTTCAGCACAGGTCATGATCCCAGGGTCCTGAGATCGAGCCCCGCATCAAGCTCTCTGCTCAGCGGGGAGCCTGCTTCCTCCTCTCTCTCTGCCTGCCTCTCTGCCTGCTTGTGATCTCTGTCAAATAAACAAATGGAGTCTTAAAAAAAAAAAAATACATCCAGGTTCTCAAAAAATACACACTTGGGGAGCCTGGGTGGCTCAGTCGTTAAGATATCTGCTTTCAGCTCAGGTCATGATCCCAGGGTCCTGGATCAGCCCCGCATTGGGTTCCCCGCTCAGCGGGAAGACTACTCTCCCTCTCCCACTCTCCCTGCTCCTGCTCCCTATCTCACTGTCTCTGTCAAATAAATAAATAAAATCTTAACAAATTCACATTTTAAAAGTTTTAATTTATTTATTTGACAGAAAGAGACAGGAAAGAGCACAACACAGGGAGTGGAAGAGGGAGAAGCAGGCTCCCCACTGAGCAGGGAACCCAATGCAGGGCTCGACCCCAGGACCCTGGGATCATGATCTGAACTAAAGGCAGATAGATGCTTAACGACTGAGCCACCCAGGCGTCCCTAAATTCACATGTTTTAAAATAAAAGTGGTACGTGCATTGGACATCAACCTGCCAATCACATTTAGCATGAATTGGAAAACGAGGAGCACATTCTCTGCTATCCAGTCTGCTACTCAGACTACTGGGGACATCCTCTCCTCCCCCAGTGCTGGCACCAGCCCCAGAGCCACCCCGTCTAGCAGGAAAGAAGAGCTCAGCCAGAGGGGCTGGCTCTTTGGGTAAGAGCAGGGTGCTCCAGACACGAGCCTCCCAGATTTGGCAAGCTGGGCAATCAGGAGACTAACAACAATCTGAGTGGGGTGTGGCCGCCCACTAACTCCTCCTCGCAGTGTGGGGGCCACGCTCCTCACTTCCTAAGTTTACTACCCAATGGTGCAAAGTACTTCATTTTTATAGAAGTAGAACTAACGATAAAGATAAAAAGAAACCAGTGAGAGCCCAGTGGAGTGCATGGAATCGCCCCTTGGAGGCCTGCAGAAATGTCACAGGGAGGGAAGGCAGCGCAGTTCAAACTGCAGAGCGCCAAGGCCGCGCAAACTGCCCCCATACACGGAAGGGGGAACCTACACAGCCCACAGCCATGATCCCGAGACCAAGAGACACACGCTCCACCCTCCAACAGCACGGTGCTAGGCCGCAGGCAGGACACACAGGTCACCCCAAGGCACTGCTCACACTGGGTAGTCCTGTGCACTGCAGGGGCTTGGGCAGCACCCCTGGCCTCTACCCAGTAGATACCAGTAACACCCAAGTTACTGGTATCCCTTTGAATGTCCCTCTGAAAATTCAGTCACTGCTCCTCTCCACAGCCTGCCAACAGTCCATGAATGGGCGGAAGTTTTCCCAACCAATCATTAGAGTCAGAGCAGTTCAAGTGGGCAGGCTGGGGAGAGGGGCTGGCTTGGACGCAGAAGTGAGGGCCCAGGGAACAAAGAGTGTAAGTGACAAATGCCCGAACGTAACGACTATTCAAGGTTACCTGTTAGGACCCCATCCCCAGGGAAAGCACACCAGCAGGGGACGCAGCGCACTGGAAGGGAGACGGGAGGGACGCCGCCACCGGGAACAAACACACTACTGACACTTTTACGCACTTAACCACCTTTACCAAGTGCCTCCAGAGATATGAATGCCTTTCTCGGGGGGGGGGGGGGGGCCCTGGGTGGCTCAGTCGTTAAGCATCTGTCCTTAGCTCAAGTCATGATCCCAGGGTCCTAGAATCAAGCCCTGCAGCGGGCCCGTGCTCAGCAGGAAGCCTGCTTCCCCCTCTCCCACTCCCCCGGCTTTTGTCAAATAAATAAATAAAATCTTTAAAAATAAATAAATAAAATCTTTAAAAATAAATAAATAGGCGGCTAAACCCACAGTGATTAAGTCCCAATGCGATCCAGATGCTGTCCTGAAAACAACAACAACAACAAAAAAAAGAGAGAGAGAAAGGAAAAAAAATCCCAAAGACCTCACTCCCTACCCTCACAGTTAGTTTTTAGATCCCCCAGTCAACTGCCCTCAAGGAATTAGCCTTCCAGGAGGTACTTCCTGTACATAAACATGCAAATTTCAAACATCACAGTAAGCTTCCAAACGAAATTTAAACTGGAAGAATTGAGAAAACCTATCTCCGCTTCTCGTATATAAAATACTCCATTGACTTGGCATACGAGAGCACGTAACTGGCAACAGAAGATTCTGGAAGGCAAACAAGGTGCAGCAGTGTCTCTGTGGGGGCCCAGCCGCCCAGCAGGGCACACAAAGCGTTTGGGATCAGAAGGCGGGTCTGGGTCCCAACTCTGAGACCTGAGGTCAACTGCTGAACCCTCAGACCTGCTTCTCTGCTGATAAAAGGTGGAAAGATGCCTCGCTGGTCAGGAGCTCAGAGCAGGGACGGCGCTTTTTTTGTGGAGGGCCAGACGGTGAACGTCTGAGGCTCGGAGGCAACCAGGCAAGGCCGCTATGGGTTCCGCGGTCACGAAAGCCGCCACAGACAACACGTGAGTGACAGTGGCTGTGCTGATACGACAATCTACAGACACAGGCTGGAACTTCCCAGAACTTTCCCATGTCACGCAGTATTCTCCCTTTGATTTGCTTAACCATTTAAAACATGAAACCAGGGGCGCCTGGGGGGCTCAGCGGTTAAGCGTCTGCCTTCGGCTCGGGTCCTGATCCCGGGGTCCCAGGATCCATCCTGGCGTCGGGCTCCCTGCTCAGCCAGCGGGAAGCCGGCTTCTCCCTCCCACACCCCGCCTGCTTGTGTTCCCTCTCACTGTGTCCCTCTCTGTCAAATAAAGAAATAAAATCTTTAAAGAAATAATAAAACGCAGAAACCATTCTTAGCTCGTGGGCCTTCCAGAAAGGATGGCAGGCTGCGGCTCGCCCGGCTACGGCGCGGAGGGCACAGGGCAAGGAGTCAGTACACGGCTACGGTGACCGTCGGGAGAGCTTCACAGGCCACAGTAGCGACGTGCCGTGAACCTGAGCCTTAGAGCTGGTATCGGGCTTCCCCAGCACCCTCAAGGATGGGTCTCCCACCAGCCACGTCGGTCCCCAGCCCTCTGGCGCCGCAGTGGCTTCTGCGGCCTGAAGACGACACTCCCACTCCAGACACACCTAGCCCTCCTGCACTCCGATTTTCGTTCTTTACATCAAATTATATCGTCTTGCCAATCTTGAAAATCCATTATACGAAAGATTTTCCCCCCACAAATTCATACTTTAGGTGGAATTCTACCTCTTAGATTACACATTAGCCGAGATGTCACATTTTAGCTGAGTGTCTGCCGTGTCTTCTGCTGTCGGCATCTTCACCTCAGTTCCATGACAGGCGCGGACGCCTCTCCCCTCTCACACGACTGCATCGGTGACAACGGGCTTCGCTGACTAAATTCTGCTCGGCCACTGGTTTTGCCCGATTGCCTTGTACAGTGTCACCATGTGACGTCACTAAAACCGTTATTAAAAGCCATCAGGGGCACCTGGGTGGCTCAGTCAGCAGAGCATGTGACTCTTGATTTCCGCTCGGGTCACGATCTCAGGGCCACGGGATGGAGCCCCATGTCGGGGCTGTGCACTCAGCAGGAGTCTGCTTGGACATCCTCTCTCTTGGCCCCTCCCCTCACTTGTGCGCACGCTCTCTCTCAAATAAATCAATCAATCTTAAAAAACAAAACCAAAACCAAAACCCCACAACTGGACACCTGGATGGCTCAGTCAGTTAACCGTCTGCCCTTGGCTCAGGTCAGTGATCCCAGAGTCCTGAGATCGAGTCCTACACTGGGCTCCCTGCTCCAGAGGAAATCTGCTTCTCCCTCTGCCTCTGTCTCTCTCCGTCTCTCGTGAAAAAATAAATAAAATTTTTTAAAAACCCCACAACTTAACTAAAGATAACAAGAGAAGAAATACAGAATTTCGATAATCAATTTCTATTTTAAAAATTAAACACAGAATTTAAAACACTCCCACAAAAGAAACTCCAGGCCCATAGGACTTTACTGGTGAATTTCTTCCACATAATTAAGTTTGAAATAATATCAATCTTATGTAAAATCTTCGCAAGAATTAAAAAAAGCTCATTCCATAAGGCTAATATACCTCCATGTTAAATTCTGACAGCGACATTAAAAAATAGGAGAACCAGAGGCCAATCTCTCCCACAAACACAGTCTGCCTGAGATGCTCTCTCCCTCTCTTTAAAAGATAAATAAAACTAAAAATTAAAATCTTCAAAACACCAAAAGCAAAACCCAGCAGACTGCAGCCGTTTTGTGTCAATTTTAACAGAACCTCTGCATTAATTCTTTTACAAAATAATGAAAAGATGCAGGAAAAAAACACACCATGAGCATAAGATGCAATGAAAGAACAGACTACAGCACAAATAAAAACCTTTTACCTCAAAGGCAAACTTAGTTAACTATACCTCAATAAAAAAATAAGGACAAACTCAAACTATGGATTTCTATAATACTTATTTCTCTTTGAGAGAGCTTCTAATATGTTCAAACATGAATCATATCCGTTTGCATTTCCTCCAAAATGAAATGTCTTTTCCCAAATTTACCAAGATCTTGGTAAATTTTCCACAAAAAATACAGAGAAACCGGCATCTTACCACATGCTCCTTGCCCCATCCACCCACGGGGTGAACAGGAGCCTGCATTTCTTCCAGACTTTGATACATGGTGCATCATTTTTCGTAAATGAATCAAATGATATCCTGCATATTCTGAAAATTCTTCCCGCCCCCCCATTTACTGCACTGTGGTCATGTCCTCATGACCGTAACAAGGCGTCCCCTGAAGCCCTTTGTGAGAGCTGCACGGTGCTCTGTGAGTAGCCAGCCCTTCGCCAGGTGCTCAGACTCAGCCACAAGCGCATCCACAAGGCGCACTGAGTTACAGGACAGCAGAGGCACTGGCGGATACTGGAGATCTCTGCCCTCGCAGAGCTCATGTTCCAGTCACCACGACCATTGTTCGCTTTTACTTCAAAAATTCAAGGTAAGGGTTTCTAACAACTGTTTTTAAAATTAAAAATAAGTAAAATAAGTATTTTGGGTTTTCTCCCCCTTTGGGTAAAGTCCTAAAACTAAAATTGCTAGAATTATTTACCTTGGAAATGCCTCTTTTAACACTGAGGATATCAACCCTTTATCATATGTATTTTTTTTTTAAGATTTTATTTATTTATCTGACAGAGAGAGACACAGTGAGAGAGGGAACACAAACAGGGGGAGTGGGAGAGGGAGAAGCAGATTCCCCACGGAGCAGGGAGCCTGATGCGGGGCTCGATCCCGGGACCCCTGGGATCATGACCTGAGCCCAAGGCAGACAACTAGCGACTGAGCACCCAGGCGCCCCTATCATATGTACTTCTAACATTTCCTCCAATTTGCTTGCCTTTGAGCTACAGGTCAAAGGTCCTCTAGCAGGTGTCTTTTGGTATAGAAGAAATGTTCTGAGTATTTCAGCAAATGATCTTTTTATGGCTTACAGCCTTAGTGGCACGTGAAGAAACCCTTGCCCATCACACCCAACTGCAAAGGATGTAAAATACACCCCCAATATTTGTCTAATACTTTCATTCTAAAGATGTTTACATTTAAATCTTTAATCCAGGGGCACCTGGGTGGCTCAGTCGGTTAAACGTTTGCCTTTGGCTCTTCATGATCCCAGGGTGCTGGGATAAAGGCCCAGGGCTCCCTGCTCAGCCAGGAATGTTTCTCCCGCTCCCTCTGCTCCTCCCCCAACTCGTGTGTGCTGTCAAATAAAATCTTAAAAAAAAAAAAAAAAAAAAAAAATATATATATATATATATATATATATATCTCAAATCTTTAATCCACAGAATCTGTGTATGTTGTGGAACACAGAGTCTTCAACTTTGTTTCATCCAGCAGATACCACTCGATCCGACATCTTTCACTCATAACCCAACCATTCCCAACTGATTTCAGATGCCACCCTGAGGGTGAATTAAACTCCCATAAGGTTACAGATCATTATCTAGACTACTTTGTCCCACCTACCTGTGTTTTATAGTACTTTTAAAATTTATATCAAATAGAACATCGCCCACGCATCTTTTACAGAACGGACTCCTCTCAAGTATTTATTCCCTCGGGGCGCCTCGGTGGCTCAGTCTGTTAAGAGTCTGCCCTTGGCTCTGGTCATGATCCTGGGGTCCTGGGATCGAGCCTGTGTGGGGCTCCCTGCCCAGCAGGGAGTCTGTTTGTCCCTCTCCCTCCGCTCTTCCCCCCCACTCATACTCTCTCTCAAATAAATAAAATCTTTAAAAATATATTTATTCCCCACAATTAAGAGCCATCTTTAAATTACGCCAGCATATGTATGCAGGAAAACTGCAGTCACATCTCTTCAAGTTCTCCTTTCTCTCTTCAAGAACACATCTAAGTTTTCTCCATATAGTCTTATGACTGAACTAAATATACTTTCTCTTTTAAAAAAGAAAAGATTCAGGCCTAAGAAACATAAAAAAATGGCAGCGGTCTACTTGCCTAAGAATATAAAAAGTTATTTTTTTTAAAAAAGATTTTATTTATTTATTTGGCACACAGAGATCACAGCAGGCAGAGAGGCAGGCAGAGAGAGAAGGGGAAGCAGGCTCCCCACTGAGCAGAGAGCCCGATGCGGGACTCGATCCCAGGACCCTGGGATAAAGCCGAAGGCAGAGGCTTTAACCCACTGAGCCACCCAGGCGCCCCTAAAAAGTTACTTTTAAAGTTCATTTTATAAAAGAATAAGTTCTTTACAAAAAACCAAACTTACAAACATAAAGACTCGCAGCCCGTCATGAACCACTTTGACTTTTCTTTGACCCCTTGTCTCTTCTATTCATTATTTAAGACGCACGACTCAAGTCACTAGTGGACTTTTGTAATAACACTAAAAACAGAACTTCACTACAAAGCACCCATAAAGTTTATTCTGACTAAACACTCAGGATGAAGAACTTAATTAATTACAGGCATTTGCTGTGGCCAAGGCCCAACAGGTGTCTCTATCCTCCTGGGGCTCTCTTGAGGTGGGTTAAGGCCAATGGAAGGGGCAGGGGTAGCAGCACAGGTGTGCCTGGAGCCAGAGCTTATTGTCCCTGCTGTTGTCCCCTGCGGAACCTCAGCCATGTCACTCAGAGGAAGAGAAAGCAGGAAAGGCGAAGGGGTGGCAATGGGCGGAACCTGCTTGTCTCATCACAGTTATTCATCATGCCGGGTCCTCCTTTCTGCCGCTTCTTCCAGATGACCCAACATCCCCAAATCTTCTTCCCCAAGAACATCCCTGATTTTGTAACAGGTCAGTATGTGTCAAACTTCAGAGCTACCTCTCTTCAGTCTATCAGCGGGTGTCTAAATTAGCCTGCATCCACTTGACTGCTGCTTTGTCTGGAGCCTTAAATTAAAAAACAAAGACAGTCTTTTGTTTGAAACCCAATCCCGAGATGCCTGGGTGGCTGGGTTGGTTGAACAGCTGCCTCAGGCTCAGGTCATGACCTGCTTCTCCCTCTGACCTTTCCCCTCTCAAATAAATTTAAAAAAGAAAAGAAAAAAAACCCAATCCCACCCCCTCCCAATCAAAGCCATCATTTTTTTTTTTAGGTAGGCTTCATGCCCAACATGGGGCTTTAACTCATGACCCAGAGACCAGGGGATGCATGCTCTACCAACTGAGCCGGCCAGGCACCCCTCAAAGCCATCTTCAAATCCTGAGCTTAAGCAGGCACTATAAGCAGACTTCCACACAGGAGAGCTTCTGCAATGATAGGTAAAACGTAACTTTGGGACGCCTGGGTGGCTCGGAGGGTTTAGCCTCTGCCTTCGGCTCAGGTCATGATCTCAGAGTCCTGGGACCGAGCCCCACATTGGGCTCTCTGCTTGGCGGGGAGCTTGCTTCCTCCTTTCTCTGCCTGCCTCTCTGCCTGCTTGTGATCTCTGTCAAATAAATAAAATCTTTAAAAAGAAAAAAAAAAGGTAAAATATTTAGAAGTAAATTTAACTAGGGCGCCTGGGTTGGTTAAGCAACTGACTCTTGATTTTGGCGTAGGTCATGACCTCGGAGTTGTGAGATCAAGCCCAGTGTGGGGCCCCAGGCTCAGGGCAGAGTCTGCCATAGAAGCTCTTCCGCCTCCCGCTAGCCCCGCCCCCATCCTGCTCCAGGGCACTCACAGAAGTGCACTCTCTTTCAGATAAATAATAGTCTTTAAAAAAAAAAAAAGTATATTTAACTAGCAAAATTTCAGTTCTTTATACAATATAAACTATTCTCTTAAACATAGATGTATCACATGGGCGCCCAGGGGGCTCAGTCGGTTAAGCCCTCGACTCCTGACTTTGGCTCATGATCTCTGGGTGTCGGAATCAAGCCAAGTCGGGCTCCGCGCTCCCCACAGTGTCTGCCTGAGAATCTTCCCTCTCCCTCCCACTCTGCCTCTCTCCCTGCCATGTGCACACATGCTCTCTTCAAAAAATAAAATACAATCTTTAAACATGAATTTAAAATATTTGACAAACACCCCAAGATCTACCAACATAGGTTCCTAACCGTAGATATGTAAGGTATGCTGAACAAGTTCTGAATGGACTAAATTTCCCAAATTCTTATCCCCCTTATGTAGAGACTATATAGACTCCCTGCTCAGCGGGGAGTCTGCTTCTTTTCCCCTCCCACTCCCCGTTTGTGTTCCCTATCTCCCTGTCTTCCTCTGTGTCAAATAATTAAATAAAATCTTAAAAAAAAAAAAAAAAAAAGCTTTTACTGGAGATGGAGAAATGTACACTTCCAGGAGTGGGGCAGTCTCTCTTTGGTCCATACCAACACATATATGGTCATTCAAGAAAATAACAGAGGGCGCCTGGGTGGCTCAGTCCATTAAGCCTCTGCCTTCAGCTCAGGTCATGATCCTAGAGTCCTGGGATCAAGCCCCACATTGGGCTCCTTGCTCAGCAGAAAGCCTGCTTCCCCCTCTTCCTCTGCTTGTCTCTCCCCCTGCTTGTGCTTTCTCTGTCAAATAAATAAATAAAATCTTTTTTTTTTAGATTTTTATTTATTTATTTGACAGAGATCACAAGTAGGCAGAGGCAGGCAGAGAGAGAGAGAAGGAAGCAGACTCCCCGCTGAGCAGAAAGCCCAATGTGGGGCTCAATCCCAGGACCCTGAGACCACGACCCGAGTGGAAGGCAGAGGCCTCAACCCACTGAGCCACCCAGGCGCCCAATAAATAAAATGTTTAAAACACTGAACCATTTAAAACCAGAAGGAGTATTTATATATAAATACCTGCATGTTAAGTTCTTAGAATCAAGCCTAGGAGGTCCTCTGCAGTTAAAAAAAAGAAGGATTTACCCACTGACTTACAACATTAATCTCAACAATTTTAGAGGCTTTTAATTGTATTACTATGTTTTTAAATTATCATTATCTAAATCTGGGAGTGAATGTTTGGACAGAAGAACTGCTGCTTTAAAGCTCTTCTTTGACAGCCACAGGAACTTCCTCAAAGCGCAGCCCGCCGGTCAGCAGCTCAGCGCCCTCCTGCGTACGTCACGGTTCCAGTCACAGGAAATGTGTGTCGGTCAGTTCCCACATTTTAAGAAAAGATACAGAGAGCACCATGGTCACTTACCAATTCAAAAAGCACATTTTAAATGCCTTCCCAGTCAATGTAAGGCACCAAGACTCCCTGCTGAGCCCAGCTGTGCCCAGGAGACCTCTCCGGCCTTCCTTCTCCTGTCTCTGGGTCTACAGCAGCCACCCCAAAACCCAAATCCCACTGGAAGGGGACCTAAGGCTTTGTCAAGAACTCTCTTACCCATTCCCAGGAGAACTGCCTAGAAGTTCATGTCCAGGCCACTGTCCCCAAACCTGTGTAGCAGATTCATCTGGGGCACTTCTCTAAAACCCCCCAAGTGGTGGGCTTACACATGGACTGATGGACACTTCAGGGAGTCTTGACTCACAGGTTCCAGAACTAACCCTAACCCACACGCACAGCTCAATTGGTGCGTCCTCTGCTTTTAGCCTGGCCTGGTTAGGGAGAAAACGAGGCCAGGGTTTACCACTGTCCCTATCACATAAGGTGAACGCTATGAAATGGTTAACTGTGGCCTATCTATGTGACCAAGAACAGGGGTGACCGGGAAAAGCCTGTCTGAGGAGGAAGCGCTCCTGCTGAAACCTGAAGGACTAAGCACACAGCACTGACCACAGCGAGAGGACTGGGGATGCAGGGTGGACAAGCCAAGGGATGGGTCTGGAGGTCAGAAAGGCTGGAGAAGGGGACTCCTGGGTGGCTCAGTTGGTTAAGCCTCTGCCTTCGGCTCAGGTCATGATCCCAAGGTCCGGGGATCGAGTCCCACATCGGGCTCCTTGCTCAGGGAGCAGGGAGCCTGCTTCTCCCTCTGCCTCTGCCTGTGCTCACTCTCTCTGACAAATAAATAAATAAAATCTTTTAAAAAAAAGAAAGAGGGTGCCTGGGTGGCTCAGTGGGTTAAGCCGCTGCCTTCGGCTCAGGTCATGATCTCAGGGTCCTGGGATCGAGTCCCACATCGGGCTCTCTGCTCAGCAGGGAGCCTGCTTCCCTCTCTATCTCTCTCTCTGCCTGCCTCTCTGCCTACTTGTGATCTCTGTCTGTCAAATAAATAAAAAATCTTAAAAAAAAAAATTTAAAAAAAAAATAAATAAATAAAAATAAAAATAAAAAAAAAAGAAAGAAAGGCGGAGAAGGTTATAAATCTTCGAGTCATCAAAACCATCAGTAAATAACATTTAAAACAGACGACAGACGGGAACAGCCATGATCACCTGAGACCCCAAGAACAGAGAAAATCCTGGACTCAAGACTGAGAAATGCCAGGCAACTGAGGATATGTAGGGCAGACAAAAGAGGAAACCTGGAAGAAAACCAAGAAGGACAAAGCAAAGGTACGCAGGTGAGCCAGGAACTAAGACAGCAGAGTGTTTCACAGAGGTGGTAGTGGTCGACCAAGTTCAATAGCAGCAGACAGTACGCTGAAAACAGGGGAGAAAAGTGGTTTTTTCCCGAGGTTTCTCTCCTCAAGAAGAAGCAGAGAGGTGCTTAAAGACAAGGAAAACAAAAGAAGATGGACAGTCTCTCAAATGGTTTTTCCAGCCCTGACCCAACACAGACCTGAAAAGCCCAGCTCTATTCCTGAACTTCAGTTTTGTGAGACATCAAGAATCCTTTTAAAACATTTATCTTTCTATTCAAGCTGTCTCTGACTGGTTTCTTTCACTTGCAACTAAGTCTTCTGTTCACGAGCTTGGCCATGAAGGGAAGGGAAGGACCCTGAAGACAGGGAGTTAGGAACTTAAGGAGACAGGGATTAAGGATGAAACTCTAGGTAAGTCTAGCAAGTCCTTCTTACCAGTATCCTCTGAGGGGTGCCTGGGTGGCTCAGTGGGTTAAGCATCTGCCTTTGGCTCAGGTCATGATCCCAGGGTCCCGAGATCGGGCCCCACACTGGGCTCCCTGCACCGTGCGGAGCCTGCTTCTCCATCTCCCTCTGCTGCGGCCCCTGCTTGTGGTCTCTCTCTCAGCATCCAATAAATAAATAAAACCTTTAAAAACAAAACAGTATCCCCTGAAAACTGCTGTCTACCTGTAGGCATGACTTTATTTGGAGAAAGGGTCTTTGTGAGTATCATTAGTGTGGATCCTCACCCAACGGGCGCACCTTGTAAGAGAAGAGACATGCGCGGAGAGAAGGCCAAGTGAAAACAGAGGCGAAAACCAGACTGTGGGCAACCCCCAGAAGCTAGAAAGAAGTAGAGGGAGCTGCGTGGCCAACACCCTGGTTTTAGACTTTCCGCCTCCAAAACTGTGAGAGTAAATTTGTTTCAGCCCCGTAGTTTGTGATAATCTTATAGCACCCCAGGAAAGTAACAAGTTTCATCTTTAGTTTCTTTGGGGGCTCTATTCTACCTTCAAACATGACAATTTCAAATTGTCCGATTTCAAAACCAAGCAGAAGAACCCCTGAAAGCTTTAAGACAGCGGCCACCATGACGGGAACGGAGAGCATGAGTCGGCTTGACAAGCACCCGAGGAAAGGAGGAAGGCAAAGGGGCCAGACACCCTACGCACCAGTGGAAATGGAAGCAAACACTCCAGCTCCCGCAGCAAAGCAGGAGGGCAAGCATTTATTCGCGCCACCTCACTTAATCCTCCCGAATCCCGAGATGAGAAAACTGGTATATAAATAACTCACTTACAGGGCGCCGGGGTCTCAGTCCGTGAAGCATCTGCCTATAGCTCAGGTCATGATCCCAGGGTTCTGGGATCGAGTCCCACATCGGGCTCCCTCTCCCTCTGCCTGCTGCTCCCACTTGCGTGCGCGCTCTCTCCCTCAAGTAAATAAATAAAATATTTAAAAAAAATAAAGAGGGGGAACAGGAACAAAGAGATCCTCAGAGAATGAGAACAGGACAGAGAACTGAAGCAGGAAACAGATGTCCTGTCTAAGGAGAGGCTGAAAAAGAGACCAAGATTAACCAGGAGGTTAAGTTATAGAAGACTCAGTCACTTTAGGGGTGCTTGGCTGGCTCAGTTGGGAGCCCATGCGACTCTCGGTCTCGGGGTCGTGGGTTCAAGCCCCAAGCTGGGTGTAAAGACTACTTAAATAAAAAAATAAAACTTAAATTACTTAAATAAATCTTAAAGCGTCTGTCATGTTTGAAGGTAGAATAGAGCCCCCAAAGAAACTAAAGATGAAACTGTCGGTAAATGTGTTCCCAAGTGGAAGAGTCTTTGCTTTAGTAACAGAGGAAGGAGCAGACGCAGACACCCAAGGCTTCCGGGAGGAGAGAGTAAGCAAGAAGATCGAGCTAGAGGGTCCACCGTGTGGTAATTAAGAGCTCTGGAGGCAAACGACTCAAGTTCAAACATGGGTCCCACTGCTTAATCCCCCCCACGGGTTAGTCATCTGTGAAATGGGGCTAGTTACAGTCCCTGCCTCAGAGCTGACACGAGAATTACAGGGCAGGACGCTCTCAGCACGACACTGGGGTCACCAAAACCACCAAGAATGCCGGGTGGAGGGGCCAAGCCAACGTCAGCAGGAATGGATTTCTACAGGGCAGTCCTGAAGTACTTCCCCCAACCTCTTTTATATGTAACATCTGTGCCAAGTGGACATTATCCATCCAAGGCCTGTTGTCCTCTCACCGTCTCCTGCTCGCTGCTCAAATGCTTCGACCTCCCGCTGCAAGACGAAACGCAAGCAGGGCGAGCGCTCTGTCGGTGAAGCGGCTGCCTTCGGCTCTGCTCATGATCCCAGGGTCCTGGGATGGAGCCCCGTGGCGGGGTCCCTGCTCGGCGAGCAGTCTGCTTCTCCCTCATCCTCTGCCCCTCTCCCCGTCCGTGCTCCCCAATAAAATCTTCTTTAAAAAATGAAATTCTTGCAACCACTATGGCCCTGTCCGCCTTGTTTCCCAGCACAGTCTTTTCCACCACCTGACGGACGGCCCTCCTACCGGGGCAAAGCTGCGTTCTCTCCCCACTGCCTCAACAGCAGATGCTCCTTGGCACTGCTGGGCCCCTCAATAAGCCTGTTATCGCTGCTCCCCCTCTTCCACCGCAGTTTCCCTCCTCCCCATACCTGACAGTGCTCCAGCTCCTCCATCTGAAATCAGAACAGAACAGAGCCCTCCCTCCTCACTGCCTCTCCACCCCTTTCCTTCAGAGCCTCCCACACCACACTGCCAATCCTTGGCCCTGAGGAGTCCTGGCAGTAAATCCTCTAGTCTACTTCTCTCAGCCGAATTTTGCTACTCTGATCACCCCCACCCCACCCCTGCCCAAGGCCTTCCTAGGCTCTAGCACCATATTCTGATGCTCTCCCAGCTTCTAATCACACTTCTCAGAGCTCCTCTTCTGCCGGCTTTTACAGCCACACACCCACTCAGGGCTCGGTCCCAAGGCCTCTTCTCCAGCTACTCCAACGGGTTTTCTTCTTCTTTTTAATAATTTTTTTAAAAGATTTTATTTACTTATTTGACAGAGAGAGAGAACAGAAGTAGGCAGAGAGAGGGGAAAGCAGGCTCCCCGCTAAGCAGAGAGCCCGATGCGGGGCTGGATCCCAGGACCCTGAGATCATGACCTGAGCCGAAGGCAGAGGCTTAACCCACGGAGCCACGCAGGCGCCCCTCTTTTTAACAATTTTTAGGGGTTTTTTTTAAGATTTTTTTTATTTATTTGACAGACAGTGAGAGAGGAAACACAAACAGGGGGAGTGGGAGAGGGAGAGGCAGGCTTCCCACTGAGCAGGGAGCCCGATGCGGGGCTCCATCCCAGGACCCCGGGATCATGACCTGAGCAGAAGGCAGAAGCTTAGTGACTGAGCCACCCAGGTGCCCCTGGGGTTTTCAAACCTTAGAGAGATCTCTGGATTCCCCCCAGGAAAAGGCATAATCTTACACCTATAATGCTCCAACAGCAGGGGGAGGAGGGGAGATGGACACATCAGGACAGACTGCCTGTCTCCAGGTGAGGACCGCTCTGGTCCCTGGAGGCACCCTGGGCCAGTTCCCTAGATGTGACCCAGCTGGTCCGAGCACGGCACTGCTCTCCACATCACTGCTGCTCAGATGGCGCATTCTTCGTCTCCCTCCACACATAATCACGGAGGATCAGGGGCTTTTCCTTCTGTGGGTTACACCTATGGGTATTTAGTGTGTTTGACATTAAAACGGAGAAGGTTTAAAATGTTTAATAAGCCTATTACATGTTACCATCAAGGACATTTTTACAAAAAACAGCTAAAAGTGCACCTCGGTAGTTCAGCCGGTTAAGTGTCCGCCTTCGGCTCAGGTCGTGATCCTGCTTCTCCCTCTGTCCCTCCTCCCACTCGTTCTCTCAATCTCTCTCTCTCAAATAAATAATCTTTTAAAAAAAAATAGCTAAAAAAAATGGGACACCTCGGTGGCTCAGCCAGTTAAGCATCTGACTTCAGCTCAGGTGATCATCTTGGGGTCCTGGGACTGAGCCCCACTGTCAGGGTCCACGTTCAGCTCAGGGTCAGCTTGTCCCTCAGTCCCTCCCCCTGCTCGTGCTCTCTCTTTCTCTCTCAAATAAGTAAAATCTAAAAAAAAAAAAAACCAACAACTAAGACATCATTTGAGGAGAAGAGCTGCAGTATTCTACATTTTAGCCCCACCTCTTTAATGTGCACTGAACAGGGCGAGCTGAATTCTCACGTCTGTTTGTGCACTCACTCTGCTGCAACCACATACTGCTAGGCTGAAACACAGGAGGAAAATTCAGTCTCACACAGATACACAGCTGGAAAAGGAAGAAGTATTTTAACAACCTTTTCAAATAAATATGCACAGTCTTCTTTGATACTAAATCAAAACTTGACAAGTATTAAGTTTTCTAAAGGGAAGTTCTAATGTGGAATCTGAAACCGTGCCAGTTAATTTTTAATACCACTACATTAAATTCCATGGGATTTATTCCATTCCTGGGCTCTGAATGGATCTTTTACCGTCTGTGACTTAGCAGCATCACACACAGGCCATTGGGAAACTATCAGTTCCCTGAATTAGGCACATCTTCCAAATGTTGACACATTTCATTACATAATATTAAAAAGAAACATTTCCTAAGCATCATCACCTACAAGAAAAGTCTTTAAATACTGGGAAGCTGTCAAGCTCATAAGAGCAAAATCAAGTTTTCCAAAATTCTAATTTCCATTTGAAAGCTCAAATTTTATCACTGCCAACAATACTGTCAGTTACATTCCTTGAAATATCAGGTTCACTTCTTCAATCTCAAGAGAGTATCTGCTGTGTAAATAACCCATCTGAAGGGCCAGCCTCTTCTGTCAGCTGTACTTCCAACGCCTCGGCCCACCCCCCTGACTGGGAGACCAGACATCTCCGCTTCCGGATGCACTGGCGCTTTATGCCCACTTCCCATTTCATCTCCCAGCCGGGGAAAAACGGGTACTCAGGGTTAAAGTGTAATAAAGTTAATTTCTATGCTTCATCAAAGACATTAAACTGGATTTTTCCAAACACGAGTTCATGGTGGTGAATACTCTGACTTCAGTAATACTGTAACTGCTCTGAGATCACGGCCCTGATTTGTTCAAGAATCAGCAGTTCACCCACCACTTTTGTACCATCAACGCAAGTATCAATACAGTGAACGTCAAATAGCATCTTAAAGACTGTGTAAGTAGCTTTGACCCAATGAACCACACAAAAGGGTCGCAGGGAACCCCAAGAGTCCGCAGATCATACTTTAAGACCTCCCCCTCCTAATAATTATTATTCCCAAAACTTAATTACCATCTAAATAGTGTTAACTCTGAGAGACACCTGGGTGCTCAGGTCATGATCCCAGGGTCCTGGGATCGAGTCCCACATTGGGCTCCCTGCTCAGCAGGGAAGTCTGCTTAACTCTCTGCCTGCAGCTTCTCCTCCTTGTGCTCTCTGGCAAATACATAAATAAAAATATTTAAATAGTGTTAACTCTTAAAAGCCTGCTTCCAATCCAGACCACTCCTCTAGAGCTCCACACTCACATATACAAAATCCAGACATTTACTGGGCATTCTGTTAGAGGTTGGTAATACTGCAGTGAACCAAAATTCTTGTCTCCGTGGAAATTAGAACTAGTGGGGAGATCAGCACAAGGACTGGGAAAGCAGAGCAAGGTAAAATGGTAGAGATTAAGGAGATGAGAGAATGACCTCTGAGGAGGGGATATTTGAACAAAGAGCTGAATGAAGGCAGTGAACTCTGTAAGCTAACCTTTAGGAGAAGAGCTTTCCAGGGAGAGGAGCCAAAAGCCTAAGGACCGATCCACCCTTGAGAGAGGTCTTGGATCCTCCAACCCAACGTGCATAAACTGAACTCGTAATCCACCATGCACCCCCTACTAAACCACTGCTCCTTCTTTCAGTAAATGCCAAACATCCACCCAGATGCCCAGGACAAACAGACACCCCGCGGTCTTCTCTTCTTGCCTTCCATGCAGCCATCACGTCTTTCAGTCGCCAGTTGTACCGCCCTGGTCCAGACTCCTGCCTCTCTACACCAGCACCCCATGTGGCCATTTCTGGCCAGTCTTTCTCCCTCATCTGAATGTGCTCCAAGCTCAAGTACCATGTCATGGCCCAGATTAGGTCAATCTCCTCTTTAAAAGCCCTTTAAAGTCCCCCAGAGCCCGCCAGCCCTTTAGACCATCCGTCCCCAATGAGCCATGCTCTCTTTCCCTCAATAAATGATGACTGAGCACCGGCCACTACCACACAATAGGCCCTGTTCTGGGTGTCGGAGACACAGTGGAGAAAGGAGGCCAGTTGGTGATCAACACTCACACTCTCCTCAGCTTCAAACACGCTTCCCTTCCCTTCCCCCACCTACCGCATGCCAGACAGGCTCTGCCTACAGGGTCCTTCAGGTCTCAACTTTAAAACACACTTTATTCCGGGGCGCCTGGGCAGCTCAGTCGTTAAGCATCTGACCCAATCATGATCTCCTGCTGTCCCGCTAACCCCCCGACCTTGAATTTCTCCTCTGCACCTGCTTGTTAGGCTATTAAACTATAAACTCAGTGAGGCCCTGGGACATACCCATTCTACAGCACTTTATAGCCTCAGCACCTACCAGAAAAGGTGCTGAATAAGCACTTTTTCTTTTTGTGGGGAGGGGTGCGTAAGATTTTTATATATTCGGGGCGCCTGGGTGGCTCAGTCGGTTAAGCGTCTGCCTCCGGCTCTGGTCATGACCTCAGGGTCCGGGAATCGAGCCTCACATCAGGCTCCCTGCTCAGCGGGGAGCCTGCTTCTCTCTCTCCCTCTGCTGCTCCCCCTGCTTATGCTCTCCATTTGTGCTCTCTCTCAAATAAAATCTTAAAAAACAAAACAAAACAATAATTTTGCCAGTTTTCAAAATGAATTATAGTATCAAAATTCTCCTATAAAGGTAAGGAAAGCCCTTCAAGAAAAGAAAACCATGTGAGAAGACTCTGGAGAAAGTGAGGTAGTAAATTGGACAGGGTTCGGCAAAGACATCAGATATAGATATTCCATCCTCTGAATTAATATTCCTCTGGAACCGTTAGAAAGAAAGAAAAAAAAAATATCTTAGTAAGCTGTTTTCTTATAACATTTAACATCACCACAGTTAAAGGATTTTTGCAAAGCAAGACCACTAGCACCAGAAAGGGCTAAAGGGTATATATACTGTGGGCCAGGCACTGCTGCTGGAAGAGCTTCATACATCTGTCTGCTCGCTCCATCCTCAAACCCCCACTAGGAAAGGAGGTTCTAGAATACCTGCTTTACGTGTAAGAAAACAGAGTTAAGTAAAAATCCACACCCAAACCAGCAAGCTGAATTACAGCACCAGGCTCTAACTCCACGGTAGCAGTCCTTTCAGAAAGGAGGGAACTTCTCTCCCTCTCAAGAAGTTATGAATTATTTTATCTTATTTTTAAGATTTTATTTATTTATTTGACAAATAGAGATCACAAGTAAGCAGAAAGACAGGCGGGGGGGGCGGGGAGGTGGAGAAGGAGGCTCCCCGCTGAGCAGAGAGCCCGATGCCAGACTTGATCCCAGGACCCTGAGATTGTGACCTGAGCCGAAGGCAGAGGCTTTTACCCACTGAACCACCCAGGTGCCCCCCAAGAAGTTATGAGTTATTTTAAAGTTCCTACGACAATTTTTTGAAAACCTACTGTAGAGGCTTTAACACAACACTCTGTTGTCTAATTAGAACATTTCCAGAATTTGTTAAAGCTTTATCAGCTACAACATTGGACAGGCAGTCAAGAGAACCTGTAACACTCATCAGGACTATATTTTATCATCACCACAGGACTGAGTCAGGAGACAGATAGACGTAAATATACAATTAACCACAAATAACCAGTATGTTCAACCAATTCCCTGGTAATTCTCGTCCGGACAGGCTAAAGAATATACAAGTCTTTTTCCGTCTTGGTAAAATGCATTAAGTTCAGAGTGGCTAATTACTAAATCATATCCTTTTATCAGTGCCAATATACAGGTTCAACTGAGTAATCTCTTAAAAATTACCCCAGATAATCCTGACTTGATTTTTAGGATTTTATTTAATTTTTTGAAAGAGAGAGAGAGAGAACACACAAGGGGGGTGGGGGGTCAGGCGGGGCAGAGGCAGAGGGAGAAGCAGGCCCTTCTCTGAGCAGGGAGCCCTATGTAGGGCTTGATCCCAGGACCCTGGGATCACGACCTGAGTCAAAGGCAGACCCTTAACAGACTGAGACACCCAGGTGCTCCTTGACTTGATCTTTAACTTTTTTTGTTTTTCTCTTTTTAAGTAATCTCTACCCCCAACGTGGGGCTCAAACTCACACCCCGGAGGCAGGAGTCTCAGCCTCTACGGACTGACCAGCCAGGTGCCTCTGGTCTTTTAAACACATGTTTGTAGAAATGGCTTTCCCCAGAACTTCAGTTTATTAAGTCAAGTAAGTGGAAACTTAAGTCTTTAAGAAAAAGAAAGCAAGATTACTCTAAAAAAGAAGCTTTTTTATCACTGGAAGCCACCAGGAATTTCTTTCCATTAATTACCAGGGCACCTGATCCAAGGCAACACCACAAGAAAGGACTAAAAGGTTTAACGGACCCATTTTAATGCCTACAGATTGCCTTATTTCCCAAATAAGCGTTCTGAAGCAAAACACAGAGCTTTAGAAAGAAGTGCTGCTCCATTTTCTTACCAGAATACTCAACATGTTGTTGCATTACCCAATGCAGCCACACACCCCCACATACGTTCAGACCAGCCCTTCCTTCCACCTTTCCGGATTCTGTGTGTGAAATGCGCATCTGACCTCAGTGTCGATATAAGCCTCTTGTTATCTCTCCATCGTCACTAAACCAACACCTAACTGGCCCATCTTCGTACTTTCTCTAACCATTCAGCAATGAATGCAAACCTGAAATCAGAATTTTTCCCAGGGTTAAAAGATTCTAAGATATTTTTGTTCACTGACTTACTAGACTGGGATAACAGAGGTTTCAAAATAATATAGCCATATGGTCAAGCCCAGATAATAACATTGAGAATATCTGTTACCAATCCACTAATGCTTTTAAAAGCCAAAGTCTGTAGACAGTAAGAATTTAATCCAATTTGGAGAACAACATGAGCCAGAGAAACCAACACAGTCAGAGAAAAAACAACCCAGTGAAGAAACTATAATAAATGCCAATACTGCATTTATTGTCTAAAATAAAATCAATGTTACTCATTAAAGAATGTATTAGCTAAAAAACCAACGGATGGTGCATAGGCAAGTCTAAAGATATCCAGAAGACCTTTCTCAAAGTGATTTGTAGAAATACAATGTTTTCAAACAAACCCATGGACAACAGAAACCTTAGGGCTACATTTAGCAAAGGAAAAAGTCACAAAACAGAGCTTTGAAAAATAAGTCCTCATAAAATCAGTCCCTTTCTCAAGCTGTCACTATCAGTCTACCAAGGTGATTCAAGCTTTGCAATCAAAGTCACTAGGCATGAAAAAAAATCTGAAAAGAACCTTTAAGTTTTACTCTAAAAAGAAGACAGTACAGGGGCGCATGGGTGGCCCAGTCAGTTGTCTGACTTTGGCTCAGGTCCTGGGTCCTGGCCTGAAGTTGGACTCCTTACTCATTAGGGCATCTGCTTGTCCCTCTCCCTCTCCTCCGATTTGTGCTGTCTCTGTTGAAAATAAATACAATCTTAAAAAAAAAACAACAACTACATTTTTCTGCAGGCTTTTAACAGTCTTCTAGATCTGTTCTGAGATGAAAATTCGATCTGAGGAAACTTACTACAAGTCCCCTCCAAGCAGAAGTAATTCAAGATATTAAACAAAGAAATCTTAAAGGTATCACTAATGTCCTTCAACGGACATTATTAACTCAACGGGTGAGTACTTCTGTGATGCTATCCACACAGCCCCCTGGAGAAGTCCAGTGTCACACCGGAGGAACAGTTTTTGTCCAGTAGGTGCTCACTGAAGGAAGTATCAATTCTGAATCAAACTGCATGGCTGAACAGCTTCCCTTCTAGACGGACGTACTCTTAAGTCATCCGGACAGAAGATGAAATGTAGCCCTAACACGGTCCCCCCCGCAGAAAGAAATGGGCGTAAGTCACAGGCACAATCACAAAACTTAGCTCTGCTTTCCCAAATTCCCACTTCTAAGGAAAACTTGGAGCACTTGTAACGCCGTGACCGCAGGAGCACGGAAGCAAGCCGGGGGCCTCTACCTGCAGTCCCAGCCTCCCAGCAGCCAGAGGTCCCCCCCCCCCGCCCACCCTCTACTGGGTCGGACAGGATCGGTCTCTAACCAACCACCCCAGATGCTCTCCATTTCCGGCCAGTTCCAGTTGTTAGAAAGCTCCCATCCAGTCGTGCTGGGGAGCAGATCTCAGACCTGCTCCCATGTTGGTGGCACCAACGCTGTCCCCACCCACACGCCCGGTATTAGTAAGGAAGCAAAAAAGGAACTGCCTGTTCACTTTCTTGTTGCAATATACACCTTCCGGAGGAATCTAGAATAGACCCTACCTATCTAAGAGAATTCAAACTAAAACCTTACTTTCAAAGAAAGAACCCCTCCACCCCCCAAATACCAAAGCTTCAAATACGACAATAAAAAATCCCTGTAAACTTACTCATCGGAACTCTCGGGGCACCCTACCGGATCCAGAGTGGAAAGGGACTCCCACAAAGCGGGGCTTCCGTTTGTCTGCTCACCCCGAAGCCAAGCTCGGGCCCGTCCGGTCTCCGGTCTCCGGAGCAGCGGCCGGGCCGTCCCGCGAGAGCAGAGCGCTCGGACGCACAGAAGACACACAACAGAGACCGCCGCGGGCACAGCAGGCGCAGGGGTCTGCACGGGCCTGCGGCACCGACACGCTAGCTGGGTTCCCGAAGCTGCCGCGTCCCGCAGCCTCCCGCCCCGACAGACCGTCACACGGACCGTCACACGGACCGTCACACGGGGCCGCGGGCCTCCAGCTTGGCTCACGGTCCGGGCCAGAAGCGCCCGTGCAGCGGGCGGAGCCGGCGGACACTACCACTTCCGCGCGCAGCGGTGCAATCCGGGGCGCTGGAGGCGGTATCAATACCTTCGGAAGCGCAAACGATCCGCAAGGAAAAATACCGGGGGGGGGCGCCTTCGAAAGTCCGAGGGCTCGGCCACCCCCGGGCGGGATCTTCGGCTCAGCGCCCCTCCCCCACCGCCGCGGGCGCAGGGCTCACAGGGCGACGGGGCGCACGCACCCGGGGTCCCCTGCGCCCCCCGCCCGCCACATAACGCAAGCGGGCCCCCAACACCACCGGGGCGCAGGAGGCCGGGAGCGCGCGGCGGCTGACAATGGCAGCGGCGGCGACGCGCCATCTTGTAGCGGCGCCCGGCCCGAGCCATTCATTCGGCGCGGAGGCGGGGGGCGCGGGGACCCCGGCCCGCCCCGCCGCCCGCACCCCCGGCCCCCGGCCCGCCCCGCCCGCGCCGCGCCCGGCAAGGGGCCCACGACGGCGGGCTCGCGGCGGGGCTGCCTCCACTTCGCGCTCGGAACGCGAGCCCCGGGGCCCGCCGCGCTCGGCCGTCCGGGCTCAGCCCTTTGTGTCTGGCGGCCTCCGCGGCGCCCGGCCGCGCCTCAGCTTCCTCCTTCCGTGGCCCCCCTTCTCCGCGGGCCGCCGCCGGCGCCAACTTCCGAAGCCCCGGAAAAGGGGTGTCGGGACTCAGCGCCCAGGGGCGAAGGACGAGCCCCTCCGCCCGCCGCTCCCTTTGTTCTCGCCGCTGGCCCGCCGGCCCGCCAGCCCGAGACCCCGGCCCCGCACACGGCCCCCGCGCAGGCAGGTCGGGCCGGACGCGCACCGCGCACCGCGACCTGGGACCCGGGCCCTCGCGCCGCGGACCCGACACCCGCCCCGACTCGGGACGCCGGGCCCCGGACCTGGAACCGGGACCCCAGCCCTGGAGCCAGGATCCCAGAGCCCCCGCGCCCAGACCCCAGCCCCTCCGACCCCTGTCCCCGCGCTCCGGACCCCGATCCCGGCCAAAGACCCCGAACACCGGACCTGGGACACCCGAGCGCCAACCAGGGCCCGGACCCCAGCCGCAGCCCGCAGGGTCCCCGCCCGCTCCCGGCCCGCGACCCCACCCGGGCGGGGCAGGAAGACGCGCGGCCCGGCGGCGGGGTGGGGGCGGGGAGGGTGGGGGCGGGGCGGCTCCGGAGGGCGACTGCGGGGTAGGGGCCGGGCCCGGGTCGCCGGGCAGGGGCAGGGGCCGCCGCGCTCACCTCGGCGCCTCGTCCCGCCGGTCTCGCCCGCGCCCCGCCGCCTCAGCCGCCTCGGCCGCCGCTCTGGAGGTGGTCGCGCTCGGGCCGCTCCGCGGGCGCTGCGGGCAGGTGCGCCGGCGAGGATCAGTCCGGTCCCGCGGCGGCTGCTCCACTCCCGCGCCCGCGCCCGCTCCCGCTCCCGCTCCGCCGCCGCCTCCGTCCGCCCCTCAGACGCCTCCAGCCATCGGGATGGGCGCGGCGGCCCCTGCCCGCAGCCTCGGGAAACCCCACGCCGCGTCACCGCGCACGCCGCGCGCACACGCACGGCCCGGCCGCGGCTCCGACGCGCGCACGTCCGCGCGCTTCCTCCCCGCGCGGCCCCCAGGAGCGTGCGCGAGCCGCTTAAAGGGGCCGCGCCCGCCCTAGCGGAAGCGGCTCGCGGGACACCCCCCGGGTCTGATGCGACCCTCGCGGGTGCCTCAGGGTCTTCGCGCGGCGCCCCTGCAGTAGCGGGGTGGGAGGCTCCTTGCTGCGGACCCGCTCGGCTTCCCAGCCAAGGGGACGTGGGTGCCTCAGGCCGCAGGACCACAGCTGGGACTCTCCGGGCCCTGCACCGGTCCCCATTCTAGCATCTCGCCCTACATCCCGCACACAGCCCGAGTATCCCATCCTGCACCCTGCATTCAGCACCCCGCACCTGCATTCTGCACGGCTACCTGCATGCGCACGCACCCAGGCCAGGCCGGCTGCCAGGCCTGGGGGTGCCAACAAGCTGACTGGATATCAAAGGGGCCCACGCGGGACGGAGTCGACCTCCAGGGAAGCCCAGCTTCTGCCGGCCCGGGAGTGGACCCCCGCCAACAGAGGGTCATGGGAACAGGGCCAGTCTCAGAGACGGCCGTGGGGCTCCTGTGAGTTTGGGCCCGTGCGGGCAGTGTGTGGTCTCCGGAGGTCAAGTCTAAGGCACTCCTGTTGGGAATGGCCACCTGGACGTGGAGGTGTGAGCACGGAAAAGAGTGTCAGGAGGGAGACAGATGGTCAACCTCTGGAAGGCTGCTGAGAATTAAAGCTCCTCAGGAGGGAGCAGAAAGGAGGTAAACGTGGGTCATATATGTGCAGCCCCAGAAATGTCAGTGGAAGGGTTCCAGACCACCACCTCTGTCTTTCCCCTAGCTCCCCAGTTCCAACAACTAATCACCTACAGGCTGCCTCTCTTTGGATCCTACAGTCCCTCCCTGACCCTATCACCCCAAGCCAGATCCAGGCCCCTTTTCCTCCAGGCCTGTGTGTACCCTTCAGGCCTGGAGCCCATACCTCTCCACCCAGGGAAGAGTGCACCCAGTCCCCTCCCCCTCCCACTCTATGGGATCTTCCTACCAGCATGCAAGCCTGTCCCCATCAGTCTCGGAGCCCTTCCTCGTCGGGTACCGGATGCACCAGGCTCAACTTAACGCTCTCCCTGCGCCGCCCTGAACTCAGCATTTCTGCAAGGGGTCCTGGTTCCTTTTAACAGGGATGGTGTTTAGAAGCCAGAATCAGGGCTCCGGGTGCGGTCACTGCTACTGGAATGCCGTTGCTTCAGCAGATGGAGCTGGGGAATGAATGTGTCCGAACATACACGCATATGCACACACACACACACACACGAAGTCCCCCCCCGCCACCGTGTAACCAGTCTCCCATGATGGCTACCACCCCAACCTCTTCACCCCACATGGGCTCTGACCCCCACTGAGCCACCACAGCCCCACCCCAGCAAGGACACCACAAGTTCCCATGGCCCTTCCCGCAGCTTCCAGTTTCCTCTGTGCTCCTCGCTGGTCAGAGCTCTGGCTCCTCTCCGCTCCTTAAACACACCGGTCACCACATCCACACTGACCCTGTGGCTCCATGTGCCGGGAGCTGCTCCCCCATCACCTCCAGTCTCCTCCACAGAAAGGTCTCCCCGGCCCTGCACCTTCGTCCTTCCCCAGTGCCTTTTTGGCCACATTCCTCTTTAGCTGTTGTTCCCAGAACTCACCTGGTTTCGTCTGTGGGCGGCTTCGCTCCTCGCCCATCTCCCCTGATGAAGATGGTGCTTTGACTCCCTTGCCTGCTGCTCCACCCACTAAGCAGGGCACGAGGCACACAGTGGGTCCTCAGGGAGATCCATGGGATGGGGGGAAGGGGTTGGAGTGATGCTCTGTGGTCTGAATGAGAGGGACAAGGCTCAGCACGACAGCCAGAGGGGCAGGACAGTGGGAGTGTTGGAATCAAATGGCTGTGTCCAGAACAAGGCTGGCGGCGCTGGGGTGCTCCCCACTGCTCCAGAGGAGGGGTGGCTGATGCGATGTTGGAAAGACGAGTGTTCTGAGCACTGGCAGGTGGGTTCCAGAAACAATGGACCCGAGGGTCCAGACTCAGGGTCAGTGACAAACCAGCAGGCCAGATGCCAGCCTTCAGTGCCCACCGAGGCCCAGGACTTAGAAATGTGGAAATGAGAAGGGAGAGGCAGAAAATGAGATGGGAAAGGAGGAGGAGAAGGAGGAAGGGGGAAAGAGGTGGGGCAGGGCCAGCAGCAGAGCAGAAAGAAATGGGGGTGATGGTCTCTCTGGAGACCTCTGCACTCCTGCGGGGATGGGAAGAAACCTGTGGGATCCTCAGAACCCATCCTCCACCAGCCTGGCCTGACTGCGCAGAGGGGGTGCTGACAGGGCCGGCCCAGGGGCTCATCTGTTCCCACTACAGGCCTGATGGGGCCCATCTCTAGTTCCTACCAAGGCCACAGAGCAAGGCCGCACACGAGAACACCAGGCCAGAGTCTGCACCAGCCATCTGAGGATCTGGGTGTAGATGGGGAGCCCCGGCTAATCTGCAGGTGTGTGGCCCAGGCCTGAAATCCTCCTTTACATGTTTATGGATGGTGTGAGGGCAAAGTCGAGGGGAAAGCAGGAGTAAAGAAGTAGAGAGCCCTAGTCCTTCTTTCCAGATCTCCAACACAGACTGGGGCTTCCTCTCCCTTCAGTGTGTGGAAGCCACAGGGTCCCAGGGTTCTTCTCCCCTCTCCAAGGCCAGTCCCCAAGTAGCCGGGCCCTCTAGCCCTGGGGACACGTGCCCCAGCCAGAGACTTTTGGGCCTCAAGGGTATGAAGGGCCTTCTGGGGAGCCTGCCCTCCTTCCCCTCCCCTCCCCCCATTTTGCCCAGGCCTCCTGCTGTTTTGGCCCCCATCTGCCGCCCAGCCCCCTCCTCAGTGGGGCAGAAATCAGAGCCCATGGCGGACCTGCTGCCACGGCGTGGAGAACTTGTACCCAGCTGACCTCCTGATTTCCTGGAGACACTCCCTCCTTCTCTAGATAAGTGGCTTAGAGACCGGCCCGAAGTCCTGAGTCCAGGGCCACACCCAGTCAGTGGTACCCCGCCAGAGGCAGGACCAGCCAGGTGGCGCAGGGCTGAGCAGGGCCTGGGGCTGAAAGCAGGAGGCTGGCCCAGTGCCCAGCCTCAGCTGAAAACCTAGGGTGTGCGAATGCATTATTCAGATGCTCCCCCCCCCCATCTGCTCTTTAGCAGGAAATGGTGTGACCGGAAAGTAGGTCTTTTTAAATCTGAATTATTCAAACAATTTGTGCACGTGACCAGGACCCAAGCCCGGGGTCCATGCTCCAAGCCAGTCTTGAAAGGGTCTCAGGGCAGTGGGGGAGGCTCCCTTCCAGCCAAGCTTGGTCTGTTCCTTCACTGGGTAGCCCTCCTGCCTTTCTTCTAGTCGGTGAACCGGAACCTGACCCTGCCCCCCCCACCCCGCCCCAGAGGACAGGACCGGGGCGGGGAAGGGAGGGAGAGGGCACAGAATGTAGGTAATCCAGAAGAAGCGCTAATTAGCTCTCCAGGCCGCCAGAGGCAGGGGCTGGCCACAGGACAGAACAGGGTCCGGAGAGTGAGGAAGCCCGCCCCTCCTTCCTTCTTCAGCGGTGCCCTCTCCACCCGGGGCCAGGAAGGGCCAGGCCCAGCCTGATGTGGGGGAAGTGTGCCGGAGGGACGCGGGGAGAGCAGGACAGCCCAGGGGAAGATGACTGTCGGTGGAGCAGAGCAGGCTTTGAGGTGTGGGGGTGGGAGGGCTGGGCAGCTTCGGGGCCCAGGAAAGGGTGGAGGACTGAGAGCGCAGGGCACAGTGTGCCTTGTGGCCTTGGGGAAGATGTTGGCTATTTCCCGTTGGCTGTTGACGGGCTATGAAGGACCCTTGGACCCTCCCCTATGCAGCAGAAGCAGCCCCTTTCCCTCCCAGGTCCGTCCCTTGTCCCTGAGTCCCCCACCATGCCTCTCACGACCTAACCTCCAAGCCCATGATCCTCCTCGTCACCTCCCTTTGGTCACAAAGCAGACATCCCTCATGGGGGCTACCAAGACCTGGGGGGCAGTGGAGAATCAGAAAGTGCCAAGGGGGCGGCAAGCGGGGAGCAGACACCCAAGGGAGGGTCCTGGTGGCCTTCTCGCCACTCCCAGAACGAGCCATCCCAAGTGGGCTGAGACCATAGGGGCCATGCTCAGCTCTAGCAAATATCGGAGCCACCCTCCCAAGACGCTTGTAAGGAGAGAGCCCGCCTTCCTCTGTGCGGTGCTGCGTGGCGGGGACTTCTGGTGCCCTATGGATGGCAGGGTCGGGCAGGGGCTGCCCAGCCAGTGTGGCCTACCCATGGTGTACGCAACACTGGGGCTGTGTCCCCACTTCCTGGCCTCAGGGGCCACCCCCACCCCCAAGCATGCTCAGGCCTGTTGGCAGCCCCTCAGGGCAGGAGGTTCTGAAGGCCCTCCAGCAGATCCAGAAGATCCTTCCTGGCCCCGGGTGGAGAGGGCACCGCTGAAGAAGGAAGGAGGGGCGGGCTTCCTCACTATCCTGACCCTGTTCTGTCCTGTGGCCAGCCCTGGAGGCAGGGAATGGAGGGGCCACAGTCAGTGCCTCTGCTGTGGACAACACACAGCCCCCAGAGCAAAAGCAGGTGCTGTCACAAGGAAGAAGAGGGCTCTGAACAGAGAAAGACACAGGCGTCCCTACCTGCCTCTTGGCTAAAAGCAGGGTTTAGGCAACAGCTGAGCTACTTAGAAAATGAAGCCTCTGTGGGTTGCTGCGTTCAAGGCCCGCAGACGCCCCAGTTCCCCGCTCCTCCTGGCCCAGGCCCATCTGCCCCAGCCTCTGGCCTGCTCCATCCTGAAATTGGATGCTGGAGGCAGAGACTGGCTTCCGGGGCTGCTCTGCCCCTGACAGCAGCCTCGGGGGTCTCCTGGGGCAGGGGCATCAAGGGTGTCCCATAGTGCAGTCAGCGCTTCCACCCAGCCCAGCCCCATTTCCGGTTCTGAGCTGGGAGGCTCCCTTGGCAAGGAGGCCACGATTGTTCCCAACAGACCTTCCCCAGCTGCCTGCAGAAAGCTGGACGGTCACCCACCCAGCCCTGGAGAGTGGCTGCCAGCCGCGCAGCAGGCATCCTGGGCCAGGGCTGGGAACACGGAGCCAGGGACCAAGCGAGTGTGATGTCAAGTCAGAGAGAGACCGGGGTCAGGGAGGGGCACACTCAGACCCTCATACCCATAAACAGGTGCAAGAGGACAGTGGGCAGAGGCCCCAGCGCCCAGAGTGGACGGGGTCTGGGAGACAGAACCTGTGGGGTGAGGGCTGGGGGCGGCTGCTGCCTCAGTCAGGCCTTGGGGTTCAGGGAAACACCCCATCCCTGGCCAGGCCAAGCCTTCTGCCCTGAGGTGCCGCCAACAGGCCTGAGCATGCTTGGGGGTGTGGGTCCTGAGGCCAGGAAGTGGGGACACAGCCCCAGTGTCACATATACCACGGGCAGGCCACGCTGGCTGGGTGGGCTGCAGGCCTGTGCAGGGCGACTGAGGCTTCTGCCCACACCCCAGCCTGAACCCAGGCTTGATGCTACCTCCCCCTTTTTTTCTGCTGCAGCTGTGATGAACAGGGACTGATGCGGGAAGGGCACTGTGGGGTGAAAGCCACCAACCGGGCAGGTGCTAGACCTCTCCTGGTCTCCAGTTCCCCCGGCTTGCCGCTGCCGGGGCCCTGCCTTGGGGACGGGCACCCTGGCTGTTCTGGGGATTTATTTCCCCAGGGATAGTGCCCTGGGACTTAGCCCCACCAGCACCTGCCATGTAAACAGCCTGCACCTGTGGCCCTGTGGGCGGGAGGAGGGTGGGTGGTCCAGCCCCCCAGGGCTGCCTGCTAAGCCTTCCTGCACCCTTTGCCCTGTCAGTCCCAGCCAGGTAAGGGGCAGCCCAAAGATGGACCCAGGGGCACCCCAGGAGCCTGGACTCAAGTCCTCTGAAAAGAAGATGCCCCTCAAAGCCACTTCCAGCAGGCAGGCAGACGCTGGTGGCCTTGCCTGGAGCTGGGGAAGCAGGACGGAGTCAGGACCGGCAGCGGCATAGAGGGGAAGGGGTGTGGACGCGAGGGGCGGCCACACTGTGAGCCGGGTCACGGCCACTGCATCCCCTGCTGAGTCATGCCACATCACGTGCCGCGTCATCCACAGACCGCCAGGTCACATCTGCCAGCCCAGGCCACCTGGGTTTTGACACGGGCACAGCCTGGCCCCCGGGGCGCCGGGCAAGAACGGCCCTTTCTCTGGGCCTGTATCCTGGTTGTTGTCCCAACTGCTGTCGTTCTCTTCTCTGGCAAGACTTGGAATGCCTGTCCTCGCCAACAAAAAGACCCTCCATACCGCGTGTCCCATGAGCGGGCAGGGACTCGGCATCCCGGCCCAAGCGCCAAGAGTTCCCAGCCCACCAGCCTGGCTCAGGGGATCGAGTCTCTGTGAAGAACTTCCCACCCACAAGGCACCCCTATCCCCCGACCTCCAACCAGCAGGGGAGACCCCTCAGGCGCTCGCCCACATAGGGTTCTACCATGTCAGTTTTCTCTTTTAAATCGTGGTAAAATACACGTCACATCAAGTTTACCACTTAGACCCTTTCAAAGTGCACAGCCATTGTCACTCACGACTTCCACACTCTCAGGCACATGCCCGGCCTCTCCTTCCAGAACATCTTCATCGGCCCAGAAGGAAAGCCTGTGCCCGTTGAGCAGTCACCTCCCATTCTGTCCCCCAGGCCCAGGCAACCACCGATTTTTCTGTTTCCATGAATTTGTCTGTTCCAAGCACTTGAATGAATCTAAGCAGATTCATACAGCACGAGACCTTTTGTGTCTGGCGTTTGTGTCGGGCTTCTCCCAAGGGGCAGCCGCCTCACAGCAGCTGGTGGTGCCTCGGTCCTGTCTGCGGCCAAGTAATCCCACGCACCGCGCTTCACTCACCCACTCCTCCTCGGGCGGACATTTGGGCTGTTGCCACCTTTTGGCCATTGCGATGAGAGCTGCTATGATTGCTCGTGTACAAGCTTTTGTTTGAACACCTGTTTTCAGTTGCCGCGGTTTTATATATTTATCTAGGTGTGGAACTGTGGGGTCATACACAGCTCTGTGTCTACCCTGAGGAACCTGCAAACTATTTCCCACAGCCCCTGATCTATGCTACATTCCCACCCAGCAACGCACAAGGGTTCCAAATGCTCCGCACCCTTGCCAACACCTGTGACTGTCTGCCTCTCGATTCTAGCCATCCTAGTGAGTGTGAATGGTATCTCCTTGTGGTTTGATTTGCACTTTCCTGGTGACTGGCGGTGCTGACCCTCTCTTTCTGTGCTCATTGGGCATGTGCATATCTTCTTTGGAGGACTATGTATTCCAGATCCTTGCCTTTCTTTGAACTTGTTTTTTGTTCTTGTTGAGTTGTAAGATCTCTTTATATATTCTGGACACTAGAACTTTATCAGATATGTGATTTGCCGATATTTTTTCTCTGGTTCCGTTAGCTGTTTTTTCACTCTGCTGAGAGTGTCATTCGATGCACAACAGTTTTTAATTTTGATAAACTCTACTGTATCTCTTTTTCCTTTTTTGTTTCTTGGTTATTGTGTTTTCAGTATCATATCTAAGAAACCATTGCCAAATCTAACTCCATGAAGATTTACTCCTGTGTTTTCTCCTAAGAGTTTTACAGCTTTAACTCTTACACTGAGGTCTCTGATCCATTTGGAGTTAATTTTCATATGTGGTGTGAGGTAGGGGTCCAACTTCATTCTTTTGCATGTTGACATCCAGTGTTCCCAGTACCATTGGTTGAAAAAACCGTCCTCTCCCCATTGAACGGTCTTGGCACTCTTGTTGGAAATCAGTTGGCCGCACTGAGTGTTCCTTTCTCTGCTCCCGTTGTACTCCACAGGTCTATGTGACTGTTCTTATGAATACCACATTGTTTCAATCACTGTAACTTCGTAGACTTTAAAAAAAATTTTTTTAAATTTTTATTGTTAAGTAATCTCTTCACCAGATGTGGGGCTCAAACTCGTGACTCCAAGATCAAGAGTCCGCGTGCTCTACTGACCGAGTCACCCAGGCACCCCTTGTATAAGTTTTGAATCGGGAAGTGTGAGCCTCTGACTCTCAGCTCTGTTCTTCTTTTTCAAGATTGTTTTGGCTATTTTGAGTCTCTTGCAGTTCCATAGGAATTTGAGGAACTACGTTTCTTTCACTGAAAATAAAAAGCCATTGGCATTTATCAGCTATTTCCTAAAAAAAGATGAACTCAGGAGAAGGCTGTGGGTGGTGTCTTAGACTTTCTGCCTTAGATTTTCTGACATTCGGAAGTGGTCAGCTCCCTTAGGGCCTGTGGCAGTGAGGAGGACAAGTCCTGTTATGGTGATGGGAGCCCCTGGGGGGCCGGAGCAAGGGCAAGGCCCCCTCTGGCTGCCTCAGGGCGGGGTGAGCTGTGTGGAGAGTAGCACAGTGGGCTGGACAGGGCCACGTATTCTGGAATGAGGAGGCTGTGGTGGGCATGGAAGGAGTAGGGGTGACAGAGGGTGCCTGTCTGAGCAGCCAGGTGGTGAGCTGGAGGGTGGAGAGGGGCAGCGGGAGGGGGTGGTCTGGTGGCACAGGGGAAGAGTGTGCTGTGGTTTGGATCTTTCTACTCTGAGATGCTTATAGATGTTGGGGAGAGAAGTGGGCGTGTAGTGAACATGAAGGGCCGTGGGCGTGGGGGAGAGTGTGTAGCCGAGGATGTCCCTGAGCTGCTAATGTCCCCTCGCCCCCAGAGGGAGAGAGGTGAGAAGGAAGAGAACCCCAGAGAGAGGAAAGGGACTTTGCAGACAAAAGGGTGGTGTGGCCAGGGAAGTGGGGATCAGCATGGGTGGGGGGTGTCCCAGGAATGGACTCAGGAGCTACAGGGTCCCAGAGCTGGCGTGGAAGAGAGACATGTGTGAACACAGCCAGGAGGCAGGACAGGGAAGGGACCAAGCCGGAAGCCAGCTTCATGGAGGCCTTGAGGACCAGGTTTGGGGGCTCTTCAGAAGAAAGGGAAGGTCACCTCTTCCTGTCACCTTGCCTCCTCCTCAGTAAGTCCCCAGGGCAGCACCACCACCCTCCGCCCTGGTCTCTTCCAGTTCTGGACGACCCGTTCTTATTTACTGGTTCTTGTGGTTTGGGCTGTTTGGGGAGCAGAGACCCCTCCTTCCCCAGGGCCGAACGCTGAGCAGCCCCTGAATGAATGAGCTGCCCGCAGAACAGGTGGTGGGGGTGGTGGGCGGTCTTGCTCCCGGAGGGCCCTCAGCACCTAATCCCCGCGGGCCCCACCGTTCATCCACCAGGGGGAGTTGACCTGGCCCCTCCTGCCTGCCCCAGCCTGTCCTCCCTCAGACCAGCTGCTCTCCTGCCCCTGTGTGAGGCCTCCCCATCAGGACAATGGAACTGCCTTGGGAGCCCTGATGCAGACCCCTGACTAGGGCCCAAGGGCTGCCCCAACAGCCAGAACCCCCAGACTGTCTCCTGAAGGGAAGGTGGGTGCTCAGGGAGCTATAGGGGTATCTGTGGGAACCGCAGGGGGGCACCGGGCCCCCACACTCTTCTGCCCCCACTTGCTCTTGGCCACTAGGTCCTGCTCTGCATCAGGCAGGCATTTTACACTCTGGCCAGGCCAGGTGAGGGCTGTGGGACTGTGACGGCCTTTCTGCAAGGCCCCTGCAGCACCCTGGTCTCCCACCCTCCCCCGGTCTCAGTCCTGCAGGTGCTGGCCCCCTGGGACGCTACCCGAAGGTGCAGCCTGCCGCACCTCTGGAGAGGACCCCTGGGGCCGATG